>RJWH01002015.1:0-279248 GCA_004363575.1 Solenodon paradoxus | reverse complement strand
AGGAGGCCTTTAGGACTGGAGGTCTTCTGGAAGGGGAGGGGAATAGGAGGGGGTGGAATTTAGGACAGGAGGTCTGGGCTTAGGCTCTAAGCTCTGTTCTGACAGAAATGAAGTCTTGTTACATTCTCCAGCAAAAGCTGCACTACTTGCTGTAATGTTTATGGGGGAAAAGCTGACGGGGGCAGTTCAGTTACCAGCATCACCCCACATACAGCTCTGGACTAGTTGGGTCTAGACGCGAGGAGGAGCTGCTGTGAAAGCACTAAGCCGGGTACGACCAGGACAGGGGCCCTGCCTTCCAGGCACCTGCACTAGCGGCCCTGGGGAGTCGTTTGGAGTCGGAGAACCGATCCAATCCGAGGGAAGTACCTGTTGACGTCTCAAGTGTCCATCGCAGCTCAAAGGCCAAAGCCGGGAGGCTAAGACCTCACCTCCCCTCCCCGCGGCGCCGCAGGGCTGGCGGTTGGGGGCGGGACTTGTGCTGTGACACCACCCCGCGCGCGTTGCCAGGGTGATCAGGTGACTCCGAGCTCGCGACGCTAGGGGCGTTCGTGACGTCAGGCGCCCCGCGGATCTTCACTAGCTGGGAAGCAGGTGCCACGAGCTTTGTGCGTTCTCGCCTGAACGCCTCGGGTCCGGACCGAAACTGTGTCCAGCGGATTCGCGAAGAACAGAGGTGAGGCGCCACCGACCCGGCCCAGCCAGGCTGGGACTGGGGAGGGGGTAGGGCTGCGGGCAGGGCCTTTCCCGGGCTGTGCGCGCCCCCCAGCTCCCCAGAGGGTGCCCCTAGAGGCTGCTGGCACCCGGGCGGGACCGGCCGGCCCCGGCGGCGTTAAGCGCAGCCTTCGGGGAAGGGCGGGAGCCGGTCGCTGCGCGTCCCCACGTCGGACGCCCGGCGGCTGCTCCTCCGGCTCCCGATAGCTGCTGGCGGAGGATGGGATCAGGCGTTCCCGCCGGGATCCCGTGGCGCCGGGTCGGTTCTCCCACCTCTGGGCGGTCGACTAAAGGGCTCCGCGTTTCAGCGGTTCTCGCCCGGTGAGGAGCCGGCCGGCTTAGAGCGGAGCTCGCCACACCCCACCTCGGGGGATGACAGCGGGAGGCTTCTCCCTGTCTCCGGGCAGCGATTGCTGAGGCGCCGCCGGGGCCCACTCGTTGCTCGACCCCGGCCTGCTGTGGCCGGGAGCCCCGCGGGTGCGAGCTGGGGGCCCTGGGTGTTAAGAGAAAGTGTTGCGGGAGGAAGGGTTCCTGAGTTGAGAGCAGTGGATCGGGATCTGAGTCGACCTGTCGCGGGAAGTGAAATCTGAGCGGGGACCTGAGGGGTGGGAACTGATCCCGGGCGGTCGCGAGGCGTGGAAGACGAGGGGATGGGAGAGGGGACCCCTGGGTAAGATGGGAGCCTTGCCCTGGAAGTAAAAGGAAGACGATTCGGTGTCTAACTGGCCCGAGTACTAGGGCTGTTTGGGGAGAGAAAAGTTTGGAGAATGAGGTTGAAGCTGATAAGGGAAAACTCTTGAGTGCCGAGAGGATTTGTGTGCTCCCAGCTCCCGTTGAAGCTTCACTGGGAAGAGGATAGGAGGAACACTGGGATGAGGAGACTCCGAGGAGGCTGTTGTCACAAACCGAGAAAAAGATGACAACGCCTGGAACTTTAGTCTGCCAGTCCTGCTCGTGAAATGCAACAGACAGGGATGGGGGCCAGGCTGCCGGGTGGACACCAGTTAACCACTGTTAGCAGATTTAAAAAATTCCTTCTTGTAAGAGAAAGGGAGCGTCCAAACTGCAGCTCATTTTCTGGTTAGCTCCTTTGACCAGACTGAAACACGAACTGCCTGAGACCTTTGCTCCAGCAGTAAGCAAGGAGGTTGTATTATTCACTTCACTTGCCCTTCCAAGGTTTTATAAACCCTTCTTACCACCCACAAGTGAGTGGTAGCTTCAGTGAAGGGAAATCATTAACGAATGATCAGAGCCAAAACATGAATAAGGGTCCTGGACAAACTGAAATGAGGCCCTTGCTCTGTTAATTATGGAATAAAATCTTCTTGTCCAGTGTTCTCCTTTCTTACCTGTTCCCCTCAGCTTGTCAGCAGGTGACTGCTTAAGTGTTAATTGGTCATTTACTTTATTTCCTAAGAAACAGATGATCTTTAGATGATCAAAGATTTTTTATTTTTCCCAGCTCTGACATTTACAAATCCTGTGATTCCCCCCATCTCCCAAATGGCCAGCTATGCATTTGATAGTGAACTTGAGTAACTTCTGTTTTCTGGGGGGAAGCAATGGCCGAAATTTCCTACCCATTTGTTTTGTAATTGTTTGACTCCAGAAAACAAGATTGAGCCTCCTGGGATACTGTACAGTAAAAGGCAGTTCAGGGAATTGCTGAGAACTTGGGGAGGCAGTTGCAGCTGGTTTGTTCATAAATGTAGAAAACAGCACAGCGCTCTAGGGAAGGCAGATCCAGGCTGGGGAGAGGAACCTCCAGCCATATCAGTGACAACATCCTCAGTAAAAAAAGATCGTTCTCTGTAAGAGCAGCCTGTAGAGAGGTCACTTGAGCAAAGTGTTTTCCACATTTCCTCTAAAAGTCTCCCCTACCCCCACCCCCGTGTGCACCTGTTCAGTGATAAGACTTATTATGACAGTGGTTTCTAAGGGACTTGACTGGAGTCCCTTAGTATTAAGATCTCTGGAAATTAGAGTTCTTGGTTAACTATTTTCTAACTCTCCTTGGAAATATTTGAACCAGCCAATTAATCGTGCTTCCTTTGGAAAGAAACAGCACCCCCACCCCACCATCTATCCCCAATGCAGTAACTATGTATTGTCAAGGCAGTGAAGTAGGCCTGGTTTAGGGAAATTTTCCACTTTCATTCACTTCTGCCTCCCCCACGAGTTTTCCCATTGGTAGAAAATTTAAGACTTCATTGTCAGGGAAAAAAATGTTAGTCTGTTTCCCTAAACACAAGCTATAATAAACACTAGGGCAGGCTGTTCTGCTCAAGAACAGAAATAAATGCCCTCCCTTCAGGAGAACTGGGCTGAGGTAAGAGGCAGGGCTGGGATACCAGCTAGAGACTGGCCAGGGAGCATGCTTCTGTCTCCCAGGCCCCTGGGCGGGGCCCTCCTTTCTTGCCATGGCAACATTCCTCAACCTTGAAACTGGGTAAATGGTCAGTGCCCCCTGCACAGAGGTACCAAGGAGAATTAGTGAGATTTACATGAAATTTGAGTTTCTCCAAAGCAGAGTAATTTAATTCTTGGATATATGTTGAGATATGAAATGAAAAAGAGGTGGGCCTTCTAAATTTTTACAAAAGCCTCATTCAGACGCTAAGGTTTTTCATTATTTTTTATTCGTTTCCTGGAGTATTTGGATTTGGTTACCCATAAGGCTGTAATCAAGCTCTGGAGGGCCTGCAAGTTTGTATTTCATATGTAAATCAATTCAGGTTATTCCCTACTCTTTTTCCTGCTGTTAAGAATACCTGGAGTAAACCAGTAACTTAGCAGGCTGTGGGGGTTTTGACCCAACATTCTTTTAACCCTAAAGGAGTTAGTTACTAAGTTCATCCAAGACAAAAGTGGGTAATAATGCTCACTGAGTTAATGAACAAATCAGACATCTTTAAAAATTCCTCTGTCCTATATCAGTCTGCCAGTGCTGCCGCCTGTTCTAGGGATTCAAGTCCTTGCTGAGGTGCTCAGGAAGGCTCTAGAACTACCTCCATTTCTTAGAGATTTCTGGCTTCTGTTGGTTACGCTTCTTTCTCACAGAGGGAAGTTCTGACAGGAAAGCCTTCCTGTTTTTCAGGCTTAACTGAATCCTGTGGTCCAGGACTCCAAGCTCCCCACGCTTGGCCAAGGCCTCTAATTGGCATGGCTATTAAAGAGAGAGGCAGCAATTACAAAACAGTGGTATAGAATTGAGAGGACTGCATGAGAGTTGACCCTTCAGCCAAAAAGAGTCACACCATGTGGTCTTATATACAAAGAGCGCTTCTAAAGGAAATGAACTTGGAATGACTTACTGTATAGTTTTTAAGATCCATGTGTGGAATGTTAGTACCGATTTTAGGCCTTTACCCAGAGCTAGGAAACTGGATAGACCCTCACTTCTAAAGCAGGGGAGACAAATGCTTTAATTCAGTCTGGATAGCAAGCCTCTGCTATGACTTTGCCAAAAACAATGGATACTTTTAATTTTTCTGAACTCTTTTCCATGAAATGGTTTAAGGGAGTGTCTGTAGTCACTGTGAGAGGAGTGTTTGCTGGGGAGTAATGTTATTTTCAGGCACCTATCATCAGTGCTCTGATCCTTTATGCTAAAGAAGTACTTAGTCCCACGAGAATTGGCCCAGACAATACCTCATGACAAAGTTATCTCAGTGTGGTTCATAGTCGAAGAAAAGTAGAGTTGGGGAGCAATTGTGCAGAGGTGTTTGAGGACGCGGAAGACTTCTGCCACATTCAGCTTCTCGCACTGCCCACAGTACTTTACCAGACAGCTTCCAGGGTTAGGACCTTGGGTGGGATCAGCTGGGAAGGATGTGTGAGGAGGGCGACTATAGGAACATGCCTCTTGTGCCTCCAACTTCCTAGGGTCTCTAGAGTTTTAAAGACCCCCTCTTCCTTCAACCCTGGCTTTTCATCTCTAAAGTAACCGTGATTCTTCTGCTTTGTATCAGTTTCTGCATCCTGGCTCAGCTGACCAGACTGACTTAAATCTTGATGCTCTCTGATGTTGATGGTAGGACACAAACTCCAGAGAAGGGTGCTAGTTGCATTCTAAAGCAAAAGGGCTGGAAAGAATGCGTTCCCACACTTCATTGTGATCCACCTGTGTGATTTTTGTCTTATTTCTAGGCCATCTCTATTGTTCTGTAACTACTATGTTTCTTTAAATTGACCCTTTAAGAAAAAAAAAGCAACTGATCTCTAATTTATTTAAAAAGGGTAACTTATGTAAAAAGAAAATCATTGACTTAAATGGAAAACTACCACCACCTGCCACAAATAGAAGGCAAATGTAAAAAGCATAGCTATTAAAATTAAGTTGTTTATCATGCCGTGGTAGAGCAGGGATTGGACATAGTCCACACACATCCCCAGGTCTCGGATTCATGTCCTGGGGAAACGGGGAACAACCAAGATGAACAACTGAATAACATAATAAAATGCTTCTTCCTCCTCTCTCTCCCTACCTGTCTCTGCTCACTTTCATCTCTGCCTGCACTTTTCCTTTAAAAAAATTGTCCACATTTCTCAAAGTAGGCTACATACCCCACTTGGGAAAATACTGCCTACACCCAAAGTTATGACTCCCTCTAGAGAATATTCCCAGGCGGTCGTAGATGGTTGGAGTAGATTGGAGTAGACAGGTCATCAGAGGGGCCCATTTTCTGAAACTCCTGTGACTCTCATCCCAGGAAGACAGCGAAGAGTGGAGAATCTAGAAGCTAAAATAAATGCAGTCATTGCAAAACATCTGATGCTTTGCTGTAAATTCTGCCAAAAGGAAGCCTGCGTGGTGGTGACCCTGTACAGTAAATTCTAGACCCTTTGCCAGGGATGTGACTTCATTGGTGGTGTTACACTGTTCATTCTGTGCATGTGTGCTCTTGGAAAACTGACTTCTGTTCAGGACATATACAGGGTTTTTTATTGCTGTTAACTCATCAATACGTCATCCTACTTTGAGACCCTTTTCTTTCACGTATAGAGTAGCTCTTTATGGATGTTAACTTATGACAGAAAGCTGAGCTTATCATCTGGCATTTGCTTTTTCTAATTTTGTTGTCCAAAAAGCCTAGTCTTTTAAATATCATATGAAAATGGAGAGAAGAAAGGAGAAGAGGATGAGCTGCCCTGGGATTGTGTGGTCTCCTAGGTAGGGCGTCCCTCCTGGTAAGCCTGAGTGCTACTTGCTGGTGTGAAGTGAAATCCTCTGTCATCCATTAAGAGCTGCCCTGTGGTGCCAACTGAGCGGCTGCGCCCTTGGAGGGTCAGGAGAGCACACTTTAATGGCGCAGCAAAGCCAGGCGGGTTGGTCTCCCACAGGAGCCAGGAGTACTTAGTTAAATTGCCAGCACATTAAGCTGTAGGGGCCTCTCTCTAAACCATCAAGATTTCAACGTTCCCACAAAGCCTAATCTAATGCCCCGGGAGGAGGTAGGCAGCACTGGTCTTTCAGAGGTTGTCCCCATGGGGAACCTGACCTGGGAAGTGGCCTTGTCAGGCTTGTTGGGAGGGATGGACCTGTCCCTTTCTAGTGTGTCCTCTCAACTCTGCGGGGGGCAGAGCTCTGCCCTTCTCCCTCTCCTGGCCAGAACCTACCCTTTCATTTTCCCCACTGGCTGTGTGTATTCATAGCTTTTTTCCTTCTTCCTTTCCCTTCTGTTCACTTCTGCTTTTTCTTTCTGTCCTCTCTCTTGCCGGGCCTCCTTTTCTCTTCATTGTCGTTTTGAAGGCTGGCTATTTGAAGTTCCAGAGCCACAATGCAGTCCTGTATGTCCGAGGGACTAGATATAATTTAGAGATCTCAGCCTTTTTTTCTGAGGAGGAGCCAACTGTCACTTCCTCTCTGGTTTTCACATAGCAGCTTTGGTGGGCTGCTGACAAGAGCCCTTGAACTGAGTGGATGAGGCTGGGGGTGCCTCTCCCCCAACTTGGGGGTCCTGCAGTGGGGGAGGTAGTGGTAATCAGGATTTGCGGGTATTGTCAGGAGCTGTCAGATGAGGGGCTGAGGTACATCCCCCAGGGGTCCCTTCCAGAAGTTAAAGATGGAAGGGAGTCCTGTATCTAGACAGCCCTCTGGCGTCTGTGGAGAAGCACACATTACATAACTGTAGAGACTGAGGAGAGACCCTGGGTGAGGTTGTCCTGGAAGCCACCGAACTCTGCATCTGTGGACCCTGTTCCTGAGCTGGCTTTTTCCAGGTGGCCACTGGAATGATTTGTGTTCCTCGTGTTAGTGAGACGGTTGTTAGAAGCGTCTAGAAGCATGGTTTCTTCTTCAATGAGTTAAGAAATGGATTTTTTCCCTCCTAAAAGTATGTGGCAGACTTTACCCAAGGGTGTTCATTGTTTGATATGTATAGAATAAAGTGTATAACAAAATATAGTTTAGTGCGTACTTATTTTCATCAATGTAACTATGTAACCTATTCAGGTGTAGAAGCAGAGCTTTATTATTAAACCCAAATGGGATAGTAGATGCTCTGTGTTGTAGTTTGCTGCTTTTTCTTTCTTTTTTTTTTTTTTTTTTTTTTAACTATGTTGGTACTTTTCTATATTAGCCCATCTAAATCTACCTCATTCTACTTAAGGATTGAATAGTAGTTCCAAGGTGCAGGCAGGAATGAAGGCAAGTAGGACGGCAGGAAGAGAGAGGAGGAGGAAGAAACATTTATTCTCTTTATTTAGTTGTTCATCCTGATTATTCCCCCAGCCCTGGGTCCTTGGGATGTCTGTGGACATCACCCTGCCAGAGGTGACTCACTTCTCCTCTAGGCCACTGGGTTGCACCACGTTATATAGCTGTTATAAACAAGTGTTACAGTAAATTGCATGTGGTATAAAACTGCATGTATAAAATTTCTTGGTGCACTGGTTCTAGTTTATATCTGTAGGATAAACCCCTAATGGTGGAGCTGCTGGTTAAAAGAACAAGGTGATGCTGTTTATTTATTTTAGATTTCACTTTAAAATGTGTCTTTATTGAAGAGATTATAAGAAAAAAGAGTGGACCTTCTGTGAAAATAAAGGATGTTTCCTGCAAACGTTAGGGAGAATTAGGATGTTAATACCTGGGCAGCCGTGGTTGGATATTTTAGTTATTTTCAAGTAGCAGTGATTTTGAAGGGAGAACAGAAAGACAAATTTCAAGGAAGGAAGGAAGAGAAGGAAACACTTTTAATTTATTTATTCTGGTTGTCCTTCCCCCTCCTGGCCCCAGGTCTGAACCCCAGTCTTTGGGCTTCACGTGATCCACACGCCAGCTGTCAACTTAATGGCTGATCCACAGTGAATTTTTTAAGGGCTGTTTAATAGATGTTGTAAGTCTTTTATGGCCTAATGTATCAGGGCGAGCTGAGAATGCTTACATCTTACTGCTATCTTAAAGTTGGGGCTAGTGCTTAAGGAAATTTCCTGAGTAAATTAACAAACCATGTTACTAGATTATAGATTTTTCAGTTTCATGTGTAACTCAGTTATAAAAACAGTGTGTATAGTTACTATATTAAATATTCTCTGAGAATGAACAAAATAAGACAATCTCTAAACCTCTGTTACTCTAGGACAGCGCCACCAGAGAGAAATGACTTATTTACATTTTTTTTTTTTGCCTTCTGTGTGCATTTTGATACCTTTGTTCAGTAAAATGTTCCTATTCCTGAGTTGTGTGTGCCTGAGCATTATGAACTCTGCAGAAAGGCTATTTTGTTGCCACAAAGCAAAGCATTGACAGAATATTCATGCTCTGATATGTATTAATTCAGTTAATTGCATGAGGACAGTTCAGCCTGGGAGAACTCTCTGGCAAAGAAAAACTAGCGAGTAAAGTAGGGAATTGGCTGTTACTGTTTGAGAGGTTGACATCAGGATCAGTATTTGAGCAATAATTAAATAACAGTTCAGGTTGTCTCCTCAGGAAGTGGTAACACACAACACAGATCTTGTCCATGTTATGGTAACAGTCATCTATCAGAGGTCTCCTGGCGTTGATCTGTTTCGGGGAACCTCACTGCCATTTTAAAAAACCTTAACTGTTGCTGTTCCCCTCCCCTGGGACTTCTGTGTAAAGTTATCTGTCAGATGTAGATTCTTCCTAAGCGACAGCCTGTAGCTCAGGGATGCCTGTTTCTGTGACTTTGGCTTTGGAGGTTCAAAGTTGAGGCTACTGCTCACTGCGTGCCTGCGTGACATGCCTTCCCCCATTGGTGGCGTCATTGGGGCCCTCTCCTTATACCTCATTTTTGGTAAACTTGCATAACTCTTTGAGGTGATTACCCAAATTGAATTTCGTTTTGCCCATATAGCCTCACTATACCCTTGAAATTTAGAGAACTTCTAGCAGTTTCCATCTGGTGCACTAACAGACAAATACAAAACATAATTTTGTTTTTTGTTCTTAGCAACACTAAAGGCAAGAGCAAGCCAGCAAGAGTTCTTTCCTCTTATCCCTAGTACTGCCCTGCCATGTAGTAGAACTTAATATTATTGAATAAACAAATGATCAGGTTTGCCAGTTTTATCTGACAGGCGAGCATAAATCAAATTACATGAATCCTTTGACAAGAGATAAAGAGGCGTGCTCTGGTGACCTAGCAGATGAGACCACCAGACATAGTCCATATACATCCCAAGGACCTAGGTTCAAGATCCAGGGCTGGTGGGAACAACCAAGATGAACAAAGTAAAATAAAGTGCTTCCTTCTTTCTCTTCCTGCCTGCCTGTCTACTTGCCCTCATTCCTGCTTGTACCTTTCCTAAAAAAAAAGAAAGAAAAGAGATAAATAATAACTATAGAAAAGATGCAACGTTCCTGAAAGTCTGCTTGCGAGCTGACCCTCTGACTTCATCCCATGCTGCATGCTTCAGCCTTAATGATCCATTCACTTCCTCACACATGCTCTGCTCTTTCGCAGTGATAGTTGCCTCTGACCAGAATGTGAAGATTGAATAATCCAGTTTTCTATTTCTGCTTAACACACTCAGCATGATCATTACTTCCTCTCAAACAAAATTCTCATCAATTCCCTAAACTGATGTCTCTGCTTTGGCTCACATCATACCAAGCTCCTCTCCTAGCCTGGTTTTACAATCGCTGGTTTTAATGTCTGTCTCTCTCATTAGTCTGAGTAGAAACTGTCTCTTGCTTAGTCATTATCTCAGTACTGCCTGGAACTTCTAATGCTGGGTCATTGTGGATGCTTCTGCAGATGTTTATGGAATGAACAAATGACTGTGTAAATGGAATAAGCTAACATGATAAAATTGTTTAAAGGCAAGGTGCAGGCAGGAAGAGAGGAGGAAGATGCATTTTATTTTGTCTTTATTTTAGTTGTACATCTTGCTTGTTCTCCCTTGGCCCCAGGTACAAACCCGGGTCCTTGGCATATATGTGGACTGTGCTAGGCCAGAGGTGGTGAACCTAACTGCTACCCAACCAGGGCATACATAATATGATATAATTTAATGAAAACTATAAATCCAAGATAATAGAGCAACACAAACTCAGTAATTCTAAAGCTTTTTTAGCCCAACAAACACAGCCAAAATGGTGGGTATGAGAATCAACAAAAATCAAGGGACTTAGAATATAAAATATTTACTAAGGTCCTCCTAAAAGGCTAGCTAATCAGGGAGTTTTAAAAAAGACACAGAAGCGGTCTTTAGAGTATGATCTGCTCTGATGTTTTTCACTTCAAAGATCCTTTTATAAATGACCAAGAGGATAGGTGAGGATAGGTAAGGATGAAAGGTACAGTAAGCATGACTTCAGGCTTTGACCCTGAACATTCCAGGGTGGGGAAGTCTGCATGAAACCGACAGAATTTTGACTTAGCCAAGTGACTTCTTGGTTTAAAGCAAAAAGAAAACATTTAAAGACCTTAGGGAACTTTAGTTTCTTGTGAAAAAAAGAGTCACAGTTACAAAAATCTCTGCAAAAAGCAATGAAGAGGTATGTCTGGGTGGCTTAACTGTTAAGTCCACAGTCTCTGGCTGACATAGTCACATACATCCCAAGGACCTGAGGGGTGACGGGTGGCTGTGGAACAACCAGGGTGAACAGCTAAATAAAATAAATAAATGCTTTCTCCTCCTCTCTCTTCCTGCCTGCTGCCTGCTCACAATTCCTGCCTGCGCCTTTCCTTTAAAAAAAAAAAAAAAAAGCAATGAAAAACAGATAATAAAATATATTATCAATAAAGGGAAGATTAGTAATGGGAAGGGAAATTGGGGTACCAGAAGAGGGTGGCCCCTGAGCGACCATGGCGTGCCACCTTTAGGTTGTTTGGTTTCCTTTTTCTGTTTTGTTCTTATGTTACCAAAACATTCTAATCATTAAAAAAAAAGGTGGGCAGCATGTAGATATTAGAAAGTACTAAGAAGATTTAATTTTTTCTCATAATGTAACTTCTTTTATTGAAAATTTCAAAAATACAGAAGAATATCAATAACAATTGTCCATAAGTTCAGTAGTCCCCAGGGAGAGCCATTAAAAATAATTTTTCCCCTTATAGCCAAATGCTGTTTGTCTGCTACTACTATACAAATCTTAATGTACAACTCAGTGACTGCGGTGTTCATGTAAGCATGACCCAGCTCAAGGTGGACAGCATTCCCCTCATCCCAGAAGGCTCTCTAAGCATGTCCAGTCGGTGTGCAGGCAGGAGTGAAGGCGAGTAGGCAGGCAGGAAGAGAGAGGAGGAAGAAGCATTTAATTTAATTTAATTCAGTTGTTCACACTGGTTATTCCTCCCTGGACCCAGGACTTGAACCCAGGGTGTGTGGCTTGTGTCCTTCAGAGGCGATTGACCTAACTACTACACCAACAGCCTTGGCTGTTCTTGGACCTCAGAAATGGAGTCTTCCAGTATGAAATCTGTTGAGTCTGGCTTCTTTTGCTAATCATTGTGGGTTTCATCCATGTCGTTGTCTATAGTTTTTTGGGTTTGTTTTTATTGCTGGGTAGTTTCTGCTGATAACTATATACCATGATCTGTTCTGCCATGATGAACATTTGGGTAGTTTCTGGTTGGGGCTGTCGTAAATAAAGCTGCTTTGAGCATTCTTATATATGTCTTTGGTCAATTTATGCACTTATTTCACTTTAGTAGATACCTAAGAGTGGAGTGTTGGCAGGTAAATACTACCAGTCATGAATATATTATATACTTTCTTCTAAAAGTGGAATTGTTTTTAGCTTTTATAAGTAAGTCCATTATATAGTGTGAAGTATTTTTTTATGTCTGAGGATGAGGATCAAGATTTATTTCCCCACCTCCAGAAATAAGCAGCATTATTTATCAGAAAGGTTAACTTTTATTGTCTGAATTACATGGTGACCACTCTGTGGGTTTATTATAACACTCTTCATTATGGCACATTGTCCTGTTAGCAACATTTATCGTAAAGAAAATTGGAATCATGCCGCATATATAGTTCTTAATTATATTACGTCGTGCTTCAAAAACAAAAATGACTATTAATGGCTGTAAAAGGACTGTTGTATATTCCATGCATTATTTAACCCTTTGTGTTTTTGGTAATTTTTTTGAAGAAGGATGGCACACAGGAATGAAGGAAGACAGGACGAGAGAGGAAAAAGAAGTGTTTTATTTATGTAGTTGTTCCTCCTAGTCCTGGGCCTTGAAACTGGATTCTCAGGCTATATGCGGACTGTACTCCCGGCATGGGCTTAACCCCTGAGCCACCAGGGCTTGTGACATTTAGGTGGTTTTTTCTTTTCTCTGTGTTTTTCTTATGTTGCAGGCTTCCCTCAAATGTCTGATAATCTTTGTCCATTCTTTTATGTATGAGGCAATGAAAAGTTGATTAGCAATCCTGTGTACATGGGGTTTTCTGGCACGAATCAGTGACTGGATGAGTCATTTCTTTGGAATCTCCTCAGGTATTTATAGCAATACTTTTTTTTCCTATTGGGATTATTCAGTTTTTCTAGAGAAAATGTCTCTGCCGTACAGCCTGTAAGCTCAGTGCCAGACTACAGGATATCAGTTTTGAAAAAGCTTGCTCTTTCCTGTGTCTCCACTTTGCTGAGCTCTTTTGTAGTGATCTTATCAGCACGGACCACTTTCCTGAAGATTAGTTTCTGCTGTTCTTGCAGTAAGGTTGAATGGCTGCTAATCCTGTGACTGAGCTTGTAGTGAATGGAATCATCTGGTAGCAGCGTTCAATACAGTCTATTAATGGACCTTGGCTCTTGCTCTTTTTGGAGCACTGATTTGTCTTTAATGCTACAATTTCCACTATTTACATTTGATGCTCAGTTTAACACATTCCACTGCGGTAGGGCTCGCATTTCACTTGACCAAATTTATAAGGGAAAAGGTTCACTTTACAGAGTTAAGTATCATCTAAATTTGAAGCTCACTTGTGTGTTGGTTCTCTTAAGTGGTCTGTGCTAGACTGTCAGTGTTGAATAATCCTTTTTGACTGATTTGTTTCTGTACCAGTTTGGGAAGTCCTGCATTTCAAATCCTACCTCTAAGATCTTTGCTCTTCACACAGATGCTCTTCTGGAACTTTCGCTGTTCTTATGGGGGTTTTGTTTTGTTTTGTTTTCCTACTCAGAGAAAACTGAAAATATAAGCCGATTTTCACCCCCTCTACATGAGTGTGTGTTGGGACTATAAGGCAGGGATGGGGAAGAGGGGTGTGTGATGGTGTCTGGAGCACCTGTATGGTTTATGTGCCTTATTAAAGCCCTCTGTGAGGAGCATGTGGTCATTTCCCCCTTAGACTTTAAGTGATTCTTCAGACAGGGGGAGAAAGGTACACACCAAAAATGAGGGGGAACCATGATTGACGGAGAAGGGGAGGCACATACACCTGGAAGTGTTTGAGGGTTCCATGGAGCCAGCACACAGGGTAATGAGGGATGGATGCAAGTAGATGGACCAAGGAAAGTCATGAAACACCAAAACTTCAGGTGGTGAGAGTTCTTCACGCTGTTGTTTTTTCCTTCTCACTGTTCTTATTTCATTAGTACTGTCTTCAGAGAAATGTTGTCTGGACTTTGCCAGAGTGAGAATGATCATGACCACAGGGTCTTGTTGGAATTAGTCTTTTTGCTCAAGTTAAACTACAGTTTTGATGGAATTAAGTCAGTGTGGAGGGTCTCACACCACCCCTTCCTGCCCCCCTACACACACTGAATTTCAGTAAAGAGCAGTTACAATGGCTTTGTTCTATTCTGTGATTTTAAAAATAAGGGACTGGCATCGTGAGGTTAATGACTTCTGGATGAACCAGGGCTTAAGAGGATATGGTGGTTATGTGGGTAATCAGCTATTTCTACTCTTATTTTAATGAATTTTCTAGGGAACCTTGCTTGCTGCCTGTTCACTTCTTCCTATAATCACAATGAACATATCCATTGCATTTATGAAAAAGAATTATTAGAAAAATTATTAAAATTTAAGTGTGAAACCTCTCCCTCTTTTAGTTCTATCCTCTACCTAGCTGAGGATAGAAGACACTCAAATAGGTAAAATTTTAAAGGTCAGGACAGGAGATGCGTAATAAACAATACAGGACAGCAGGATGGCAGATAGTGCTTTGTTCGTCTGGAGAGGCTGCATTGGCTGCACTGTTCCTCAGTGATCGTAATGGTTGGTTTGCTTTAATCTGGAAGTCACTGTGTCTGGTACTATGGAAGTTACAGAAATGATGGAAAGGAGATGCTGGCCCTCCAGAGTTCCAGTTCCTTCAAGAATATGGTCATCAGGTGTCCTCACAGAAACAAACCACTGAGAACAGGAACGCAAACACAGGAGCCCCGAGATGAGCCTCCAGAGTCCTGGGCCCCTGGGAGGCCGCAAATGCTTAGCATGTTCTGAAGACAGTTCTGCTCTCTGTCCAGCCATGGTTGAGCACACTGCTCAGAGCGGTGGGTCTGGGGAGAGCAACCCAGTGGCCCCCATGCCCAGGGTGGTGGCAGCGGTTACCCTTTTGGTTGGTCTCTGCTGGCCCTGCTGCTTGTTAGAAGACCCCATGGTGCCTGGCTCTGCTTACTGGAGGATTTCTAGTACTGGATCTGCCTCTGCTGGTCTGGACTGTTAGCCTTTTGCTGCCTTCTTCGAGCTATTCAATTGCATTTATTGACATTTCAGAGAATTTAAAAAAACCTGAAAAATCTGCCTTCTTCATTCACCACATTTCTTGAGGGCCTGCCTTGTGATGGACAGTTTGCTAGACTCTGAGGTCATGGTGATGACCCAAACCAAACTCTGACTTGGTTCTGCTGCTAAGGGCCGCAGGGTGGGTTCGGGAGGGTGCCGCTGGGTAGGGCGGGGCGGCAAACAAAAGGCAAATAAATAATAAATACACTTGCCAATGGTGGTAGTGATGAGAAGGAGACCAAACGCACAGAACTAAAGATTTACAAAAGGTGCGATACCTTTAAGGCATTTTGTAAATGATCAGTTGGGCTGCATTTTTTTTTTTTTCACCTAGTGATTTCCACAGATTAATAAGTGCAAATAATTTTTCTTCTGTTTATCCCTTTTAGGTACACTAGCAGTTCCCCGATGAACCAAGGGAATCCACCGCCGTATCCGGGCCCTGGTCCGACGGCCCCGTACCCACCTTATCCACAACAAATGGGGCCTGAGGTCTACCCACCAGGACCTATGGGGGGACCCGGACCATACCCACCTCCTCAGGGGTACCCTTACCAAGGATACCCACAGTACGGCTGGCAAGGAGGACCCCAGGAGCCTCCTAAAACCACAGGTACTGTGAACGAGTGTGTGGGTGTGTAGAAGTGGGTATGCAGTTAGATTGCTTAGTCTCACTGCACCTAAGGAAATGTTTGCATGTTTTCTTTGGCAAAGAAGAAACTCTGTTGACCTTTGTTTGCCATGGTTGACATTTCCAGTGCTTGGTGACTACTAGCTTCTAAGAATGACTTCTTTCTCAGGAGGCCTTAGTCACTTCTGCATACTTCCTTCACGTCTCTTGTCCTCTCTGGGGTTGATGACTTTCTGGCCAACATGTCTTCTGAGGGCAGCTCCTGGAGCATTGGGAAGGGAGGGTTCTAGTTTGATTTCTTGCTCTGAAAGCCACTTTTATTTTTCAGGTTTAGCCTGTTGGGGTTATTTTATCTCTCAGTTTGTTGACCCTCAAGTCATCCCTCTGCCCTTGCAATTGGAGTTGGTTTTCTTTACTAATAAATTTTCATAATTCTCTTTAATCTGCTATTGGAGTTTTCAGCAGACTTCTGCAGCCTTCTTATTTGCTAGAACAGTGCTACTCAGAGTTTACAGACAAGTCCCAGTCGGTGAATGGTAACTGGACTGCAGGCGATAAGAATACATAAGTACAGAGTGTGAGAGTAAACATTTAGAAACGCTTGGAGCACTTTGGCACTGCTATGGCTTTCAAGCCTGCAATCTTGCATTTTACAGAAAGTATCAGTCTCTGAAAGGTTAGCGAGAAAACATCTTGAGAAGCACTGTGCTAGATGTCTTGGTGACTTTTTTTTTATCAGCTTTTGGTTTGTAGAATAGCTGCTCTTTTATAGCTTTTTAAAAGAGCTGATTTTTACCGAGTGTTTATCACATGTCAGGTGGTCTCCTAAGAGCTTTATATACATTAACATTTAATCCTTGCAACAATCCTCTGAGGTTATTCCCATTTTACAATGAAGTGATGAGGCACAGAGTGGAGTAATGAGCTTCCCAAGGTCACCCAGTCCGAATTTTCAGATCCCAAATTTGCATGCTGAGAGTTGGGTTTAAGAATCTGTACTTTTAACTCACTGCTGTACCCTTGTCCCTCTGCCACCTCTTCTGAGCGGCCCACCTTCCCCTGATTTTAGGACCTGAGGCTGCCTCTGAGTTTTCCCTAAAGCTTATCCCTTGCTATCAAAAATAATCATTTATGTGAGGATTTATTTTACTCCAGGATTAGAGGATTCTTTAGAATGGGTGGGTGCCATAAAAGAAAATTAGTTTAGGAGGGATTTTGCTTTCAATATGGAAAAAAATGATACTTTTATAGTGACAAATCAAAGGCTGTGTTAAGACTGAATAGACCTGAATGCCTTTAAAAGATTTAGTTTATCATGTTGAAAAAGTTTTGCAATCCACCTACACTGCTTTGTTATAACTGTTTAAGACATGACTGGAAGAGGGCCAGTAGTGGAACCAGGGAAGTTGGAGGAATCAGCATTCAGGCCATGACTTCAAGGGAATTACCTGAAAATAAATCATAATTTCTGTAGTTTCTGCTTCAAAACGAGGCAACTCTGCGAGGAACACAAGATGGCAGACCCCAAAAACCACTGAACGGTGCAATTCAAGAGCAAGTGAATTTAATCTCTGATGACAGAGATACAATAGTGGTTCCTCTGGGTTTTGGAGTGGGGGCTGGGATGGGATTGGTTATTGATTGGGAAGGGCGTAAGAGAAACTTTGGAGGGATCAGGAATGTTTTTTCATGTTAGTCTGGGTATAAACATCCTACAAGCTGTAGACTTACTATTTGTGCACTTTACTGTATGTTATTCATCAGTGGAAGAAGTAATCAGGTTTGGGTTATCCAGTATACTCAGCCCAGTACCTGCTGGTGTTCTAGCTTCATCCACAGCCTTCATGGTCTATGGGATGTAGGTCATTTCCTGGTCTGTATTTTTCGTACTGACGAACTAGTGCTCATGGGCTTGGAAATTTATCGAGTTTATCTAGAATAAGTGCTTCCTGGATTTGGTAGACTTCGTCCCCTTATGCAGCGACTACTCAGACATGGGCCCTTTTTTTATCTTCGGTATAATTTTTCTCAACCTTTTTGAAGGAAAAAATAATTTCTCAATTCTACTTTGTATTAAAAGGCTCTGTTTTTTAATTGTGTTAAGTTTATCATGAAATCATAAATGCAGTTAAATGCATTCTTTCCTAGGGGATTTCTTGCTCTGTCATCAGTTTGTGAATTTGTTAACTGCCTGGACCTATTTCTGCACCCAGACCTAACAGGTGATGGGCAAGTTCTTCTCTCCCTTGGCATCCGGTTTTGTGAATGGAACCCTTTGATCCCCACACAGAGGAATGAACCCTCGTGGAATCCATTTTATTCTGGGCTCTTTGTATTGTTTCTGGGATCCCCAATCAGGTTAATTTTCAGAGCTTGTCTTCTATGTATGTGTCTCCGGTGATTTTGGATGGATCATTTTAGATTTTTCTACTACTGCAGTTACCCTCTCTCAGCTGACATTCAAGGGTGTAGTCCCTTCTGTTATGGAAGCCATGCTAGAAACTGTTTCTTTTTCAAAGGAGGAAGGGTCTTAGCTATTCTGAATAAATATCTCTGATATTTATTAAAGATTTTAATATCATTGTGTTGCATGGATGGGTAGGTAGGTAGATGGCTAATCCAAGCAGAACATTTTTGGTAGTTTATTTATGGTTCAAAGTTCATTTTTCAGAAACTGTATTTTTTTTTAAATCTTTTTTTTTTTTTTTCATGCTAAATGAACTTTTAGAGCACCATGTGATTGGAAATAGCAGGCGCGTATGGGAATGAGGCCTTCTGGAGAGTACACCTCCAGTATGTCAGCCATCTCCTGGGGTTGACTTTTAATAATATTAGTAACAACGCTGACAACTTGTATTTCTTGAATACGGTGCCTCACAATGACCCTGCAGCTTCAGTTCTCTGTGCGCAGGTGGAATCTGAGACTCAGAGAGGTTGCGCTTCAGTAATCTGTGATATAATATGTCATTGCAAAGCTCAATGACTTAAAACAACAATGATTTATTACTGGAGTTGACTTCATGTGATCTTTCCTGAGGTCCCTAGTGTGACTAAATTCAGCTGTCAGTTTTCCCAAGATGGCCTCACTGTAGGCCCTTTTTTTTTCTCCTATTTCTGTACTGTCCCATCCTTTTAATATAAATGTCAATTTTCTCACATTTTTTAGTAAACCCTGGGCATCTTTTTTCTTTTTCAAGGAAGGGTGCAGACAGGAATGAAAGTGGGTAGGCAGACAGGCAGGAAGAGAAGAGGAGGAAGAGTCTTTCATTTTATTTTTATTTCGTTGCTCACACTGGTTGCTTCTTCCCTGGACCTGGTACTCGAACCCAGGGGTATGTGACTTGCTCCTTCAGAGGCAATTAAGCCAACCTCTGCTCCACCAGGGCGTGCCACCAGGACCGTCTTTAATGTAGGGGCAGTTGAGTTGCCCCAGGCTCAGTCTGTTGAGGGGGCCCAAAAGCAGTTGCTCATGAACCCCACAAACCTTGCGGGTGCTCACTATAGTGAGCCACATCTGCTGCTGCTGTTCTGCCCACTGTGAGGAAACAGGAGCCGCGAGGGAAGAGGATTCCCCCAACCCCCACGGGCACACCTGTTTCTTTAAAGGGCACAGAACACCACAGAGTGGTTGGGCTGCAGGTAAGTTCTGTGGGAATTAGGTCTGGCTCTATGGGGGTTATGTCTGGCACTGCGGGGATTACTGGACGTTTCTGGCACCGGGATGGTTAAAGTGGCATGTGTTTTAAGCAGGATATTTAGAGTGAGGCTTATAGGGGCCCCCAATTTTTTTTTTTTTTTCATTGTAGTGATTATTAAATACATTAAAATAATTTCCTATGTATAGGTTCCCCATTTCTTAGATATATCTCAACACACCCTGCCCTCTACCGAATCACCAAGTGATCTTCCCCACTGTCCAGTGGGCTCCACCACCATTTGCCCCACCCACCCCATTCCCTTTGGTCACCTCAGTTCTTGTTGCAAATGCTTCAGGGTTGGTTTTGTTTCATCTGTTCCTTTGTTTTGTCTCTTCACACCAAATTTGGGTTTTGACTAAGGTGCCACGTATAAAGTTCCTCTGGCCCACACGTCGTTACTACGTGATCACTGATGGACGCCACATGGTACTTACTTGTTGCTGGCCTGGCTGCTCCCCTCTGCCTCCTCGCTTCCCTTAGTCACCAGTGCATAACCCCACCCTATTTTTGCCATCCCAATGTCCAGTTTTGTCTCAAGAAAATATGGTCGGCCTAACTCACTGGCATGACTGGGGTTTTAGTTTGGCCCCACAAGGCCCCGCTCTGTGTAATCTCGCATCTACCCTGAACTTCCTTACATGGCAACTAGTTTCAAAAAGGAAAAAAGTAAAACCTGCTGGTTATAGCAGGGGACCAGTTTCCTAGTAGTCAGCGGTGAAATGGAATGTGACTCAAATCCCCTTACTAACACTGGGACCCAGGCAGTCTCTTCAACCACCCCAACCTGGGAGTGCTGGCTTCCCCTTAAACTCCACCGAGGCAGTTTCTCCTCCCAGTCACCTCCACCACAATGCAGTGTGGGTGCTCAGAAATATGCCCAGGAAATGGGTGTAAATGGAAATGGTAAATGGAAATATCACCATTTCAAAAGGTGGTGGTGAATTCATGTTAGGTGTCTGCCGCCCCCCCCCCCCCCTTCCCTTACTGTTTAGCTCTGTGCATCCAGATGCTGGGGTTGTATGCATGTTCTTCTGGGTTAGGCCTCTGATCTCTGGCACATTGATTCAGATTAAAATAAGTTCTGACTTGCACAGAGTCCTTGGGATGCCCCTGTGGAGTTTGAAAGCCCAAATGGCCTTTGAGTTGGGTTTCTAAGCTGGTAGGTCATGACAACAAGTGACCCTATTATATGTCTTTGTAATTTGAAGAAGCATAAGCAGAGTGAGTTCCAGGAGTGCCCTGCAGGGTCACTGGCCAACCAGCAAGATGTTATGAAAGGCCTCATGTGCCTTTCTTCACAGTCTGAGATTGTGGGGGAGGTGGGAGAGTGGCCCCTCTCTCCTTCTACTCACTGATCTTGGTATCTGACTCGGCTCAGTGTGAGGAGAGGAGAGGAAGGAATTTAATGGTGTGGTGGCATCTTGGGCTAATTGGCCTGAGGGATGGAATTACAGCTCAGTTTGTTTGAGCCTTTTATGCCTTTTTTTCATCTAAAGCTCCCATCAGGCATTTTCACTGCTCTGGGAAGCCTTTCCAGCACAGATAACGTCCTCTTCAGTTCCTTCTTTCTGTGCCAGATATCAGATGACAGAATGTCCCAGCAAGGACGCTGCCTGGTGCCGCCAAAAGCCGCATTGGCTTAGGCAGCTAAGTAGAGTTTCTCCTGACTTCTGCTACCTTATCTGTAAACAGGGCTGTGGCAATGAATAAATGCTCATGCAGCTTATGGCACCTTGATGGGCAGCGGGGAAGTTAATACACTCTCTGGGCCCACCACCTGTCCTGACTTTCTGCTCAGGGTGAGATGGGACGCTCTCAGGGAAAACGACAGGAGGCCATCGCTGAGGGTCATTTCCAATCAACCCCGAGAATCCCCACTAGCCTTTGACAGCTGGGAGACACATCCACAGTCTCTGCTCTGCAGTCCCAACCACACAGCTGGCCTCCCCCTCTGCTCAGACCGCCTCCCAGCTTCCCATTCACTCAGAGCGAAGGCCCCGGTCTGTCCTTACACGGACCGGCAGGGCCCCGTGTGGCTGCTGCCCTGTGTGCTCTGATCCAGCTTCCCGGGCTGCCTGTTCACGCACAGGGACACTCCCGCTCCAGGCCTTCTTTTTCTACATGGCTGCGTCTTTACTTTCTCTTGGTACTGTCACCTAGTCAGAGGGGTTGTCCACCCCCCGACCCCACCTCACTGCATGTAGCTCCAGTGTGACGTGCCTATTCCTATTCCTTTTTCCTAACAGTGTTTAGTGTTCCTGGGCTGCCTTTCTGGTCCTGCTGGAACATATGTTTGTTTGCTGCTCAAGTCCAAGTCCTGCTTGAATGGTTGTGTGTTCCCCGCCCCCAGTATCCTCTGTGGGCACAAAATGTGAGGCATTCTCCTTCAGGCTTTATCTGGGATCCTTTTCCCCTCCTCATCTCATATGTACAGAATCCTGGGAGTGGCCCTAAGGAACTACAGTTTGCTGAGCCTGGTGCTGGCCATATCTATCCTTTTTCATTTTATGGCAGCTTTCTGAGGTGGGTCCTAGACAAGAAGAGAGTTTGCCCAAGGTCGGAGCTAGAAAGTGACAAAGCAGGCATTCTAGAGCTGCATTTGACTTGTGAGCTGATCTTGTGCCCACACCGCTGCCTTGGCCCCAGGTCTGGCTGTCAGCACCTGTGGGCACCACTCCACGGCTGCCTGCAAGTCTGACTGAGGTCCCCTTGGCATCCTCTGTGCTTCTTCGGTGTTTACTTGTTCCTTCTAGGCCTTCTGGTTTGTCCTGGTCTCTGCCTTCTTTATAGAAGGAGTTGACCACCGTACAAAATACTTGTAGATCTTATTTTCATTTTATCTTGGTGAATCCATTTAACTTTTGTCCTTTCTCTCCCATCTCGTAGCTCATATCCTGGACATTCTTCTAAACTTTTGAATGCCCAAGTGGCATTTTTATGGGGTTCCTCAGAAGCGTCCATCTGTCCCATGGGCCTTGACCAGCGTCCTTAAGACATTAGCTAGGCTTCTCACAATTGAGAAACTCGCGAATCTGGTACATGGACCTTTGTTATGAGAAGAGAGAGCAGATCCAGTGGCTTCAAAGAGGGAGGTCTCTAGAGAGGAAGGAGGAAGATGAACAAGGAAGGGGTGTGAGATGGGACAATAGGTTCTCAGACCCAGCACAGTAGCTGTCAGTTCATAGGGCTTCTAGAAATACCCACTGAAAGCATAAACCTGGCCTGGTGCAGATGACAGCACAGAACCTGGGGACAAAGGGAGAACTGTCAGGGCTCTCATCCAGCCTGAACTTGCCCCTCAACTAGAAGTCAGACTGCGTATGGAGTCCTGGAATATGTGGCTGTCGACAAGGGCCCTGATTGCTGCAGTTTTCTCCGCCATCTCAAGTGATCCCTTTCTCTACCTCAGCGAGGGCAGAGAGCTTCATGGTCCATTGGGCGTAGAGCTTGCTGATCCTTACTTTGGAAAGGAAAATATTCCTCCCTTCCTCCCTTCCTTTTTTTTTTTTGGAATGAAGGCAAGTAGGCAGGCAGGAAGAGAGAGAGGGGAGAAAGAAACATTTCTTTTTTTTTTTTTAGATATTGATTTTGATTGCCTCTCCAGTCCCAGGACAAGAACCTGGGTCCTTGGGAGGTATGTGGATTAGGCTTGGCGGAGGCAATGAACCCAACTGCTATTCTACCAGGCCATGCCTCTCTGTTTTTGGAGTGTTATGTCAGCTTCCATTTAGGGGCTTAGCCACTGATTAGCCACTGATCTTGGTTTCTGTGTGATTGGCTGGAGGTTTTGATTTACCCGAGGATAAAGAGGTTTTGGTGGGAGCAGTTTCCTCACCTAAGCCTTGGGCACACTGGAGTAGGAACTTTACAATGTAAGGGTTTAAACATATCTTCTGCCCTCCTTAATCGGTTTCTATTATTCTTAGAATAACAATATTCAAAAAGGCCTTGAGTTTTCATGGTCTGGCTCTGACCAGATTCCCCTCCTCACCCTCACCAGGCCTCTCCTACCACATGGCTGTCACAGATGGCATTTCCTCAGAAGGGTCCGGAAAATTCTTCACACTTCTCTTGGCTCAGAACAAGTCACCCCTATTAATCCTTCCCGTCTCACTCAAGTGTCACTTCAGTGACAGCGGCCCCTCCACCCTAGTTTGTCTCAGTTTGTAATTTGACAGCCCTTTGCTCTGTTTATAGAATTAAGGTCTTTCCTACTCTCTGACTCTCCACAAGAGTGGAGAGTTTGACTGTTGTTTGACTGTCCACTTGATTCCCCAGTAACTCCTTGATGAGTGGGTAAAGATGAAGCCTGGAGAAATACAAGAGAGAGGACAGGGAGATTCTGGAATAAACTTTTTCAAGTTGTCAAATCCTAGGCTTGATTTTGTAGAAAATACTTCGGCACTCCTTTTTCCCCCCTCACATCACTCATTTTCTGTCTGGGATCAGAGCAGAGGATTCAGTGTGTAGTGGAACATGGGAACACAGTTAACGGTGGGGGCAGTCACAGATCTAGGAATAATCAGAATCTAGAGATGGAGCATGGGTTACACTTGCATCCCCCCAGGGCTGGCTCTCTTTATCTGGTCCTGACACATAGTGACAGCGCCCTTAGAATTTTTTTGTTTTAATTCTACTCATATTAAGATATTCCATCATCTCAAATCACCTCCATCTTCTTATTTCCTAGGTGGTTCTTGCTTGCTGACATGCGCGTGTCATTTGTCCCTGGCTGCCATTGTATCTGTAGATGCCCTTTTGTATTCTCATCCCTGTCCTGCCCAGTCAAGCGGTTTTTCTGTCGGGCAGGGTCTCCCACCTTCAGTGTTCTTGATATTTGGGCCTGGGTACATTTTTCATTGTTATTGCTGGGGGACCGCTGTCCTGTGCGTGTGGGATATGTTGCAGCTCCCCAGCCTCTGCATACTAAATGCCACATGATCCTCTCATTTATGCAACTGGAAATTCGGTTTTCAGATATGACCAGCCTACCTGGGGGCCCTCCTTTGAGAGCCACCACTATAGAACCTTTGTAATTAAAAATTTAAGTTGGCTCTTGCTTTTGAGTTCAGTGGAGAAAAGGCCTTGCTAAATCACCTTCAGCAGCAGCTGAAAAATACATGACTTTTTATTGGTGGCTTGTCTGGGAAGAAGGCTCTGGGAATTTGGAATGACCGGGAAGTCCCTCTTGGCTTTGTTTCTGAGCCTCTCTGCAGTCTAGGACTGGAAATCTGGGTATTGGGTATTAATTCCTAAAGGAAAACCATCAGAAAAAGAGGAATTTTTGAGCTCAGTGGTTCAACATTGTTGACATTTAATATTAACTTTATTAATGACTAAATATTAAATAATTAATAATAAAAAATAATAGAGCTAATGTTTACTGAGTAATTAATTTGTATTTTATACTTTTCTAGTTACACTCTTTTCGTCCTAAGAATAACTTTGTCTTTCTTAGATTATCTCTCAGTCTGTCAGCATTTCTTAAATGCCTTCTAAAAAAATTGAGTGCCAGGAACTATTTTTAAATGTTACCTTTTTTTTTTTTTTTAAGAAAGGTGCAGGTAGGAATAAAGGCAAGCAGGCAGACAGGAGGAGAGTGAAGGAAGCAGAACTGTATTTTTGTTTACTTGTACATCTTGGTTGTTTTCCTGGCCTGGGACACGAACCCAGTTCATTGGGATATATGTGAACTGCTGGAGGCAGTTGACCAAACCACTACCCCACCGAGGTTTGCAAAATGCTGCCATTTCTAATTAGATCTTATTCTGGGTCTTTGTATACATTATCTTATTTAATCAGTACAAGAGTCCCTGTGGTTTCCCATTTTATGAGGGATGAGGAGACTGAGCTTCACAGAGATGAAATACTTGCCGAAATCTGAATTGTAACTCATCAAACCACGAATTGAACCTAGGTCTGTCTGTTTTCAAATTGTGTTCTTAACTCTTTTGCATTCTGCTAGGGAATATCCTGAAAATACTTCACAATTAGTGACAACTCGCCTTGTTCACAGCGGTGAAGGAGGGCTCTGGGAGTAAGAGGTTCTCTCTGGGGGCATCTGCTGCGACTCTTCCTTTCTTCTCACAAGCACAGATGAGATTGGCCTTTCGTGAGCACACTCGGCTCCTAGCACCAGCTTTGCGTCTCATTCCACATACTGATGACTTGAGGCCTTCACTGGACAGGCCGGTGTCGCCAGGCCCAGCGCCTCGATGAAGGTCTCTAGCAGCTGCACTGGGTCTGGTGAACCTGGGCGTCTAGTGAAGACAGTCCAGTCATGAGGACGCTGGGGGACCGTAAGCGACTAAAGATGGCCTCGGGTTTTTCCGCCTTCTTGGGTGTAAAGTCACAGTCTAATTTGGTCAAATACTTTATGCAAGAGTCTCTTGCTTTTCTGAAAGCCTGGGCCTGCCCAGCCCTCCAGAGTCATGGAGTATGAAAGGCAACTGCTCTTTGCACATCCAGTTTGCTCAGCAGGCCAGGGGGACGTGCCCAGTGTCTGCTGACTGGGAGACTGGGGTGACCAGACTTGATCGGGCTGGGAAAGGTGTGTTCTGAAGTCCTGCCCCGCTCACAGACTGGTTTCCTCCTTCGTTCTTTTAACCCCGTCCACCCAGATGCCGCCTAGGTTTTCTGCTCTAATACTGCTTTTACCCGTCCTGACCCCTGCCACTCACATGCCCTTCACCTCTTGCATAAACCTGTTGAAGTTAGGTTGACATAAACAATGAGGAAATTGGTTTGGTATGTAAGAAAAAGAAGACTGCTTTGGGGACATGGTGTCCTGGGAAATGGGCAGGTGAGGGTAGGAGAGAGGTCCATCTCTAGGATTGGAGCCAAGATTACATAGTGTTAGGACGTCCCTGTGCCCCGCTCTGCTGTGTGGAGCGAGCCTGGTGCTGCAGGTGGTGAGCGTGGGGTCACCTCAGTCGCAGAGCTTTTCCCCTGGGACATGCTCTTCCAAACTGGAATGAGAGGTGAGCTGTGCCGGAGGCGCAGGCTCCGTACAGACCACTGTGGCTCTACTCACAGCCACTGCCAGGGGCACCGCGCCCACAGGCTTCCCGGTGGTGGGTGTGGTTAGCCACAGTGGGAAAATCTATATTCTGCATAAACCATGGCTCCCTGGTGTGGAGATTTTGTAAAAAGTGGGGCACGTCACAGGATGACTGTAACTAAAATGCTGAATGAGGATGTGGAGGACTGGAATCTGTGCCCTTAGCTGAGGGCTCGGCCCAGCGGACACTAACAGGAGTGTGGAGACCACGTCCACTGTGAGCAGAGCCCAGAAGAGCCTCAAACCCTGACATAGTGCCTCCGTGTGGCACCCGGGCTGCTGCTCCTGGTTTACGCCCGGCCCTTGCCCAGAGAAACCCGCTTTTAAAATAACCTTTCCATGATAGAAATACCTCTTACTTATAGGAAGTAATAAAACCCCTAATTTGGCTGTCTAGGGATAGTAACTATTAAGAGTTTGGTTTCTGGATTTGTTTTGTTTTTTATGATGCAGCTCTTTTTGAAATTCAGCTTGCATGTTCATCTCTATCCAAGGGATATATATGCAGCTAATGCAATAAAAAAAGTGGGGCTTTTGGGAGGGGGAGGAGGAGTTTGTTTGTTTTCCTTCATTTAAAGTTCATCAAGTCTGTATCCTCAGCTGCATCTTGGCCCTGCAGAAGATGCATGTCTTCAGGAGAGGAGATCAGTTTCCATGCCGGTCTCCATTTCAGTTGTCAGTCTTAGGGACACTGGTGACTGCATGCTGGGTTCCCCCACCTCCAATCCAAATTACTCTTGTTAAAAGTCTGAGTACATTGTAAAGCTCTGAAAACTAGGTTGCTTTCCTTTTAGTTCTTTATTTAGCTTATTGAATAACAGCAATAATAGCTAGAATGTATTGTCAGTTTACTTTGTGCCTGGCATTGTGCTAACAGCTTTGGTAAGAATTCATCATTTCATCTTTATAACAATCCCAAAAGTTTGGTGCCACGCTGGTCTCTGTTTGTGCAGGAGACTGAGGAATCTGAGTCACAGAGGTTACGAGGATTGCACTTTACTTGAATTCTCTGAATTCAGAGAAGCTGAATCTGCAAGAGCAGGGCCATGGGGAGTACAGGGATGCAGAGGACCCAGCTCCTCCTCCCTGTGAGCTGAGGGGGCCGAGACCCCCCTGGAGACAGGTCAGTGAGTAGTCATGGCCCAGAGTAGTCTTCCCTGGGGTCCTGCTGCCCAGACTTGCCTTGAATCCCTAAGGGAGGGGCTCCCCTCTAGGAACTGTTCCCTCTGGGAAACCCAGTCTCCTCTGGAAAACCTCATCGGCCACATCCAGGAAGCTGCTTACTGTGTGCCACTGGCCACAACACTCTTGGTTTCGAGAGGCTGGCACTGCTTCCTCCTTTCCCCACTGCTGGCCTCCGTGGCCTTTTCCTCCTTTGATCAAATTTGTCCAGCGTGTCACGTTGGGATGCTGATTAGAAAAGGTGGTGTGAACAGCTGGAGATGCCTATAGCCGGCCTCTCAGCGCTTCAGACTTGAAAGGCTTCTTAAAGCCAGAGAAGGAGTAGAGCCCCCGCCCCACCACACA
This sequence comes from Solenodon paradoxus, assembly GCA_004363575.1. NCBI lineage: Eukaryota > Metazoa > Chordata > Mammalia > Eulipotyphla > Solenodontidae > Solenodon > Solenodon paradoxus. The sequence goes on along the minus strand of RJWH01002015.1, from coordinate 251,459 downwards.
CACACTCACACACACTCTCTCTCTGTGTCTAGGCTTGTACCCTAGAAGAGTTCAGTGTGTGTTGGGATATGGAGAGTTTAATCCTTGCGGTGCCAGGCATCAGACCCTTTTCCTAGGGGCACTAGGACCATATATTGCGAGTAACCTAGCAAAGATTCACTACCATTCAACTGCATTTTTCTTTAGGGGGAAAAAAAAATCTCCCATTAGATATTTTTCTTTTCTTTTTTTTTTCAGCATCTTGATTCTGTCTAAATTCTTCCATTTGCCCTTGAAATGAGCCCACCTGGTAGACTGCAATTCTTTGTTAGCCTAGAGGAATTTAGGGAAAGTGCAAGATTGTGTTGTTCTTTATAGGTAAAAGTAGATTTTTGCTTGGGGGTATGTGCATCGCTTATGAAGAATCGGTATTTCTCCCACTAAAAAGGCTGCCTCCCAGTACTCTCAGCAGCCTGTGGGGAAACATGGAGTCCTCAAGGCTGTGGGCAGGAGGAGTGGGAGCTGCAGAACTGCTGGCAGGGCTCCCGAGGACACCTCTGGAGAAGGCACCTCCTGTGACTGTGGGACCCACTCGCTCTCCCTGGCTTCATTGGATGTGGGGCCCTGCTCTCCTGTGATGACCCAGTACCAGGGACTTCCCTCAGTTCTCTCGGGAAAATCCAGGAAGAGCTGAGATCTCTTGAAGGGTTTCAGCTGTTGGAAGTAGAAGCCACGACCTTCCTTTAGAACATAAGACTGATAGGGTCTTCATGCTTTTTCTTAGTAATGCTTTGCAGTTGCCTTGGAGACTAGCCAGCTAAGCCCCTAACAGTAGCTTGCTTACAGGGCAGGCTGGAAATAGCTTTTCCAATTGAGGTAAAAGGTGCAAGATGAGTTGTTCATTCTTTATTCCTTCATTCATTTCTTCATTCACTCATTGGAGGCCTCATATGCCAGTCCTACTGAGTGCCTGTGCTAGGCCAGGGGCACAGCGTCAGGTGATGTTAAAGGCAGCATTTTTCCCCACATAGAATCAGGTCACCAGGGTTCATCTTGGAACTCAGAAGGGATCCTGAATAGGACTATTCCCCTGCTAAGGCATGGGAGAAGGGTGGCGAGGGTTCAGGGGTGGTAGAAGACCCCTTGGTGGTCCTGTCTTTAGCACACTGATGTGGTGGACACAGGTCATAGGCTGGCTATGTGGTTGTGAACATTATTAGGAGGCAATGCCCGGTCTTGCTGAGTTAGTGCCTGGAGTTGAGCTCAAGCCAAGTACCTAGGTGAAACAGACACCTCTTTCACCCTGTTTCCGTATCTCGTTTGTTCTTCAGAAACACCTAACTCATTGTGTAAAATGAAAAACTGTCTGTGGACTCTCCAATCAGCTCTACACAGCCCGTGCTCCTTCCAGGTGTCTCAGCATCAGGGAGCCCTGACTTCTGCCTTTCAGTCTCTGTCCTGTTAAAAAGAGCAGCAGCTAACACATACTGAGAGCTTGCTGTGTGCTAGAGACTGGCCTGTGTGGACAAGTTCACTAAGTCCCCGGAGAACCCAATGAGGGAACAGATGCTGCCGTTATATCCGTTTTACAGGTGAGGAAACGGAAGCCGGATGAGGTTGTCACAGCCCAAGGTGCCCAACTCCAGAGCCACCGCTCCTCAACTCTGCACTTTGTGCCTTGGCAGAGAAGTAGGCCTAAGAGATTTGGGTCTCCTTGGACTGTGACTTGGAGTGGGACGTTCCTGCTGCTAATGACAGCAGGCCTGGTGGCCTTTGTTGCGTGTGCTACGCGCTGGCCGTTCATGTTTGCCTCGAGTCCTCTGTTCTGCAATCTGGTGGGCTAGCAAACAGCTCCACTTTGGGCAGATGGAGCCTGCTGAGTGGATGGGAGTATCAGATCGCTTCTGGCATTCATAACAGATTGTAGGCTCCCTGCAGACCCACTCCTCTCCATAGCTAACCTCACGTACTTTTCAGGGCAAGGATTAGCTCGCCCCTTCCCATTTCAGTGGGAAGGTGGTTAATCATGAAGGTGGAGACTTTTTTGATTAGGCATCAAGGACAGGGGTAAGCTGGCTCGAACTGGTAGAGCTGACATTGGAAGGAAGTTGTTTCCCCAAACTCTGGTCTTGTCTCCCAGGCACAGTGTTCTAGGCACAGTCCTACAGGCCAGACATCCCTGTCTCCCTTTCTCTACTGAGGCAATCTCTGGCTTCAGCTTCATGTTTGCCAAATGGCACCTCTCAAAGAGTAAGGTGGTGGTTTTCCGGATTCTTTGGCATTGACTTTTGGGTGGATATTGGTTTGTAGCAGTGTTAACAACACAGCAGGGATTGTTGTGGATAATTTGATGGAGCCCATACACCCACACGATTCTTTCCCTTGACCATAGGGATGGGCTTTGCTGCTCTGAATGGGGGGCAGTGTCCTGGGGGGTGGGGTAAAGAGTATGGGGGAGACAGTCCTGACTAATGAGATCTGCTTCCGGTCACCTCCTCACCAGACTGAGGGAGAGAGAGGCCACCTTGTCCCACCCCTGACCTCAGAACTCACCATGTGCCAGGGCTCCAAATGAGGTCCATTCAGGTGAAAACACAACTATTTTTACTACAGCAAAAAATAAGCCTAAAGGGAGGAAGAAAATAACCTGGGGTGTTTTGTGTAAATATATTTGCTCCATCTATTAATCAGTAACACAGGAATCTGGTACGTGTAGAAACCAGTTGTGGTCTGTATGCATAAGATAAAAACGCGCTTTGTGTTCAGTCAAAACGATATGGCATTGTTTGCCTTGTTAGAAAATGCAGCAGGTACTATTTGAATGAGACTCCTAAGGCCAGTACTCAGTGTGAGTCAGACTAACAGTGTCGATAACAGAGCCCCTGTGCCTGTCTCTGCCTGGTCCCTGGTTAATAAAACCCACCAGCAGATCTGCCCATTGGAGTCAGCTCCCCTCAGAGTGACCTCTCCAGTGCCTGACACTAGGAAGATAATAAGTTATCCAATTTCCATTCATCTTCCAAAGTCATGGCCATAGTCAGTCTTTTCTGACTTTGTTTTTTATTTAAAGAAAGGAGGGAAGGGAAAGGAGGAAGAAACATTTTTATTTATTTGTTTTTGTTTGTTACATGCACACACACACACACACACACACACACACACACACCCATACTCCCACCCCTGGCTCCAGCTGGTCTTAAAACTGGGTCTTGGCCTTCACATGGTCCACACCCCAGCCTTCTCAACCACCTGAGAAGTCACAAGGACACACCCTAGTAATTGTCTTCAATTCAGGGGTTACTGACATTGGGAGTTTGTGGTTTCTGAGTCTGTCTGTTCCCCTTTTACCTTTTCTCTCCTTGCTTTGTTTTCATGCATCCCTGGTTCCAAGTGTTTTTCCTGCGGCTCAGCAGGGTACGAAACAACAGATGGAGCTTTAATCACCATCCTCCCTGCCCCTCCTTGGAGTGGGGGGAGCTGTGGGTGGAGGACCGTGCAGGTGGTGGCTCGGCCCCATCTCTGGGTGAGCCTCTTACTCGCCATCATTTCCTTAGATTGTCTTCGATTAGCAAAAGAGAAGAGAAACAAGGACGGGTTGGTCATCAGATTGACTGTCGTCCCTCCTCAGCTCATTGGGAGGACGCATCCTGATTCTGGATTTTAGTTGTGTCTCTTTTTGGTCCCGGGAGTGTGGCCCCTCTCCATGCATGTCCTCAGGTCTTTGGCTCTTCTTTCCAAGGAGCCATATCAGGGAACCAGGAGTGAGCATGCGAGGTAGGCAGAGGCGCTCCTTCCCCTTCAGCTCGTCCTCTGTGAGGACGCCACTGGTGGAGGCCAGGTGGGCTCGCAGGCTGCGTGGGTCGACTCTCTGGCCACCAAGTGCCTTGTGGTTGCTGGACTCTGGGCAGGATGCAGGCTTGATTCCCACAAGCAAGCCCACAGAACTGGACCCGCTGCTGGCACTGTCCCTGTGCTGCCGCAGGTGGTTTTACCTGCTTCAGAGCTCAGCTCCATGGTCTCTCCTCCTCAGAATGCTGAGGTGCCTGGAGCCCTCGTGAATAAGCAGAGCCTTAAAGAACATAGGCATGGGTATGCCCTGGTGGCCTCGCGGTCTAGTACACCCTGGGAGCAGTCCCACATCCATCCCAAGGTCCCGGGTTCAAGACCCAGGGCTGGGGAAAAGCAACCACCGTGACCAGCTAAATTCAAATAAAGTGCTTCTTCCTCCTCTCTCTTCCTACCTGCTTGCCTTCATTCCTGCCTGAAACTTTCCCTTAAAAAAAATAAAAAGAACACAGAGGCTTTTACTCACGACACAACATTTGCCGTTTCCGTCACCCATACTCTACGAATGTGACTGCTCTTGGCCCCTCATGCAAGTGAATCGAGCATAATGTCTAAGATTCACCCATGTGTGGGGCGTGTGTCAGCATTTCTTCCCTGAATAATACTCCACTGTCTGTATGGACGGTGTTTTTTATCTAGTCATCCATCGGGGGACATTTGACTTGCTTCCACCTTTTGGCTCTTGCGAGCACAGGTGTGCAGATATTGTTCAAGTCCTGCTTTCAGTTCCTTTGTTAAGTCTGTTAAAGCACAAGGACCAAGGTGCCTTTGAAGGTCAGTTTCTGATGAATCATCCTTCTCTACCGAGGGCCTAACTTGTTGGTCAGTTTTACTCACCATCTAATTTTAGACCTCAGTACCGCCACCACTGGTCCTTGTTGCATCACACTTGGTTTTGATATTTGATAGGCTTTTATCACATGTTTCAATTCCAGTTTTACACACCACTGGCCATTGACAAACACTCAGTGGGCCACTTCCTTGTGGGCACCTCGTCACACGGTGGAGGGCACCGGCACTCAGCAGCGCCCCTTCCTACAGCAGGCTTGCCCTGGGGTGCAGGCGCGTCCTGGCTGTGCCCCTGCTGCCCCAAGGTTGGCTTTCTGGCCTTGTACCCAGACCTGGCTTCATCTAGGACCTGAAACACTAACCTGCTGACAACTGACGCAGTTGAGGCCCCTTGTCCTCCCCTCATGACAGCTTTGCGCAGGCGTGGAATCATCCCTGTCTGCAGGCCTCTATGATCTGTTTCATCCATCTAGTTCTTACACGACATGTGCCGTTAGTAGAACTCTGTGTGAAGTTTTCCTGGGAAAGTAAAAAGCTGTATTTCTGAAATAGCTTGGATTTGCATCAGCTGCAAGGACAGCTGTGCCCTGTCCTTAGAACCAGCCCTGGGCCCCTGCATGTGGGAGGTGTCCACACCTGGCCTCTTGGTGGATTCAGCTGTCCAGCGTGTTTCTTCTACCTCTAAATGTCACTTCCTTAAGCCAGTGTCCCTTTGTATTTGCCAGACCAGTTAGGAAGTTGAGATGGCTGACTGTGAAATTCTTGTCTTGATGAGGACGTGGTTATTCTTTGAGTTAATTTCTTATTAGACATTCTCACAACTGAGGCAATTCAGTCGTCTTCTGCACAGCCAAGGACACTAAGAGCAATCACCGTGCCCCGGTAGACTTTGAGTCATGACATGATGAGCACCTGCACTGAGTAGGACCCTGCCCCTGTCCCCGGCTGGAAGGCTTTTGGTGCTGCGTGGTGACTGATGCTCCCAGTTCCCATCTACCCTGTGTTGCCTTCCTGCGTCCAGGTCCTGTGGGGGCACAACATGGAGAAGTTCTTCTTGCCGCACGTGAGAAACTCAATGGTCTCGTTAGGGCATTTAGAAACTCCGACCTAAGCCAGCCACTTCTGAGACAGGCCTATCTTCCTGTTCTGTTTCAATGACACAAGTGAAAATGAAAGCACTGCTGATATGCAAGGTAGAAGCCCCCTGTTCTTTCCCCAGCTCTGTCTGCTCTGGGCACCGTTCGACACTCAGCAGGTAAAGCATCTAAAGATCTTCCTCTCTCTGTGCTGTGCTCCTCTTTAGGACTGCTTGGTGTCGCTAAGGCTGTTCCTGAATGAATGTACCTCGAGTGTGGTAGCCGCAGAGAGACCTTTGGGGTGCTGGGTGGCTCAGGAAGGCCTCTGGGAGGAGCTTCCAGAGCCCCAGGTGGTGGCGGGGTAGGGGTGGGGGGACTTTCCCCGCTGCTCCCCCCACCCACCCCTCCGCTGTGCCTTCTCCTGCCCCTCTGGCATCTGCTACCAGGCCGGGAGGGGAAGGACCAAGTGGTACCTTGTTGCCAACACATCTTCATCTTGGGTCCCCTCTACAGACGCCAGTATCAACCCCACTTTCTGCAGGTGAAGACAAGTTCAGACAGGTGAAGGGGACAGGCCCAGCGGGAGCCTAAACTAAGAAGGCAGGTAAAAAGGAGTGCAATCGAATCCGAGCTGGGAGGCACTGAGAGGAGGCAGCCCTGCATGCTTAGCGTCTCATCCCTGGTGGTTGCTGCCTTATTTGGGGCTCTTTTAGATGCTGGAGAATGAAGGGAGGAGTTTGCCAGACAGCAGATCAGATGCTTCTCAGAATCAGAGAGCTGTGCCGGGTGTGGAGGGGAGCCTTTCACCCAGTAACCCAACCTGGAGCCAGGTCTCTGGCTGGAACCCTGGGAGGGTCCCGCTGATGAGTCAGGCAGCTATTCCTGGAGCTGACCCGGAGGAGGGAGCCGGGCAGGTGGCTCCTCTGGCAGGGAGGGAAGAAAGAAGAGATTGTTCAAGAGGTGCACATGTAGAGGCAGACAGGTGTCTCTGCGCACAGGTGTCTCTGTCCATACAGAAGGCTGAGAACCGGCGGGCGGTCTGAGTAGGTGCCTGGGAAACCCACTGTGAGGTTCCCGCTGGGCTGGATGGACACAGAGCCTGGTCACTGCCCTACTGTGGTGGGTGGGTTGTTACTCGGCATGGACCTGGTGGTCAGGGTATGGGTCTGTGTGGCCCTTGGTTATGGCTCTTGTGCCACTGTCCTCTGTGTCCCATGCTGGCCAGTTCCCTCTTCTGTCCTAGGCTTAGCAAACCAGCTTCCACACCCTGTTCTGCCTGGGCCCTGCCTGCCCTCTCAGAGTCACACTTCGCAATATGTGAGCGTGTCTCTGTGACTCTGAACCTGGGCTCTGATGGCATGTAGTTGATTGAGGCCAAAGTTAAAAGTGATGGGACCGAGCATGTGCGCATGTGTGCATACAATCTGGGGGGTGGGGGGGTGGTGTGAACGGGCAGGGCCTTGACCTGCTGGCAGTTCCCTTCCCACATCATTCTTCCCTTCTCTTATCTTGCCTGGAGACCAGGTTTGGCCCTGTTCACTCACTCAACTTTCCTTGTAGTGACTTTGGGCAAGCCCCTCCCTCAGTGGACACCAGTCACCTCCCCGCACAGCAGAAGGAAAGCTGCTCTTGCCTGCCATTTGCTCCGAGAACAGCGAGGACCCTGCCTCCCGCGTCTTGTTTATTTCCCCCTGTCTCTCCCCGTCGGGTCTCTCTTCAGTCAGCCTAAGGGTCATGTCACTTGAATAGTAGAAAGAACACCAATGATCATTCACTGAATGCTTTACATGTGCTCGGCACCAGGCTGAGGATTTTACATGCCTAATCTCCACTCTCCCAGAAACCCTGTGGAGCATAAATTACTCATGTTCCCCTGCTTTACAGCAGAGGACACTGAGGCTAAGACAGGTGGTCATCTGCACCAGGTGACATGACCAGTGAGTAGATGAGCCATCTCTACTTAAACCCAGTCTGATACCTCACACCAAAACCCTTATTCCCAAATCCCAATTATGGTGCCTCCCACTAAATTGAGGGAGTGTCTTTGGGATTTGTGACCCGGATTGGGATGACATTGTCAGGTAGGGAGCATTCCTTCCCCTCTCCAGAATCTAATGAGAATCCACTGCCTCCCCGACCCGCTTCCTGCTGAACCTCCAGTTCCCAGGAGCCGATGCTTGAACACCTTGGGGCCAACTTTGGTCTGAGGACAGAGAAGGTGGGACAGCTTCTCTAAGAACATGGCTAGTGCCCCCTGCAGGTTTTCTTTTTGTTTGTTGCAAAGTGGGACATAGCGTACATTGTTCAGATAACCTCTGCCTTCTGCATGGACATGGGCTGGCCGGTGGTCAGTAGTCCACCCACTGCAGCCGTGCACTCTGCTCGCGCGCACAGCCCAAGTGGGCTGCTGCCTTCTCACAGCAAAGCTGCCCGCCCCCAGCTTTCCACAGACACCAGAGCTCTGCAGCTACCAGGTATGGGCTTTCACCACATAGAATTAACACTGTTCTTGGGCTTGTCAGTCAGCCAAATAGTTGCCTTCACACTGCGCATGTGTCTAGAACTGGGACTGGGACTCTTGAAGAGGAGACGTCGGGCCTGCCTTCCAGAGAGTACCAAAGCTCTCCCAAGAGGAGCCGGGCTGTTGAGACCACCACGCCAGACAGTGCTGTGCCGAGAGGGATGATGTAAATAGGTCCCGTACAAAACCAAGGGAATTTGCTTGGAGATACCTGAGGCCCTACGGGGGGAGGGTGAGATGGGATAGCAGGTGAACATGGCCAGATACAGACCCACAGGCTCCGTGCTGTCCGTGGACAGTCTCGGTGGCCAAGGAGAAAGTGCTGGAGGAAGGAGGAGCCAGAGTCTCTGAGCCAAGGACTGACGTAACTGGCAGTTAAGTGTCGAACAGCGGGGTGTGCTACAGGAGAGTTAGGAGGCCACGTGTGAGTACTGCCTTCTAGATGAGTCCAGAAAAATCACGTAGCCCCTTCCCTTGCAGCTGCTGCCTCTATTAAATGGGAGCCTCTGCCCGTGAACGTGCAGACCTGAGTCCCATGATGGTGAAGGAAAGACTGATGAAGGCTGAGTCTGGGATCAGTAGATGGGGGTCCCTGTCCCAGCATCTCAGGGTGGTGTGGGGGGCCCAGAGGCAGAGAAGAAATGGAGAGGGATATTTCCAGCACGAAGGAGGACGGACCCGGCGAGCGTCGTTAGTGTCAAGAGAAGTTCTGCAATGGCGTAGGCGGGACTTTCAGGGTCAGATGAAAAGCACGGACATTCCTGACAAGGGTACCGCTAGGTGACAGGGCAGGGGTCCATGGCCATGACATGGGCATCACTGATGGAGAGGCTCGGCTGAGGAAGTGGAGGGGCAGAGGAGTGTGATGTTCACTCTCAGGGCTTGAGCAGAGGGGAGCCAGGGGCTGGTCAGGGAACTGAAGGAGCCCTGGCAGACTGGCCTCCTCAAGGGAGTAGGAAGGCTGAAACCGTCAGCACCTGCCCGTTGGTGCCTGTTAGGACCCAGCTCAGGTGGGCACCTTACTACCTGCCTTAACCCAAACCCAGGGGAGACTAGAAGAGGCTGGGGCTGTTCAGTAAATTCTGAGCTGCTGCCACCTGGTATTGCTGGAGAGGGAGGAAGGGCGAAGGGAACCTTGACCTTAGCTGTTTAGGACTTGGCATGACGGCGCAGCGTGTTTCAGGCTCATGGGGTTCCGTCTCAGGGCCTGCACCAGGCCAGGGTGCCTGGTCTCCAAGCTCCTTGCAGGGAGGAGGAGGGGGCATTTGACTCATCTTACTTGCCAGTGTTTGCCAGTGTTTGCTCCCCGGAGGCAGGAAGGCCCCAGGCGAGTCCGAATGCCTTTCCAGGCATAACTGATGGCTGGGAGAACAGGCCACAGGGCTCCGAGAGGAGCAAGAGTTACTAGGGGCAGAAGTTGGGCAGAGTTGGGCCACATGGGGTATCTAGGAAATGGTGACTGGGGACAGCAGTTCAAGATGGAGACCACTGCCCCCCGGAAGCCCAGGTCAGAAGTGCCAGCGGCCCCCAGGTCCCCTAGAGCTACAGGTGTGCCCACACTGGTCTGGGCTTCCCCCCCTGCCCACAGGACCCTGGCAGTGACACAGAGGAGCAGCTTCGATGAACATCTTTAAATAATGGCACAATTATTTCCGAAAATAAACCCTAGATAGGGGTTTTCAGGGTCAAAGCTGTCGTGTGCCTCCTCGCCCCACTTCCCTTTCAGAGTAGTTCAACCATTTCACACACTTGCTCACACTGAGAGGTATAGATGGTAGTTAAGTGAGGAAGCGCGTGAAGCTTCCAGCCCCTGCGCCTAGGCCGCACACAAACCGTCACTCTGGGTGAGCATCATGTAAGGTGCTGGTGGGTTTCAAAATCAGCCTGGGGAAGGGGAGGTGGCAGTGAGCAGTGAGCTAAGGGGCGCAGAGCAGATGTCACCTTCATTCACTCGTTCCATAAGCGACCACCTGACAGTCTGGAGGGGGTGGGAGCCAGGAAAGTGGTGGTGCTACCAGCAGGCGCGCTGAGTGGGCCACTCACCCCTCTGACTGGGTCTCTCTCTCCTTGCCGCCCTCCCGTCCCCAGTGTACGTGGTGGAGCGGGAAAGGAAGAAGGACGACAGCGGGTGTCAGGCAGCTCTGGCCGCGTGCTGGGCTGCCCTCTGCTGCTGCTGCCTCCTGGAGAACTTGGACTGAGCGGCCAGGACCCAAGTGCTCCCTCCAGGCTCACTACATCCTGTTCTGGAATAAAGAACTAGTGCTGCACCAGTTCCATCTTTTCTTTCTTTGAAAAACACCTAGTCTACAGGATTTTTAGCACCTATGAGAGGTGTGAAATGGTATCTCACTATTTTAACTTGCCTTCTCTGATCACTAGTGACCTTGAACATAAAAAGACATTTTTGGTGATTTGCTTTTATACATCTTGTGAATTGCTTGTAGTTTAGCTCACTTTCTTCCTACTGGTTTTAATTTTCTTACTGATTTGCAAGGCCTCTTTAAATATTCTGTACACTAAGGTCGTATTTATAGGTTTGCAAATAGCTGCTTCCTGTCTCTTAACCTTTTTAAAAGTGTTTTTTCTAGACTGAAAGTTTTTAAATGTGTTTATCAATTTTCATGCTTTGTGTGTTTTAGTCTTTGAAAAACTCATTTTCTATTCCAAGGTCATAAAAATAAGTCTATATTTTCTTCTAAAATTTTTTCACAGAGTCTTTAGTTCACCTAAATTTATTTTTGATCATGGTGTGGGTAAGGGTTCTGATTTTTCATTATGATAATTTCAACACCAGTCATTGATTAGGTTATCCTTCCCACGTTGATCTGAAATGAGATTTGTCACACACCAGGTTCCCATGTGCGAACGGGCCAGAATCACTAGTCTGGTATGAAAAGCATCTTCCCTAGCCCCGTACATGCACACACAGACACTCCTTTATATTCTTCGGTATTTTCTTGGCTGTTTTGGCCTTTTATTCTTTAATCTGGGTTTTAGGATGAGTGTGCCAGGCTTTATGGAAAACTGTTATATATGGCTTGAATTTGAATGGCATGTAACTTGCTGAGTAGTTAGGGAAAGATTCACAGTGTTGTCAGTATGTACAGTATTGTCTTTCTATCATGAACATGGCATTTCTATTTTGTCATCTTTCATGTCCTTAAATAAAGTCAAATAATTTTCTTTACATAGCATGTGCGTGCTTTGTTGGTTTTTAAAATTAGATTCATTCTGTAATACATTTGAGTTCTAATGCTGTTGTAAAATGGATTAATTTCCTAACTCCTGTAGGGTCAAAAAAGAATTTGTTTGTAAAGATGCAGTCAGGAATGAAGGAGAGCAGAAGCAGGCAGGCAGGAAGAGAAAGGAGGAAGAAGCATTTTATTTTTATTTAGTTGCTGATCTTGGTTGTTCCCACCAGCCCTGGGTCTCAAACTCGGGTCCTTAGGATATATGTGGACCATACCTGGTGGACTTACCTGCTTGACTACCAGCGTGTGCCGACAGAGATATTTTTTAAAGAGGAAGGCAGGCAGGCAGGGAGAGGAGGAAGCAGCATTTATTTAGTTGTTCATTATAGTTGTCCTCCCCTACCCCACCTCTACCCCTATCCCAGACCTTGAACCAGGGTCCTTGGACTAAATGTGGACTACAGCCCAGGCACAGGCTTAACACTCGAGCCACTAGGCATACCACAAAAGAGAAAAATTTAACCTAGTTTATCACAGCATTGCCTTGGGCCACTTAGAACTGTGGGAGAGGCAGTTCTTGATCTGTATTCTGAATCCTCCACCCACAAGGACCAACATTCATCCAGTAAATGATGACCAGCAATGGTGTGCTAGGGGATGGAGCACACAGGACAGACCCCATCCCTGTCCTCAGAGGGCTTACATGATGACGATGCAGAGGGAGCCAGACTTCAATCCCACAGGTGATAATTGACATTAAATAGTTTCCTATGAAGAAAAAATATATAGTTCTATGAAAACATGTAAAAAGGGAACGATATTACACAGTCTGGGAGGAATCTGAAAGATGAACTTGGTGGTTAGTAGGCAAAGCGGCTGTAGGAAGGGCAGCTGCAAAGGCCCAGTGACAGGAAAGAACATGGCTCATGTGAGAAACTAGAAGAAATTAGTATGGCAGAGAACAGTGGGGTCCCGGGAACAGATGAGAAACAGAAGTGAGACAAGGGGCTCATGGCCCTGTTAAGGATTTTAATTTTTGTCTGATGAGCAGTGGGAAGTCATTGAAGGATTTTAAGCAAAAGGATAACAACAAATTTTAATTTTTAAAAGATCCCTTTGACTTTTGAGTGGAGAATGGTTTGTAGGGATGAACAAGTTACACACGATGACAATGAAGAGACTTGACTTCACTTGAGGTATTTGGAAGTAAAACCAGCACTTGGTGATGGAGTGCAGTGTGGGAATTGAAGAAGTGGACGGTGGGTGAGAGATGACTCCTGGGCTTCTGACTGGAACTAGATGCTGAGTGGTGGTGTGTATGGAGTTTGAGAATAAGGGAAAGGAGCTGTGTGTGGTTGGAGGAAAGAAGAAATCATGCTGGGCTCTGAATGTGTTGGGTGTTTCCCCAGACATTCAAGTGGAGGTGTCAGGTAAGCTACTGTGTGCGCTCAGAGCGTGGAGGAGAGGTTGGGCTGGAGATAGCAATAAGAAAAGGTTGCAACTGGAAGAGTGAATGAAATCAAACTGGGTAGAAATATGGAGGCCGAGAACAGAAGGCGGCGTCGGCTGAACTTTAAAGAATCCTGACAGATGCCTGTGATGCTGACCCGCAAAGGAGTTAGACAGAACTAGGAGAATGGGCTATCCCGGAAGTAGAATTTGTCTAAGAGGAGAGTGATCAGTAGCATCAAATGTTGCGGGGAGATAAGGTAAGAACTCAAAAGATGGAAGCCGCTCCAGGGGCTGGGACTGGACATGCAAACCATGTCAAACCCAGGGATCCAGGTTCCAGATCCCAGGCTGGGGTGAAAAAACCAAATGAAACTAAGTGAAAATTGCTTCTTCCTTCCTCCTGCCTACCTGCCTTCATTCCTGCCAGCTTTCCTTCTTTTTAAAAAAGAATAAATTTTTAAAGTCCATTGGCCTTAGCTGCACTGTCACTGACTAGTGAATCTCTCCAGTTCCTATTCTGTGCAGGACAGTCACAGAGGGAAAGACAAGTCTAAAACCAGATGACAGGGCTTCCCAGGCCTGACGAAGGAAATATACATTTATGTAGATGGACCAGACGAGCTCAGATGCGCAAAGAATTGGCTGGGCATGACCGCTGCTGAACTGCAGGGAAGCACGAAACGAAACATGAAGTTCCAGAGAGGCCAGACACCAAGTAAGGGAGTCAGGTTAATGTCACTCTGCTTTGAACCTGGACAGAGGAGACCCCGCCCACCAAGCAGTGTGTGTCCCCAAGGGTTCCGGAGATATGACTGCCATGCTCCGAGGAGGCCCTTCCTCACAGCAACAGCGCAGATTCCTTGTGACCGTGATTTCAGGCTTTCTGAGCCTTCTCAGGTTTTCCTTATGTTTCAAAAGCCTCTGCATGCACCCCTTATATGGACAGTAAGTACTATGGGACTGTGGTTGCGGCCAGGAAGGACCCTCCCCTGCCTCCCTTTAGTGGAACCCCAGGCACCTGAAGAATACATTTGAAAAGTCTTTGATCTTTCTGAATTTTTCAGTATATTTGGCCAAAGGAGACTGGAGTTAGGTGGGTTTTGCCCTGGCCTCCCATTCTGGGATACTGCCTGCAGACACTCATCAGTGTGCAGTGGCTGGTGCCTTCTGCAAGGGTCTGGCGGGTCCTTTATTGCAGAGGGGGTTTCCATTGTAGGGAAGCACAGTAGTTTACTCACTCGCCTGTAAGACATTTGGGTGGTTTACATTTTTTGCTGATTATAAATTTATGTCCAGGTTTTTGTGTGAACATGCGTTTTCAGTTTTCTAAAGTGACTGATCAGGAATGGAATTTCCAGATCCTATAATGTATGTTTAAGAAAACTTTTCATAGTTGCTGAACTGTTTGGCATTCCCATCAACGAGTACAAGCTCAGGTGGCTCTGTAGCCAGGACTTGATAGTGTTTTTATTTTAGCCTTTCTGGTAGGTGTGTGGTGGCCTCTTGTGGCTTTCATTCACATTTTCTAAATGGCTAATGATGTGTGCATATCTGTCTTCCTAACACCCTCACTGGTGAAGTGTCTGAAGTCTTTTACCCAATTTCAAACTAGGGAGTTTTCTTACTATGGAGGTTTGAGAATATATATTCTAGATAACACATTCCCTGTCGGATGTTATTTGCAAATATTTTCTCTTGGTCTGTGGCTTATCTTATCATCTTACAGTGTCTTTCATAGAAAAAAAATTTAAATTTTGATTTAAGTCATTTATCCTTTTCTCTTTGCTAGATCATGCTTTTGGTGTCAGATCTGAGAATTCTGCTCAACTCTAGGTCATATTTCTCCTTTTTATTTTCTTCTAGCTGCATATTTTACATTTATATCTATGATCCATTTTGGGCTAGTTTTTATATAAAATGTGAGGGTTAAAATGGTTGAAGTTTAGGTTTTTGCATACCGTTTTTTCCAACATTTGGAAAGTCCATCCTTTCTCCATTGAATTGCTTATGCATATTTCTGTCAAACACCAATTAAGTCATGTGTCTGTTTCTTATGGTCCTGTCTATTTCATTCATCGGTTTGTCAGTCCCTTTTACAATAACTGGCTTGATTACTATAGCCTTATATTAAATCTAAAATGAGAGTGGTTCTTCCAACTTATTTTTTGAAAATTTCATATTATTCTAGTTCTGCTGTATTTCCATAAATTTTATAATCAGTTTACCTACAGAGAATTTTGGCTGGAATTACACTAAATCTGTCATTATGGGGCCGGGTGGGTATTTAAATGGGACTGCTTGCTTGCGTCACTGTTATATGTCATAACCTTTAATGACACAGCAGCTTGCTCCTTCGTGTGATTATTCCAGAGCCCCATGTCTAGTTAGACTGGTGTCTTTGGAAATTTCCCAGTAAATGAAGTGTGATCTGTCAAACCGGGATAGAACAGCCCTGAGAAGACGACCATTGTTGGGAGGGGTTTGTGGGACAGCCCACAGTCTGGGTCAGGCAGCCACTACGATTCAGTCTTGGTCTGTCTCCTCTGAACCGGGTTGAGCAGTCAGGGCTCTCCCTGCCTGGGGGTCTTACACCCCTTGCCATGGGATCACAGGACAGTCGCATACTACACACTTCAGGTTTCTCTTTTCAAAGATTGTCCTTTACTCCCCTTGGCAGAGCAGCCCCACTCCTATTTCTCCAACAACTGCATTAAAGACATATTCATGATCATAATATAATGATTTGCTTCTTCCCTTTTTATAGTAATGTCACCTATGACACCAGGGCTTCTGGTACTGTTAACCCCTCTCTGTCCCTGTGTCCCTTTTGACCTTTACAGCGCTCACCCCCCCCCACCCCACCCCCATGGCTCCTCCCTCCTGTCTTCTAGCGGCAGGCTGTTCCCATCCTGTGACTTCCCATTTATGCCTGCAGCCCGGTGGGCTGACTTCAGGATACAAGAAAGACTACTCTCTACTCTCCACTGTCCAACTGAATCAGAAACACGGGCTGCTCGCAGGTAGCTCTTCCTCTCAGGTTTAGGAGATGACTTCATAAAGTGCTGGGTGACACAAATGGGTGGCTCTGGTAAAGATCCTTGAGGCTCCCTTTTGGTGGCTTCTTTGCTTCTTTCCACCCTGAGCAGCTGCTATCTCTGCAGAATTATCAAGAAACGGTAAAATGATTTGTGAGTCTTTCACTTTTTAAACTCATCTGGATGGAGCCCCAGCCCCCGCTGAACCCTCGTTAGCCTGTGGCGTTGCTGCGCATGCGTGGCTCCTGCTGCTTGACCCAAGCACGCGTGTGCGGCACCGGCCAGCAGCACCTGTCTTACCTTCTGCGAACAGAGTGCGGTGTCGCTCAAATTCCTGTTTTCAAAAGGAAAGGTGCAGGCAGTAATGAAGGCGAGTAGGCAGGCAGGAAGAGAAGAGAGAAGAAGCCCTTTACTTCATCTTTTATTTAGTTGTTCACCCTGGTCGTCCCCCTGAACCCAGGACTCGAACCCAAGTGTATGTGGTCTGGCCCCTTCAGAGGTGATTAACCTAACCGCTGTTCCACCAGGATGCACCTGGATTCTGAAAGTATGAGTTTAATATTTAAGAAGCCCCATGATAAAACTTGCCTGTTTGCAAATTGAGATTTTTTTTTTTTTGACCTGTCTTCATGGCACTTAACCTTTGTCTTCACATTTTCCCAGGTTACCTTAGGCAGTAGTTTCCACAACTGTTTTCGTTCTTAAAAAGGAGGAATGCAGAGACTCCAGGAGACCAAGGAACTTACTTGAGGTCCCCCAGATGTGGAAGGAGCAGGGTCAGCCCAATTCCCAAGTTGGTAGCAGGCATGTGGGACCTGATTTTGACAACTTTTGTTGGTCGTAGTGAAGAAAACAAGAAAGCCCACAATTTCTGTCACTGATGTGGGCTGAGTTCTACTCTCCCACTTGGGTCTTGACAGGGTCTTGACAGGAATGTGACAACACTTCTGGGGCTCCAGCCATCTACACCCAAATTGTCATCTTCCAGCACTGCTCTGAGTTCCACACAAAGAAGGTGACGTGAACTTGAGCACGTGCTCCCATAGGCCCACCCGACGTCGCTCAGACTCAGCAACCTCCTTGCCTTCGTCTCCATGTGGGAGGAGGATGGTCCTTTCACTTTAACATCTGGTGACCTTGAACAGACATTGCTGTCTGCTCCCTTTCTGTGGTTTTCCTAGACCTTAAAACAGTCTGGAGGAATTGCCTCTAAAGACACTGTTGTCCCCAGAAAATTCAGTCTCTTGTCCCTTTCCTGAGAGTCAATGAACAAAGCCACCAGTCCTGACGGATTTTCTGAGGTAGTTGTGCACTCATTGGCTTTTAAAGGCCTCAGGAAAAAAACTCTTCCTTTTTTCAGTCTTTTAAACTGTACTCTTTTCTAACTTGTCCAATCTCTGGTTTCTTATCATGTTGTTCCGCAGACCTTATGCCTGTGTGGTCTTAGTGACAACTATGTGATCTACACATTTCTTCCTTTACCTAAATATCTCACCCTCTCCAGTCTCGAGGCAACTGAACAGCTAAAGTTGAATATGCATGCACGTGCGCACACACACACACACACACACTCGCACCCATGCACACACAGAGTCCTTTGCTTCTGCCCTAGGTTATTTCTTTGAACCTTTTCTCTGTGAGCAGCTGTTTTACATGGGTTGCCTCTTCCTCAGCTTTTGTCATCTGACCCAGGTACAAATTCACTGAAAAGATGGATTGGTAGCAAAACCCAGAATAAGAAAATAGATTTTGGTCGTCACATTGTGGCTCCTTTTATTAAATCCTCCCTCCCTCTTTCACTTTATGCCAGGCCCTGGGCCAAGCACTTTACATTTTTATTTATAAAACCTAGTCTCTTAAGCACTGCCTTTCCCTGTTTTGCAAATAAGACAGCAGGGGGCACATGGAATCTGGGACACAGCCTGTCAGTGCCTCAGGAGCCGGTGGACAGAGCCACGGTAGAGAACAAGGCACCTAAGGGACAGGCGGCCAGGGCAAGTCTAAAGAGCTCTTGAGAGGGGAGGATCCAGTCACCCTCCTCCCCTGGGGGGGTGCCTTTTTCTGGCCAGCGCATCCACTCACCTGCCTAGAGGCTGCCAGGAGGGACTGCGAGATCTGCTGTCTTCTCTGCTGGGCCAGGTCATTGTGGGAATGGGCCTTACTTACTCTCTGGGATGCTCTGGAGCAGGCCAAGAGCTTGATCCCACAGAGGGTGGGAGAAAGAGGCTTTCGCCCACCACAGAGCCTCAATCTCACTTTCTAGCAGGACTGCCGGCTTTGTTCCCTCTCAGGGAAGGGAGGAGAGAATAAATTCTCTGGGGACAAAAGTGTCTGTAGGGGCACTTCAGTGAGACTTCGGGTCACTTGCAGCCAGGCTGCCATCTGACAAGGTGCCCACAGAAGATGCGGGTGTGCGCTGCACTTGTCAGCTGGCATAGCTTGTCCAGATGTGCTTATTTTTGTTCACCCGAAAATTGTGCTTTCAAGTCTGCTGTTCAAAGGAGCCTTTGGGGTGGGTAGCGCTAACGTGAGCCTAGGGGTAGAGGTGGCTGGGCCTGTCGCTTCTCTGGACACTGGAAGCTCAGGGTAGGGGCCTGGGCTTCCCTAGGACCCTCATCAACTCTCAGAAAACTTGGCCTTTGCCCTTGAGAGAGCAGCACTTCTGGAGACCTAGGAAGAGGGAGCCACACGCAGATTTGTGAGTAGGCACCCTTTCTCGAGCAGTCCACATAAACATCTGGCACTTGGTCTGGAGACAGATGTGGCCATCAGTGGATACACAGCGGGACAGGGATGGCTGCCCAGCCCCTACACAGCTCTGCCTGGAGCAGGTATCTTGAGATATTGAAGCAGAAAGAGAGACAAAGACTTGCAAGGCATGGCCTCACCTGACACAGCTTTGCAGAAGAGACAGTGAGACCAGGACTAAAGCTGCAAGAGGAGGCATGAGGGTCAGGGTGGGCAGAGGCCCAGGAGGCCCTAGGAAGGCCCGAGCCATGCAGCGACAGCAGCTGCCCCCATACCAGGGCTGCTGGCCTGTACCCCACCTACTGTACAGGAAGAAAGGGAGAGCTACCCCTCATCCCTTGTCTTACCTGTTGGGGCCAGGGGAACTACACTCTTGATGGCCTCTACCTGGACAAGCCCTGGAAGGACAGAAGCTGGTAGCTCCCTCTGCTTCTCCTGGCTGTCCTTCACCCTTCTCCCCCTGTGCATACTTACCGGGTGCTCACGGGCCGAGGGCAGGTAGCGTGTGGCACTGCTTTAGGACATTCTGTTCTCAGCTGCAGAGCCCTTGTGCTGAGTCATGATGACCCCATTGCACTGGCACATTAAGGACGGCTGACGTGAATCCTTAGCAAGTGGCATGCCCCCGCCGCCCCGCACGGATGATGGGAGCCAGCCTAGGGCTATCTAGAGATTTTACTTACTCCGAAAATGCTCACCAGACTTCCCCCTGCCTCCGGGTCCAAGCAGCAGGAAGCCTGTTTCGGGGACCTCAGAGGCTTCCTGAAAAGCCGGCTTCTTTCTGTTGGTCTGGCTGCTCACGGGCCGAGGGCAGGTGAGCACAGACCGCAAGTCCTCCAACCCTGGCACAGCAGTCGTCTCTGTGGGGGTCACTTCTCCGGAGAAGTGGCTTGGTGGTCAGAGCAGCTGAGGGATCTGGGGCCCATCACTGATCTGGGCTGTGAGAGGCCAAGGTGCTGCTTCCTACTTCCTGAGGCAAGAAGGCCCCGGATGTCAGAACTGTCAGGCCCAGGTTGTTTTGTTTGCTTCTCCTTATTAACTCTCTCGGAACTGTGTACAGATGTGCACACAAATGGAAAGGGCCTAATAAGCCTCTTACCATTTCAGGCTCTTGATTAATCATTTAGAATGTTTGGACTGAGCAAGTATGGGTTTCAGATTCCAGGAACAGGCTCACTGAGCAACTGGAGCCTGCAGCTAAGAGGGCCTCTGCTCACGTTTCTTGCAGGTCACCTCTGCCTGGCCACTGTGGGGCCCATTTGCCTGCCCAGAACCAGGCTTCTGAAGAGCCCATGTGAATGAATGTACAGTGTGGAGGTTCTAGATCTCGGGGCCAGAGTGGTGTGTCCATTGGCAAAGGCTACAGTGACCTGATAGCCCCGGAGAAGCCCCCAGGCTTTGGTGGGCAAGCAGAGGACACAGAGGGCTGCATGCCTCCAAGCAGTGCCCTTCTGAAAGCTTCTCTGCCTCAGCACCCAAGACCCAAGGCTTACCTGGACCTTTCTGATCTAGTCTGGGCCACTGGATCACACCTGTCTGTCCTACGCCTCTCCACATCAACCTCCTTCACTTCCACACACACACTCTTCTCTCTCTTGCACTTGAGTTCACGTGGCAGAGCTTGGAGTGCTCCTCTCTATGGCCTCCGCCCCTCTGAGGAGGCTGCAAGCACTGAGGTTAGTGCCAGAGGGCTCTCTGGGGGCAGAGAAACAAGTCAGTGGGGGAGGCTGGACCTGACCCAACTCAACTGTAGTCTCCAGGGAATAGAGTCCCCTCAGTCCCTTCTTGCCTGGGGCCAGGACACAGGCTCCTGGGTCATCATGGCTACTGAGACATAAGATACTGAACAGGAGGGTTAGCCTTTGGCTGATCCAAAAGGCCCTGCTTGTACCAGCGGCGTCTAGGAGCCAGACTGCCAGCGCCTGCTCCCTCCTCCCATCACTCTTCTCTTGCTCTCCTTCCCCTTCTTTTAAACCTTTTATTCTGAAATGCTGTTAGAGCAGTGTCTGTACATCATTTCCCTACCTTCCCCTAATGTGTAACATGTCACCTGACCACAGCTCTGCCCCTTTCATACCTTGCTGGGCAGAGGCCAGCTGTCAGGACGGGGTACCTGGCCAGGGTGTGGAACACCCACCTAGAGCCACTCTGCCCACCAGCTGCTGCTGGGCACCACTGCTACCAGTAAAGCTCAGTGCATAAAGGTCCCCTGCAGGCGCTCGGGGGGGTCTTTGGCCCAGGACTCGGGGGCATGACCGTACAGTGCCAGGCCAGTGTGGGCACACTCAGCAAGTTCCCATGTTGGGGTAGGGCAGAGCAGAAATGAAGCACAGTGAGGCCTCTGGGGCCCGGGTGGTGTCTGACTGATAAGGACACGCCACTCACAGCAGAAAGCACCTGTGTTGGTGCAGTGCCTTGCCGACAGGTAGGTAGGTAGGTAGGTAGATAGGTAGAAACAACTGTGAAATGTGCCAATTCTGGGCCCAACTGTGGGTGTGTTCTGAGGAACTGTGAAGCCTTCTTCAGAAATTTCTCCTGGGCCAGTCACCCCTGCTTGGGTATCTGGGAAAGTAGTCAAACAGAAGTTATTCTACCTCCAGATCTACCCTGCCTGGCTTCCCTTCCATCCACACACACCCCCCAAACGGCTGGGGGGCAGAGGTCTGTCCATGGCTAATGGAAGGGGAAAAGTCACAAGGGCTTCAGAAGACACAGTGCTCAGGAAATAAATGGCACTGCCGTCCCATCAAGGCTGATTGAAGGCCTCTAGTTTAAAGTCCTCTTCACCAGTTTGTTTCTAACCCCCGCAAGCAGTGTCTGGAAGTAATGAGCTCAAAGTCCCTACTGGCCCAGGTTTGGATTACGTCATGGGAAGCCCTGCAGTCCTGACTAAACTAAAGAGAAAAGTGATAGAGGAAGCAAACTGTGACATTTTTGTCTCCTGACTAAGCTGCCCAAGGTTCAGTGGTTCTGAGAGAGGGAAGGCCGGAGAGGGGAGGCAGTGAGGTGATGAGTGTCCCTGTCCCCAGGGCTGTGAAAATTGAATGGTACCAGGTATGGAAGGCTCAGCACGTGTCCTGCACATCTGTGAACACTTCCCTGAATGGTAGCTGGAGAGACCACAGAGCCTCCCTCCCACATAGCAGCTGGTTGACCAAGCAGGCCTTTTCCAGAGTGAAGGAAGGGTGGTCCTTCTGTCCCAGGGGCAGCAGAAGCCAGTCCTCTGGCAGGGACAGTACAGGAAAGAGTTACTCAGGGACCCCTCAGCCAACTGCGGTTTCCCTGACCAAGGCTGCCTCTGCAGAGTCAAGCGCCCAGGGACTTGGGCAGGCTTTCCTGCTGCAGTGACACCAGCGTCTGGAGTGCCCAGTGGCTGGCAAGTCTTGAGTTCCTTACCTGTGAAGTGGGAATGGGGTAATCTCTCTCTCAAGTTACTGTTAGGATGCAATCAGGTAATGTACCTTCCCCCAGGCCTCAGAATAAACGGGTTATCGTTTCCTCTTTGACTAGGCTTCTTTCTGTGGGGTGGGGTGGATGATACTAGGGAGAAGGGGGAACAGCTCACTACTAACCCAGTACATTCTAGCTACTCTACCAGGCTCCAGAGAGGAGCTGCCAGGAGGGGAGGTGTAAAAATAGATACACAAAAATAGAACTGAAAAAAGATTGCCAAAGGACTAGCTTAATTTTTATGATTCATGTACTCAATAACTTCAGAAAGTTTCAAATCTTTACTGCTTATAACGGAGTCTTTGATGAGAGTGACTGTTTTAAGATTTTCACAAAAGTGGCCGCAGATCCTCTGAGGCCGAGTTTGACCATTAGACATTTTAAATATGTCCTTATGGGAAGAGGCTGACGTCCGCCACAAGTCAGCTGACACGTAAAGGATGGTTGGGGTCCTTCTGGGCCTGTGGATTCGTTTAGCACTCCAGTCTCTTAATAGAGCACTTAGCCCGACACGGCTCAAATTTCCAACTCCGTTCTGAAGAAAAGCAAGAATGCCAGGCTCCAGTCCTCCTTCCCACATGACCAGGCTTTCATTCTGCTGCCCGCTGCTTTCTGTGGACATTCAGAGATTGGGGCACATTCTGATACTGTGTATTGCCCAGGTATGAAAAGTCAAGATTCTTTTTAGGAAATTTTTGTTCCTCTCTTGCTCTTGGGAGAGGGTTTCGCTATACCTAACGAAAGTTTCCCCCCATCCCCAGTTCCCTTGTCGGGTATGGGGTACAGCACTGCCCGCTTCATCATCTAAGTAGGATTGGCCAAGTCTAGCACCTTGGTGTGAGGCTATGGTATAGGCTTCCCTGAGGGAAGACAGCATGTGTGTGTGTGTGTGTGTGTGTGCGCGCGCGCGCACGTCTGTGCGCGCGCGCGCACGTCTGTGCGCGCGTGTGTTGGGGGTTGGGGAGGCAGCTGGCCACCCCTCCTCTGTTCATCATCCTCGACAGCAGAAGTGAAGGCTGTTCTGTCAAGAAGCCCACTCTACTTCTGGCCACCATTTCCCTCCCTGGTCTGGGAGGCGCTGGCTGTGAGGCCCAAGGGTCTATAGTAGTTCCTGCTCACCTGCTCTCCCCTTCCCCTTTCAGTGTATGTGGTGGAAGACCAAAGAAGGGATGACCTGGGCCCTTCCACCTGCCTCACAGCCTGCTGGACTGCTCTCTGTTGCTGCTGCCTCTGGGACATGCTCACCTGACCAGCCCAGCGCGCCCGTCCTGCCAGCTCTGCCGCCACCTGCAACGGGCGTGCCTGCCCCCATCTCTTCTGATTGCTGAAATAATTGACTAGCTCTGCGCAGACACTTCTACCTTCAACACAGTGGGATTCTAGATTAGCAGGGGTTGCTGCTATTTTAATTCAGTGACTTGATCTTTTTAAGGTTCAAAATCCATTTCTTATTGGCCTTTCACAAATGTGCTAAAAGACTTTTTTTTGGCCAAAGGCTTATTCTGAAATATATATTTATGATTTAAAAATTATACATTTAAGGTAGCGGCAAGATGTAACATACAAACGAATGATTTCTCTGCTGAGCACTCTGTTTCAATAAATTTGTCTAAACCTCAACTGTCTGAATTATTCCAGATAGAATGTAAGCCCTGATTGCCTTATGGATTCTTTTAGCATTTCTAACTACTCACTGCTCACTGAGGCTTGTAAAACTGGGGTATTTCAGCTGGTGGCTGCTCTACCAGCAGGAAGAGGGGGCATCACAGAGTCAGGATAAAAAATACAGGGTTGGGATCTGAAAGGGGCTCAGGAGATGTAGAAAAGGTGGGGTTACTAGACATCCAGATTAAATGTCCATAGGGGCAGAACAGAACCTGTTTCCCCACACAGGCTCTTGACAGGAATGGGAGGGGTCAGGAGACAGCATCCCCAGAGGCTTCCTACTGTGCCCTTCGTGCCATCAGCATCTCCCGGATATTGTCCTCTGCTTCCTTCACACTCCGCTCCAGGTAGGATTTTTTCTGCTGCAATGAGAGAGAAGGGTTAGGACCCGGGCAAAGGGGCCACGGTGGCAAACACGGCTTTTGTACCCAATGGTCATGGATTCTCCTTTACCAGTGACTTCTGGAAGCACATCTACTGGACGCGACACACACACCTGGCAGGAGTGCTCCCACCGCCCCGACCCACGGCCACGGAGAGGAGGTGACTCGGTTCAGGAAACAAAAGAGCCCTGTGGCAAATAAGTCAGTAGCGCTCTTTCCCCAGAAGGAAGTCGACTCTAAAAACAGGCATCTTGGTACATGAAGTTATACCAGACAAAGGCCAGGAAATTCCAGGACAAAGCTCTGGTCCCATAACGGTCTCTGAAGGTTTTCCATGGCCTGAGCCAGAAGCCCGGAGCCTGGGCCCCCACTGCTGCAGGATGGACAGCAAACCCTCCGCTCTGTCCAGGGATGACAAGCTGGTGAGCACTGCTGTAGCCCACATCTCATGGAGGCAGATGACTCAGGATGAAATCTGCTTTTCTAATGAAACCACTGCCAGCCAGGAGCCCAGGACAGTGACACACAGAGTCAAGCAGACCTTTTGGAAGTTTACCTCCTACCCCATCTGGAACCTAAATTTAAAATCTCAACCTAGACAGAACTTTGCTTTCAAGAACCACATCTGGACCAGGATTACAAAAGATTAGTCAAAGGAAATGATGCCTGTACAATCTTTACCCTGTGGTCAGCCCAGGGGTATGGTGGCTTCGCCACTGGTTCCTGCCCCGAGGACATAATTGTGGCCACATTTCCACTTAGCAGACATGAAAGGCAGGCTCCTTTCTGAGAAACACTCACTGCAGTCGCTTCC
Organism: Solenodon paradoxus; assembly: GCA_004363575.1. Taxonomy (NCBI): domain Eukaryota; kingdom Metazoa; phylum Chordata; class Mammalia; order Eulipotyphla; family Solenodontidae; genus Solenodon; species Solenodon paradoxus. The sequence continues at coordinate 226,510 of RJWH01002015.1, read as the reverse complement.
AGGGGTGCTGTGTCTGAGCCACACTGGAGTCAGTAATGTAGGGCCTTGCCCAGTAGCCTGCATGTGGCCGAGGGCCCTTCTTACCCTTACTCCTTCCATCCAAGCAGCCATGGACTCACTTTAGTCACTGAAGTGCCCCCATCTGAGAGGGGAAGCTGGGGAAGGCTGAGGCAGAGGGCAGGTAAGCAGCCATGGAGACAGGAAAATGGAAATTAATGCTTCCACTATTCCTGGCCTCCCCCATTAAACCCAGTGGGGCCCCTACATAGCCTTAATTCTATTCTTCCCCTCTGTCCAGATAATAAATGATATATTTAGAGAATTTTCCTACAGGTGCCAAGTGGTGTGGCATCCATAAATCTTTCAGGTTTTTTGTTATGTATTTTTTTTTTAAAAATGTTTTCACTTAGTTGTTCATGCTGGCTGTTTGCCCCCAGCCTTGAGACGTGAACTGGGGCTCTTGGGAGGTAGGCATACACACAGCCAGAGGCTGAAGACCTAACTGCTACTCCACCAGGGCAAGCCAATCTTTCAGTTATTGTGTGACCTCTGATTCGTGGTTATCGCCTAACTTCAAACTCACTGGAGGCTAGAAAGAAACATATCTCTATTCATCGCCTACCCATTCAACCTGCATACAATTCCTCACAAAACAAATAGCTCCAAAATAACTCACCATGACTATGATGATTTGATGGCTAAGAACTGAGGCTGTTGCTAAGGAATTTCAATTACATTGTTATGCCTGACAGAGTCCTATCATTGTGAAATTCGGGGGAACTTAAATTTCTTTTGATAAACAACTCTTGCCTCTACTTGTGGAGAGTTAAAAAGAGGGAAATACTAACAACTTCTGACACACCACTGAAGAATGTCCACGGGCTGGGTGCTGCACAGAAGGGGAACGACAGTCCAAGCGAGTGCCATGCACCACCTGGGCACCCTTCGGGCCCTCAGCCTGCGGAACCTGAGGAAAAGCCACTGGAGCACGCTCGCTTCTTGCAGGGGCAGCCAGCGTCAGGGACCGCATCTGCGGCGCTCCGTCCCAGCCAACCAGTCGACCTGACAGAAACATAAACCTGTAACATCGGCAGCGACTTCTCTCCCTACTGCCCAGACCTTCAGCCAATCAAATTCAGGTTGTAATTCCCAACTTCAAAAATCTCCATTCTGTAGCATCTCTCCTCTCTTCCACCTTCAGCTCTGTGAGTTTTCCACTGCACATCTTAGAGCCTTCAAGTTTCAAAAACATCATGTAAAATGAGCTTTAACTAGTTTAAATGAACTTCCTAAACATTAAAATAATCCATCAATACAGATGAACAGTATTTTCAACAGAGGAGAGCTGAATGTATTTCTTTTTTAAAGAAAAGTGCAGGCAGGAAGAGAGAGGAGGAGGAAGCATTTTATTTTGGAGGGCAGCTGACTAAACTGCTACTCCACTAGGATATGCCCTAAATGTATTTCTATAATATCTGTCTCTTCCTTAAAACGCACCCAAGCCCAGAAGATCCTCGGAATCAAACCCAGACCAAAGCACTGCTGTGGGTTGGACTGTGTTTCACAAAAAAATAAGATGAAGTCCTAACCCCTGGTTCTGTGACTGTGACCTTATTAGGGTTAAATCAACCCAGTAATTAACGTCCTTCTAAGAAGGCCACATGAAGACAGAGACACACAGGAGAGTCTGCACTGACGGAGGTGGAGTAGAGGAAGGCCCAGGATGGTTGGCACCCACCACAAACCAGGAAGAAAGAAGGCGTCTTCCCTCCACCCTTCAGAGGAAGCACGGCACTGCGGCACCTTGATTTTGGACAGCTAGCCCCAGAATGTAAGAGAATACGGTTCTGTTGTTTTAAACCACCCACTTGGTAGTGATTTGTCAGGCAGCCCTAGGAATCAACGTAGCACCTGAAATGAGGGACGGACACCCCTAGAGACAGGGGCAACTGGTGCTTCTCGTAGACCCACAGCTTCTGCCCAGTAAACTGTAGAATCCTGAAAGTTAAAATGGCTGAGATTGTACTTAACTTGATCTAAATAGAAACAGACTGTAAAAGAGGAAAGAGAAAATGGTATAACCAATGATTAAGTCAAATTTTTTTCTTCCTTAAATCATCAGACCTTCTTCCCCTAAACTACTAATCAAACCAGAAAGTCTGGTGGACCCCTTCCTCATTTCTATAAATGACAACTCCGTTCCTGTAACTGTTCAAGACAAGAACTTCAGAGTCACTCCTGAATTTTCTTTCATTCACAAAAAACTGTGACATCCAATCAACCAACAAATCCTATTAGCACCATCTCAAAATGCATCCAGAATCTGACCTTAACGACCTTAGCCCCCTAAGTGACCTCCTTTCCTCTGCACTAAACCTTCAGTTTCTTCTCCACATAGTGACCAGTCATCTTTTAATACCTAAAATCCTCCAACAGCTTGCTATCTTACTCAAGTAAAAGGCATGGCCTTTTCAAAACCCATGGATAGTAGCTCTCAGCCATCTCTCTGCCTCCTCTGCCACAACTCCCTCTCACTCACTCAGTCCAGCCAAACTGGCCTCAGCGCTGTTCCTCCAATCCAGCACACACTGCACCCAGCATTCCCTGTTCCCTTCGGCTTTCCGAGTAGAACCCCCGCCTCCAGATTGCCACATTACTTGTTCCCTCACTTCCGTCAGGCCTTCCTCAAATGTCATCTTATCTGAAAGCCTTTTTGATCACATGCACTCTATACTCCCTGTTCTCACCCAATTCTCTCCACAGCACTTGGCACCACCTAAAGTAGTTTTGTCTGTCTGTCTTCCTTATGAGAAGGAAAGGTCCAGAAGGGTTAGGCTCTATTCTAGTTGCCAATACAGAGTCCTAGTGTCTAAAAGTATAGCTGGTACATAATACGAACAGTTGAAAAAAGATGTGTTTGCTATAGGAAATGGTATATACATACACTCCCTTTTGAGTTTTCCCTCTTTCCCTACCTTGAATGAATGAGGAAGATCCCGAAGGAAGCAAAGGCCATTCTCCTTCAAAGGTGGTTTTTGGTTTTATGCTGCCCCTTGATCTAAACAGCTTTAAAAACTCAGATTTCACCAATCCTGATGTGACATCAAAGCTTTGCCCCCACAAAGAGAACAGGCTCTAAGGGTCAGGCACTCAGGCATCACAAGCTCAATTTTTTACTTTAATTTTTAAAGGAAAGGTACAGGCAGGATTGAAGGCAAGTAGGCAGGAAGAAAGAGGAGAAAATGCTTCATTTATTTTATTCAGGTGTTCATCATTGTTTTCCTGGCCCCGGATCTTGAACTGGGGAATAGGTGGACTATGTCCAGTTTAACCCACTGGGCCACCAGAGCGTACCCACTAGCTCAATTTTAAAACAGAACAGATCATTCCAACTTCCCATGTCCCGGAGTCAGACATTCTTGAGAAACGTCTCCCTCCTTATCAGATCAAGGCGGTTATGACCTGTAAGGGGATAATGATTACCGTGGAAACTTTGAGATGTACACCTATGTATATGTATGTGTGTGTGTATTGTAGTAACTATTCCATACGTTAAAATCACTTCATGTGTATAGGTTTCCCATTCCTCAGAAATATGGCGACACTCCCTGCCCTCCACCCAGTCACCATCCAGGAGACATTTTAAACCCACATCTTCCACCAGGAGTCCTGGGAAGGCACTTGCTGGCCTCACTGCAGCAGCTTCCTGTCCTGCTGTGCAATCTCTGAATCCTTCCCTAGGAAATGCTCTAGTGTCATCAAACCACAGAGGCCTGGGCACAGCAACAATTCTGTGGGACCATGCTTGATGTGAATTGCCGAGATTTCCTGAAAGAAAGAGGCTCAAATCTCTAGAATTTTTCTGACATGACAAAAATCTCTCAAATAGACTTCTGAGGTAATTCATCTTGTAGCCTTTTTTTTTTTTTTTTCCTTTTCTTAAGAACTTTGTCTCCCTTTCTTTCTCTAACATTTTTCCTGTTGGTCATTCCTTGGAAGGTAGAAAGAATTTTCCCCTCTTGCCCTCTATTTTCCCATCTGTGAAATGAGAATTTGGACACTATCAGCATCCCCACTCCCCCATTTTTCCTTAGTCACAGAACTCTTTCCTCAGATTTTAAAGGCAAAACAAAGGAGGTAAAATAGCAGGGAGGGAGAAGACAGTGGATAAAAGCAGACCTGGCTTGTCTCCTGCCTCCAATCCAGGCTACAGGAGCAGTAGACAAAGTATTCTTGGTTCTCTTCTGCCCCTGATTTTCTGTGAGATCTGTGTCCTAGGGAGACCTTCTGCTCTGAACCCCACGTTCCTGACCCTGAGTTTGACCCACTCTGCCAGTGTTAATCAAAAAACCTGAGGCAAAATTACCTTCTCACTGTCTCTCCTCTGACTTTCAAATTAAAAAACAAAAAACAAAACAAAACAGCCCACAAGAACCTCACTGATTCTCATGTTCTCTCTGTTTGCAGAAGTGTAAAATGTCCAGAGGGTGCAGCCGCACATATTGGGGAAGTTTAACAAGAGGCCAAGAACTCAGTGAAGATGACCACATCTTGGTAGATGAGGTAAAATGTAAAGAAGACAGCGAAACAAATGGAAGAAGAGAAAAAAAGAGAGGCAAGAAGCGGGCACAATCAGAGAAGTCAGAAAGGGAAATGAGACAGAGGGCAGAACTGCAGCAGCAGGAACAGAGTGGAGCTCTGAAAGTGCAAGTGTTACAGCCTGAGTGGGTGAGGAGCACTCACCAGAGGCAGGAAAGGCAGACCAAATCTGGCCGGGAACCGAAAGCTAAGAGACAATGATCCACTGTGCACTCATCCGGGTACATGCCTGTCACTACTAAGGGCGCAATTGCTTAACTGCATATCCATATGACTGGGAGTCAAGCTCAGAGAAAGAGAAAGCAATTTTAGGCATGGAATAAGAGAATAAAGATAAATCAAGAAGGGGTTACTGACTTCCACATCTTTTAGAAACTGCTTTTGGAACACCTGAGATTGCACTACTGAAACAGAGACTGAAGACTTGGTCCAGCTAAGCCCTGATCTGATTTCTGCCAGCTATTCTGTTACCTAATAGACTTTGATACTATTGCCTTATGGGGGTGGTCAGACTCCCAAATCCCACCTATGATCGCTCAGTCTGCACAAGACCAACAACCTCCATTCTATCCAGCACCCTACTGCAGTGGGGGGCAGATTTCCTCCGAACCACAGTTTAGCCTCTGAGCCCCCTAGGGTTTATTTAGGTGATCTCTACCTCCTGCTGCCCTCCCTAATACTTCAACTTCATTTAACTCAGAGAGAGCCCAGCACACCAGATGAGCTGGGAAAGAATAGAAAGCAAGTTTAGAAATAAGGGCAAGATCAGGAGGGGCAACTATATGGTGCTGATCGGGCTTCATGCAAACAACCATTACATCTGTGAGACAAGCCAGTGAAACATGTCAAGTTGATAAGCATCTAAAGTAGGTAGGGACATTTGGCTTAAAGAAGGTAAGGGAAAAAGGAACTTTATCACTCCTTAATATATAAAGCAATGGCTCTTAAACTGTGCTCTCTGAACCATCAGCAACAGCATCCCCCAAGAACTTTTTAGCAGTGTGCATTCCTGGGCCCAGACCCATTGAATGATAAATGAGGGGTGGAGCCGGGCAATGTTTTCAAAGCTCTCCAGCTGATTCCCATGCACCTAAAGTCTGAGAACAACTGTTCAAAAATGGGAGTTGGCAAACTTCTTCTAAAGGGCCAGAGAGTAAATTATTTGAGACTTTGTGGGGTTGTTTCTGTCATCACTACCCAACTCTGCCACAGAGAATGTGTAAACAAATGGTGTAAACCAAGGGACATAATTGTGTTCCCCAAACAAAACAGGCAGCAAGCCACATGTGGCCAGCAGGCTGCAGTTTGCCAACAGGGTGTTTGGGAAAGCAGGGGGAGCCTTATAGGGTAGAGCCACGTCCAGCAGGTAGAGATTTCAGAGATTTTTAACTTTCAGTGAAAGCCACCTAATTAAAAGTGTACATTTCCATCCATCCATCCTTCATTCAGTCAACTCTCGAACCATTTCGCCTCTTCTTTTTGTCCAAAAACCCTGGTCCTTGAAGGTCATGGTGTCATGCTTGACCATCCTCCTTCCCTTCTGTCACTCATCAATGGCTCACTGTCATCCACCCCACCATGGCTACCTCATCCTAGGTGATTTCAACGAGACTGCAGATGGTCTGCAGCATCATGACCTCTTCCACCCTCACAATTTATACTTTATCCCATTTCAGTCACCCAGCCTGTGGTCAGAGCCAAGATCCTGGCAACAGTGCACCCTCTCTGAAACTTCATTTCACCACCGCTACTTCATATTTTCCCGGGTCCCTCCTACATGATAAGCTCACTCCAGCATTCCGTCAACCTCACCACTCGATGACAAGTTTTTCATTATCCATTATGCTTCCACGGCCTTTTCCCTCCTACCCAGGGTGGCTGCTACAGTACTTCATTCATATTTACTCCCCTTGTAGACACGCTGTTCTGCTCTGCCCCTTTCTCTGTTGCACTTGCCTGGCAAAATGCCAACCCAAGTTAAACCCGACCACTTACATATTCCATGATTATATCTGAACAGCTCAATGTTGCTGGAGAAAAACACTTCACTGTTTTGAATGGTTTTGCTTTAAATTCAGAACTATGAATCACAAACAGGCACTCAGCACTGTCTGAAAATTCTTTTAAACTTTGTTAATATGCTCATTTGCTCTCCAAATAATTTTATACTTTATCTTGTCTCCTCAAATCTCCTTAGTCCCTCTCCCCTCTCATTCCCAGCCCCCTGAGGAAATACAAGCAACTGATGAGAATTCTCTCTTCTTCCCACCACCGAATCTCCTCCTCCACCCCCACCTATATGTATACTCTCCTTTCCTGTTGTTAAAGTAAGTTAAAGTGGACATGTCCTTGCTCCTCTCAAAGCACAACCCTTCCACAAAGGCATTAATTTCATGCCCGCTCGCCTTCTCAAAAATTTCACTCTCACAATTATCCTTTCTTTTCCTTCTTCATCTTCAACTCCTTTCTCTACAAGATCCTTCCCAGGGAGTCAAATAATTAAAAAACCCTTTTCTTGGTTTACCTGGTAGCCTAGCGGGTTAGTCCACTGCAGTGCAGTACACATACATCTCAAGGTCCCTGGTTCAAAGCCTGGGGTGGGGTAATAACCAAGATGAAAATTTAAATAAAATTAAGTGTTTCTTCCTCCTCTCTCTTCTTACTTGCTTCACTACTTCCCTTCATTCCTATCTGCACCTTTCCTTTAAAAAACAAAACAACCCTTTCTTGAACTCATATTCCCCCTGTAGGTTCTGCCTGTTTTCTCTCCTCACCTTCTTGGCAATCAGCAGTTTTTATAGCTGCCTTTACTTCCTCAGACCTCTCCATTCATATTTCCATCTATTCTACAGACTAATTGTGGTCTAAGACATCATGACTTCTATGTTGCCCAAAGGAGTGGTTACTGCTCTATTCTCTTCTTACTCACTCATCAACAGCATTCAACATACGTCTAGCTGTACTATTCTAGAAGTAATTTTCTTAGCTTTCATGATACCACACTCTTATTTTCCTCCTACATCACAGGCTACTTCTTCAGCTGACAATTCCTCCTCTGCTCAATTTCTAAATGTTGGCATTTTCTAGGAAGTTGTCCTAGAACTATTCTTCTCCCCAGCTACATTAGAAAGTCGTCTCGTTTTCCGTTACATTGCTATGACTCCTAAATTTACATCTCCAACCCTGACCTCCCTTTATTTCCAGATTTACATGTTCAGTTGCTTACAAAACATATTCTCTTGGATGTCAAACTCCAAGTTAACAAGTCTCAAAGAATACAACTGACATAGAGTTACTACCCCCACCCCAACCCCAGCCTTCTCCAGCTCAGTGAATGGCACTCATCTACTTGCTCAATTAAAAACCACAGAAACAACGTATACAGAAGTCATCCCGAATTCTTTTATTCTCAAATCCCATATCCAACCCTCCACATCCAATCCATTAGTAGCCTTATTCTTTTTCCAAATATATCCCTAAACAATGTTCTCTGTATCCAACTTCACGGCTACCATCCCAGTCCAAGTCTCTATCACTTCTTGCCTGGACCTCTATAATGGATATTTTTAACATATAAATCAGGTTTTTTTCTGGTCCAAACCCTCTAATGGCTTCCCATGACACCGAGAATAAAATCTAAACTGCTTCACCCAGATAATAAGGCCCTGTATATCACTCCAACCTTACTACTCTTTCCCCTTTACTTTCTTAAAACGAGTCCACTAAACTTACTCCAACCACAGGACATTTGTTCTACACGTACCTCCGCCTGGAACGTTCTTCCTTTATATACTCTGAAATGGCTGTTACCACTTCATTCAGATCTTAGAAGAAATGCCATCTTTTCAGAGAGGCCTTCCCTTTACTCGACTAAAGAAGGTCTCCAATAACCCTCTGAAATATCTTTCTTTATCATCTATACTCAATGTAAGTTCTCTAAGAGTAAGGATCTTGTCTGACTTTATTAATATTTCATCCCCAGCACCAGAACTGACACACAATTCATTTATTGAGTGTCCAATATGTTAGGCCCAAGAGCACTGCAATGAGAGCAGCCAACACCTCACACACTTACTCATAGAGATTACACGGTAGCAGCGCGCACTGACATCAAACTACCATTGTAATAAGGGCGCCAAGGGAAAAGCACGATGACTAATGGAGGAAACACCTGATATAATCAAGGAAATCACAGAAGTACTTTTGAACTAGCCTTGAAATATGAGTAGGAATTAACTAAGTGAAGAGGTTAAAGTGGAGGAGAGAGCAATTCCAAGCAAATGGAGTGGCATGTGCAAAGATCAAATGGAATGTGGTACATTTGGGGAATTGAGGGACAGTCAGTGAGGCTATAAAACATGGAGATGGGACAAGGTTGAGTCAGATCATGCAAGATCTTGAACTACAGTAAAGATTTTATATTTATCTTGAAGACAATGGAAAGTCACTAGATTTTCAGCAGCAGTGACAAAAATCAAATTTCCATTAAAACAAAATCACTTTGGTTACAACACAAAGAATAAATTAGCGCTTCCCACAGAAAGCTCAGTGAGTCATGAATGGGAACAGATGTGCCCAAGATATTGATCCCGTTAGGCCCTAGAGTGGCTGGGTGGGTTCTGGGCAGCCAAAGACCCCCGGGGGTCATTCTCTCCCAAGTTGAGCATCCTAGTCAACTCATGCAAATACTATTTTCATGGTGCTACAATGCAAATCAGGTTAGGAAGCACTGGAATAGAAAACGTAAGTGTGAATACTGAGAACCCTGTAAAAAGGCTGTTGCAATTGTTTTAAACAGAGATGACAGTATCTTAGTGGTGGCAATGGAGATGGGAAAAGCAGATTGGCTTAAATATTCAGGAGAAAAATTAACAAGAGAGCTTCGACCATAACCATTATTAGATATCAGAAATTGTGGGGAGGAGTGGGGGGTGTTAAGAATAACTCCTAAGAAGACCCAGTTTGGAAGGAAGATTATGAGTTTAGTTTTAGACACCCGAGTTTAAGGTACCAGTAAGACAGTCAAAGGGAATATGAGAAGAAAACTAAGTCTGAAGAAATGTGGGCTGGAGATAATTTTGCATACAGGTAGTACCTGAAATCAGGAGAATGGCTGAAATTCCTAGAAAACGAACACAGAATAAGAGGATTTCCTTAGCCTTGTAAAGAGTCAACATTTCAAAAGAATGGAAAGAGGAGGAGGAACTAGTGGCAAAAATACTACAAAGGAGGGAAACTGTCACAGAAACCAAAAGGAAGATGAGATCACTAGATATCATGCAATGTGTTCAAAGAGGAACAGTAACAACATGTCAGAAATGGTGGAGGGCAGGGGAGGAGAGGGGCCATCAAGTGGCCACTAGAATAGCTCTGAACTTAATTAAAAAAGTCTATGATTCTTTTGAGGACTGACCCTAAAACCTATGAAAAACAATTATCTGCTATTTTAATTGTCACAGATGAGCCCTGCGCACACACAAACTGCAGTATCAGGGCAAATCATTTGATCTCTCTTCAGGGAGAGACTGGATTTTATTCGGGTCCAACACAGGGCTGCAGAAGCATCAGTGTAACTATCCCCCAGAAAATGATTAGAAGACCGGAAATGCTCTATTCAGAAAATAAAGGAGCAAGGCAAATGTCCTTCAGAGACCACACAATGCCCCCTCTGAGAATCGTGTGTGGCAGAAATGTACTGAAGATATACTAAACATGACAAGTCTTTGTTTTAGGAATTGGGCAAAATTGAGCAAAAAAGATGAGAAAAAGGATGCAGAGAACACTACCAATATCACAACCCTAAGGTCTAATTTCTTTCTAAAACGAACAAAAAACCTAAAAATGACAACCCATGATAGAACATTTTCTAAATTTCATTATATGTGAAAAAGAAATGAATACAGAACATAATAAAGAAACCTAATGAAAACAAATTATATAAAGCCATAAGTATCACGATGTATATTATTTTTCTTCTGCTTCTCCAGGATCAGAAAACCAAGAATTCCTCAGTAAGGATCATCAAAACTACAACTCTTTCCAAGGAGCAAATAAAACAAGTTTTACCATTTCAGTTTGTCTTTTGTTTGCCCTAATCTTACAAAAGCAAGAGGATAAAATCAAAGGTGTTTATTGGGGAATTTTGGCCTGTAGACATCGGTAAAGTGGTAGGTGAAAAAGCTGTGTCTTCTGAGAGAGGAAGTAAGGCAAAACCTTGTATTCTTGGAAGCAGAGAGGCAATTGACTCAGCTGAGAGAGGGGGCAAGACAAACCTGCAGAAAAAATTCTGAAATCAGTCGATCCTATTTACTCTCTGCTCCAAGCAAGTCAAGAAGTTTTATTTTCTTAGAACTCAGCAACAAAAAGATAAACCAACTAAAAATGAGCAAAGGCTCTGAGTAGATATTTTGCCAAAGAAGATACACTAATTCTCAACAGGCACAAGAATAGATGCCCAACCTCACTGGTCATTAAGGAATGCAAATAACCACCCTCCGCCACCCCTTGCCCACAAGGAGAGAATACTTTACCCTCTAAGATGGCTATAAATGAAAAGGGAAAATAGTAAGCATTGGTGAGGATGTGGAGACATTGGAAACCTCATACATTACTGGCGGGGATGTAAAATGATGCATCTATCAGGGAAAACAGTTTGGCTGTTATTCAAGTTAAAATATAAAATCATCAAGACCCCTCCTGTGGCTTAAGTGGCTAAGGCACAGGCTATGAGAACTAAGGATGCTGGTTTGAGACAAGTGGCCAAGGGTGCAAAAGTTATTTTTTGAAAGACAACCTTATGACCCAGCAATTCCATTCCTAGATACAGACATAAAAGAAATAAAGACAGATGTTCAAGCAAAAACTTGTGAGTGTTCATATTGCATTATTCATTAATAGTTCAACAGTAGAAATGACCCAAAAGTCTGCCAACTAATGAATGAATATACAAAAAGACACATACTAAGACTTCTGGTCAAGATGGCAACCTGGTAGGAGGAAGATTCACATCCCCACAGAGCAACTGGGAATTTACCTATTTTCCAGAAAAAAAGCTCAGGAAAAGCAGGGACAGAGGCTATAGAGACCCAGCAGCAGTCATGACCACAGAGGGTAGGTGAAAATGTTAGGGTTCTGAGCTACAGCAGAGTGGGTGGAACTACAGAAAGAACCAGGCCTCCTGGGAACCACAAAGGCAGCAGAGCCTGCCTAGCAGGACTGGGACACTGAACTGGGGGAGGGTCCGGAGGAGGGCAGAAGAAGGACCAGTGCCCTGGGAGTTCAGGGAGCCACTGTGAAAAATTACACTAGGCTCCGCCATCACTGCAAAGTTGCTGAAGGAATCCCCCACCCCCACTACCATACTGCCCAAGGCCAACTGGAAATCTGGCTCCCAGACTTAAAGGAAGAAGTGAGTCAACCAGCGGGAGAAACTGTCAGTGCTAACCACTAGCTCCATCCTGAAGGTAGAGGCAAAACTGCAGCCTGATTGTTGATTGCAGGCCAAGAGCACGGTAGTCGTTACGGTTCAGAATTGGAATGCTGAAGGAAGGCTTTGCAACCTCCACACAAACTCCAACCCCCAAACCCACAGGCTAACCTCTCGGGACCCAACAGAGGGTCCACATAAAAACTTCAACAATCTAACCAGTGGTGATGCCACAAAACTCAAGAAATCCCAGTGTTCAAACCAAGATGCAGGCTTACTAGGTGTAAGTCGATACCCTACACAGGCCATCACTGTAGGAAAATCTAATCCACAGAACAACAAAGAGTATGTCAAACAGAGCAAAGACTCAGAGAAATATCCGTGAAATTATGGATCCAATAAAAAAAAAAAATCCAGGGGAAAATCTGAATAAAACACACATGAAAACTACATGAGGATGAACTTAGAGCAACAGTGATAAACACACTCATGGAAATCAAGAAAACAATAGAGGAAGAAAAAGAGAACAACAAAAAAGAGGAGAAATGAAACATATCAAAGAAATGAAGATTATGATAGCTGGACTAAAGAACGTAATAGAAGGACTCAAGAACAGGATGGATAAAACCTCCTATTTTAATCAGTGAGTTAGAAGATAGGACAGATGAATGCACTCAAGCTAACCCGCAAAGATATAAAAGAACACAAAGAAATGAAGACAGCATTTGAGACCTATGGGATAACATCAAAAGGAACATTTGTATCATTGAGGTCCCAGAAGGAGAATAGAGAGATAAGGGGGCAGAAACTGCATTTGAATAAATAATAACTTAAAATTTCCCAAACTTGAATGAAGCAAGCCTCCAGACCCAGGAATCTCAAAGAGTTTCAAATAAGAGAAACTCAAACAGACCTACACCTAGACACACTCTCATCAAAATGTCAAAAATACAAGATAAAGAAAAATCTTAAAAGCAGAGAAAAACGAGACATATACTCATTAAGGAACTCCCATAAGACTGTCAGTGATCTCTCAACTGAAATTCCACATGTCAGAAGGGAACGGCATGACATATTCAAAGTGCTGGAAGAAAGAAATTTTCAACTTAGGATACTATACCTGGGAGATTATCATTCAGAACTGAAGGAATGATAGAAAGCTATCCTCATAAGCAAAAGTTAAAGGAATTCGTCACCACGAAACCAGCTCTCCAAAAAATACTAAAGGATGTTATACAGAGTGTAAAGAAACCCCAAAAAATATAAAAAGTGGGGTGAAGGAGAAGAGAACAAAAATGTGGATGGTTAGAATGAGTGTAAGACTAATCTGCTTTCAAATAAAAATAGGAAATAAGCATAGAATTCTTAAAATTAATTCAGGGTAACCTCAAAATACATCTTATTCAGGGGGAAAACAAAAGGGGAAACCAGCTACACCCAACCCACCTAAGAAGAGAGAGAGAAGAACAAAGGCACTGTCTGGAACAACACACAAAAGACAAATTACAAAATGACAATAAACAGCTACATATAAATAATCACCCTAAACTTTAATGAACTCACCAAACGACACAGAGTGGCCAAGTGGATTAAAAAGCATAACCCATAACCTTCTGCTGCATTCAGGAAACTCACCTTCTTCCAAAAGATAAATAAAGATTCAAGTCAACGGATGGAAGGCAATCCTACAATCAAATAGCAATCACAAAAAAGCAGGCACGCTCATATTTATATCAGATAAACAGTCTTCCAACTAAAAAAGCATAACAAAAGACAGAGATGGACATTATATAATGATTAAGGGGAAAATGCAGCAAGAAGATATAATGCTTATTAACATACATGGACCAAAGAAAGAAGCATCATACTATATTAAGCAACTATATTATTAGAATTGACAAGAGACACTGACAACAAGACAATAATAGCAGGAGACTTCAACACCCCACTTACAATAATGGACAGATCAACCAGGCAGAAAATTAACAAGGAAAAAGCAGCTTTAAATGACCATGTGGAACAGTTAGGTCAATAGACATATACTGAATACTTCATCAGCAACTAGAGTTCACTTTCTTCTCAAGTGCACATGGAACATTCTCAAGGATAGATCATACGTTGGGACACAAAGTATGTCTCATAAATTTACAAAGGCTGAAATCATACCAAGCATTTTCTCTGACCACAATGGCTTAAAACTACAAATCAACCACAAAAAGAAAGCTGGAATACACCAAATTAACTGGAGACCAAACAATATGCTTCTGCATGACTCTTGAGTAAAAGAGGAACTTAAAAAATAGAGACACATAAGAATGAAAATACAAGCTACCAGAATCTACGGAATGCAGAAAAGCAGTAGTAAGAGGAAAGTTCTTTACAATCCAGTTCCACCTCAAGAAATAAGAAAAATTGTAAATAAATAATCTAACCCTGTATTTAAAACAACTAGAGAAAGAAGAACAATTAAAGCCAAAAATTAGTAGAAGAAAGGAAATAATCAAAATTCAAGCACAGGGCATGCCCTGGTGGCCTAGCAGTCTAGCACGCCCTGAGAACAGTCCCATATCCATCCCAAGGCCTCTGGCAGGGGCAAGGATATACAACAAATGTGAACAACTAAATAAAAATAAAATGTTTCTTCCTCCTTTCTCTTCCTGCCTACTGGCCTTTATTCCTGCCTGCACCTGTCCGTAAAAAAAAAGAAAGAAAGAAAGAAAGAAAAGAAACATTCAAGCAGAAATAAATGGCACAGAAAAAGATAATCCAGAAGATCAATGAAATCAAGTTGTTTCTTGGGGGGAAAAAAACAAACAAACTGAATTGACAAACTATTGGCTAGAGACACAAAGAAAATTCTCACGACGACATCAGAAATTAAAGGGGAGAAGTTACAACAGATACCATAGAAATGCAAAATATTCTAAAAGACTACTCTTAACAGCTCTTTGCCACAAATTAGACAACCTTGAGGACATGGACAGATTCCTAGAAAAACAGAATCTACCAAAACTGAACCTGGAAGAACTGGAAAATCTGAACAGAACAATCACAAGCAAACAAATTGAAGAGATAATCAAAAGTCTCCTTAAAAATAAAAGCCTAGGACCAGATGGCTTTTCTAATAAATTTAACCAAAACTTCAGAGAAGAATTAATACCTATTCTTCTTGAACTCTTCCAAAATATTGAAGGATAGGGGACACTCCCAAATACTTTATATGAAGTTAACATCACAATGATACCAAAAGTATCACCAAGAAAGAAGTCACCAAGAAAGGAAATTATGGACCAACACCTCTAACGAAGGCAGATGTAAAAATTTTCAACAAAATATTAGCAAAATGAATCTAACAATGCATCAAAAAGATTACCCACCCATCATGACCCAGTGGGATTTATCCCAGGGATGTAAGGCTGGTTCAACATAGGTAAATCTATTAATGTAATATACTATGTCAGCAAGATCAAGGAGAAAAACCACATGATCATATCAACAGATGCAGAAAAAGCTTTTGACAAGATCTAACACCCCTTTATGATAAAAATCAAGCATAAAATGGGGATAGAAGGTAAGTACCTCAACATACTAAAGGCCATATATGACAAATCCACAGCCATCATCATAGTCAATGGCAAAATATTGAAAGCATTTCCTCAAAGGTCAGGAACAAGGCAAGACTGTACACTGTCAATACTTCTATTTAACATTGTACTGGAGGTCTTAGCTACTTAGGCAAGCAAAAGAAATAAAAGGAATCCAAATATCATTATTTGCAGATGACATGATTGCATATATTGGAAACCCTAAAAACTCTATTGAAAACTATTAGAACTTATCAACAAATACAGTGAAGTGGATGGCTACAAAATCAATGTACAAGGGTATGCCCTGGTGGCCTAGAGGTCTAGCATATCTCAGAGCAGTCTCACATACATCCCAAGGTGCAGGGTTCAAGACCTGGGGCCAGGCTGAACAACAAATTTGAACAACCAAATGAAAAAAATAAATAAATGGGGCTCTTCCTCCTCTTCTCTCTTCCTTCCTTCCTGTTTGCCTACTCACCTTCATTTCTACCTGTACCTTTCCTTAAAAAAAAATCTGTACGAAATTTCATTGCATTCTTATAAACAAATACCACATCAGAAAAAATGAAATCAAGAAAAACCAGTTTGAAATAAAAATAAAAAGAATAAAATATCATGGAATATAATTAACAAAGGAGGTGAAAGACCTATACAACGAAAACTACAAGTCCTTCTAAAAAGAAATAGATACAAAGAGATGGAAAGACACCCCCTGCTCATGGTTGGGAAGAACGAACAGCATTAAAACTGTCATCTTACCTAAAGCAATATACAGATGTAATGCAATTCCCATGAAAACCCCCATGAGCTTATTTCCAGGAAATAAAAAATGTCTTAAAATTTGTGTGGAACAACAAAAGATCCCAAATAGCCAAAACAATTAAGAGAAAAAAGAACGAATATGGAGGGGTTATACGCCTAGACACTGAGTTATACTATACAGTGACCAAAACAGCATGGTACTGGAATAATAACAGAGGCATAGACCAGTGGAACAGAACTGAATCACCAGAAACTGACCCACTCACAAACAGTTAATCTATGACAAGAGTCAAAAGCATATGATGAAGAAAGAAAAAGTCTCTTCAATAAATGATGCTGGAATAACTGGACAGGCGCATGCAAGAGTATGAAGTATGAAGCCAGATCACTCTCTAATACCATTCACAAGAATTAACTGGAAATTAACTAGAGACTTAGATAAGACCAGAAACCATAAAATTCTTGGAAGACAACATAGGAAAGACATTCCATGACATCAGTCTTAGGCCTTTGGAGACTCAACTCTGGCATCAAGGGAAACAAAAAACAAATAAATAAAAGCAACTGGGACTACATCAAACTAAAAAGCTTCTTCACAGTGAAAGAAAATATCACCAAAACAATAAGACAACCTACTAACTAGGAGAAGATATTTGCATTTCATATTTCTGACAAGGGCTTAATATTTAAAATATACGAAGAATTCATAACAGAAAACAGGCAATCCGATCAAAAAATGGAAACAGGAATTAGAGAGACATTTTTCCAAAGAGAACAGAAAGATGGCCCACAGCACATGAAAAGATGTTTCTACTCGATGACTATCAGGGAAATGCACCTAAGGCTGGCTAGTATCTAAAAGTCTGGAAACAATAAATGTTGGTGAGGATGCGGAGAAAAGGAAATTCTTTTACACTGTTGGTGGGAGTGCAAACTGGTGCAACCCCTATGGAAAACAGTATGACAATTCCTCAAAAAGTTGAATATGGAAATCCCATATGCCACCATTCCACTTCTAGGTGTTTACACGAAAAGGTACAAAAAAAAAACCACAACAATTTGCAGACATTGATGCATCCCCACATTCATTGCAGCCATAGTTAAGAATTGAAACTACTTAAGTGCCCAACGCCAGATGAACGGATAAAGAAGATGTGGTCTATATAACACAATGGAATACTATGCAGCCCTTAGAAGAGATGAAATTCTGTCATTTGATTCAACATGGATGAATCTAGAGAGGATTATGCTAAATGAAGTTAAGTCAATAGAAGAAAAATAGATACCAGATGACCTCACTCATAGGTAGAATGTGAGTAGACAAAACAAAGGAAAAAATGAGGCAAAACCCTCAGACACTTGCAAAAGATCTGAAGCTACCAATAGGGAATGGAACAGTGAGTGGAAGGCAAGTGTGGAGCCCACTGGACAATGAGGAAGAACACTTGGTTATTCGGTGGAGGGCAGGGTGTGCTGACATATATCTAAGGAATGGGGAAACTGCATATATGGGGAACCTATACATGAGTTTATTTTAATGTGTAAAATCAAAGTTACTGGAATAAAAAAAGCCACAAACTATATGATCATTTTACATGGACATTCAGAATAGGCAAATCTATAAAGAAAACAGATTTATGGCTGTTGTTGGAATGGGGAGAGAATTGGCAGTGATTGCTTATTGGATAAGAGGTTTCTTTCGGGGTTGAAAAATGTTCTAGAATCACAGTAATGATGGTTGCACAATACTGTAATTTTTTATTTGAATTTTACCTCAATAAAAATAAAAAGATTTGTCGTCTTCTCAAAATGTTATACCAGAGGAGAAAAGATGGGACATCAACCAAGTTCTATATTTAAGAACAGGCATGGCAAGGCAAGTTCCTGATGAATTATTTTCTTAGCAAATTAGTCTTTATTCCATCCAAAGACTAATTTATCAGAGTAACACACACACAAACTGGCCAGAGTAAAAGAAACTGACATATTAATTCCTGAAAACTAACTTTAATGCTATCATCAGAAGCACCAAGCAATTAGATTGAGTTAATTAGCAACTCTAGGGGAGTCAATGCACAAAAGGTAAGGAAACTTCTATGTGGTCAACATTACTATTTTCCATTGAGTAACATATTTATACAACTAACAAAATAGAGATATGGCAACCGGAAACCCATAAAAGGATGTGGAGACAGTGAAAACAAGCAGGAGCTCAAAGCTGCCCCAAGCACCAATGCATGAGTCATCAGCACCTCCTCTGATTTGTATAGGTCAGCAGAGGGCAGAACTGGAGAACTACAAATACACTCTAATATCAGAGTTATTTATAAATCCTTCCCCAAAATCTCAGCTTTCTTTTCATTAAAAACAAGAAAGACGCACCCCAGTGTTCATTACAGCTCTGTTTACAACAGTCAAGATACGGAAACCACCTACGTGCTCACTGATGGATGGATGAGTAAGTTAAGATCTGCTACCAACTCAACCAAAAAAGTTGGTGAAATTTGCCATTCCTGATAATATGGAGGGAACTAAAGGATACTTTGCTGAGTGAAGTAATTCAGAAAGAGAAAGACAAATGTTGGATAATTTCATCTATATCTGAAACAGTGGAAATGAATTGATAAAAATAAACTTTGTTACCTTAGCAGAACAGAGGTGACCAGAAGCAAAGGAGGGAAGGATGAGATTATATGGTAGATGCAGTTTATTATTTTATTATTTTTCCCTTTCTTTCATGGTTTTTGTTTAAAAAAAAAAATAAGAGAAAAGGAAAACTCAGTTACACCTGTCGGTATCATCAAGAAATCTCTGTAATCTAACTCTAAGCTGAACCTCTAGGTCAGAAACACAACTCAGGGTCTTTGCTCATAGCTCTGAGGGGCAATGAGAGGTCAAGTCACAACACCCAGTGACACTTCTCCATCCAAGATAATGCAGGGGCTCACAGCATGATGAAATCGCTCTACAGACCAGACATCAGAGCTGCCACTTGTCCCAACTCCATACCCACCCAAGTTACCATGGAACTGGTACAAACAAAATGGAGTTTAATGTGCTATTAGCTCTGATCTAAGTAGCTGACATAACACCAATTAAATTTATAATGACACTAGGGTAATAAAAGAGGACTTGGCACATTTTTCTTTGTAAACATGATTCAAGGCGTGGTTTCATTTTGCCCTTCAATTACCAGATGCTAGGCCACCATATAGTCCGTCTATTTGCTATTAGAAGGCTCGCTAGTGGGAGACTCCAACCTGGCACAGGCTTCCCCATTTCTTCTGAAGTAAAAGCAAATGGTGTAGTGGATGGAATCCTGAGTTCCCACTCTTATCAACCTCTTTGATTACAGTTCTAGTTGTGTGAAAGACCCGTAATTTTCATTTCTAAAACATGGGCAGAGGCCACCAAGTTTATAAAATGGCTTCACAGAATCTAGCGCTATTAAGACAGAAGAGCAGCCATGATCACCAAGCCTTGGCACTTGTATCCTTGAGCCCAGCAACTGCCCTCCCAGGGGCTACATTCACGCTACACAAGGTGGGAGTTGCTGGACCCCTTGGGCACACTTTACATGCCATATCTTGCAGCAGCGGGTCCTTTGAGTAAAATACAGAAACTTATGTAATTTTTTGGAATACCCTACAGCAGTTAAAATGAGTGAACTACATATATTTAGCAGTGTGGATAGAATTCAAAAACCTGCTGTTGAATGAAAAAAGCATGCTATTGAAAGATGTGAGTAATATGCTGTCAAGACAAACACCAGATACCTGAGAGCAGTTGTTTCTGGTGAATGGGAATGAGGCGGGGTGGAGCTGGGAGGGAGATTTCAATTTCATTAGTGATTATTTTTGTAAAACATTTTTAAAAGTGTGTGTTAAAAATGCTAACAACATTTCTTAACTCTGGGTGTTAAGTGCATAGGTATTTGTAAAATTAGCTTTGCACTTTTCTGTATCTTTTTTTTTCCAAATTAAAAACAAATTATATAATAAGCATTTGGTGGCAACATGCATAATAAGCAGGTACTGCGCATTCGTTATTATCTTTACTACATTACTACATTTACTAAACACTTATGAGTTCCAGGCACAGAACCAGTGATTTACATGCACTATGTGGTAACAGAGAATGTTCTCCTCACCTCCAGTTTTTGTTAGCACAAGTGTCAGCCTCCCCAATCTAACTGTCTGACTGGCACATTTGGGGAAAAGAACCGTGACCCTGCCACAGACAGACTCTGCCTGTCTCTGCAGAGAGACCGCAGGTTGTCACACACTTCTAGACGTTTGCTGGGCAAGTTCATCGAGTTTGAATGCCTAATTCTGGATCAGCACTTAGAAACCATTATTATTGCTGCACAACTATGCCACATCCTTCCACCTACACTTATCATCAGGACTGAAAGTGAAAAATATAAAAATAATTTATATCCATTTGCCTGATTTCAAGAGGTTATTTATGGTCCTTCTACATAAACACTGTTTTTGTTACTGTTTTGTAGAAAAGCATATTTAGGCTTAGAGATGCTAAGTAACTTACTTATGCACAGTAGTATCAAGTGACAGGGTTCAAATTCAGATTCATCTAATTTCAGAATTCATATTAATTATTAGGTCAATGTATTATGCTACAAGTATCAAAGAAAAACAGTAATTACTTGCTATGAATCTTCAAGATGAACTCAAAATATATTCTAAAGGATGAAGCTTTTCTTTGTTACATACTAAGGAGGGTAGGAAAGTAAAGATATGTGTAAGTGTGTATAGGGAATAGTGAAGATACTACAGTTATTACAAAATCCCTTTAGGGAACTTTTAACCTTCAAAACTCATAGGCAAGTTTGCTTTCACCCATGTAAGTGTCCACCGACCTCAAATTTTACTCACGATACCACAGACACATGGCAGGCAGGGTTTCTTATTCCCTATGCTCTAAATGAACTGTGTTCAACCACCGCCTACAGCATGGTCCCACAGACAGTGCATCCAGCTCTGAGCTTAATCTGATGTCAGCCTCTACCTTCTACAATCCCTTCTTCTGAGGGAATAAGACTTCCCTCAGCAGATCAGGCCTGCCGTGCTCCAAAGTCATGCTGGTAAGAGAAGGCCACAAAGCACTTGTAACTCAGGTCTAAGTGAACTGACAGGCCCTGCTGCCACAACAAAACCAAGAGCCTGGACAGCTCCCCAGACCATGGGGGGAATGCGTCCCATCCCTTCAGCTTGGCCGTCTTAGCAGAAGCATGGCCATGTAGGTATTCACTCAGGTCTCTGGGCACACTGCACACTTCCCACACCTCTGCCAACAACTTTACATCCTACAGCAGTGCCCCTGACAAGCACTGTGCTTGTCTCTTCCTTAACTATCTTTTTCTCTAAGTTGACCTAACCCAGTTCTACGTCTGTAAATGTCACCTGCAAATTGAAAGTTTATAGATGATGCTCACTTTTATTTCATGAGTAGTCTGAAGCTCCAGATAAACAGCTGTCTATTCAGCATCTCTACACTGGTGTCTAAGAGCAGTACGAAGGCAAAATGGTTCAAATCAAACTTGCAATTTGCTTTTAAAATTACTTATGAAAACTAGAAACAAGAGTTGAAGAAGGTATGAAGAAACAGAAACTCATATACTGTTGGTGGGAATGTAAAATGGTGCAGTCACTCTGGAAAGCTGTAAGGAGATTTCTCAAAAATTAAAACTAGAACTGCTCTGTGATCCAGTAAGTCCACTCCTAGGTTTCCATCTGAAGAAACTGGAGACACTAATTCAAACACTCCTTCGTTCATTATAGCACTATTTACAAGAGTCAAGATAAGGAAACATCCTAAGTGCTCATCAACAAATGCATGAATAAAGGAGATATGATATACACACAGAGACTATTACTCAGCTATTAAAAAAAGATGGAATCAGTGACGTAGATTCAAGGCCCAGGGTGGGGTAAAAAAAATCAATAAATAAAAATGATGACATCTTGCCATATGTGAAAACATGGCTGGAACTCAAGGGCATTATGCTAAGTGAAATAAGTCAGAGAGAGGAGGACAAATACCAGATAATTTCACTCATATGTGGAATATAAAGAAACAAAGCAAATGAACAGACAAAACAACCAAACCCTTGGACTCCGATAACAAAACTGAGGCTACGAAAGGGGAAGGGGCTTGGGGTGAAAGCTAAAGGAAGAGGAAGGACAGTGCACAGCACTGGAGAACTCTGGAGGTAGGTGTGGTATGGAATCAAACATTTGAAGTGTGAACCTACACTCCTAAAACATGTACAGTGTCAGAAACCAATGTCACCCCAGTAAATACATTTCTTTTTGAAAAATTACTTATGAAACTAGAAAATTAGGAAACACTGATAAGGAATTAATCAATAAAACACATGTACCCACAAACACGTGAAATCTCTGTGGAGCCCAGTGCACATGAACGCTGTGTGGAAATCACATTGAATGAATAGCATGGGCACTGGGAATAGCTACTTGCCCAAAGCATGCAGTACTTCCACAAAGCTGGCAGAAGCAATGCTGATTGCATTCATTTTAGCCTTAACTCCTTTGCCTTAAACCTTCACAGTCTTATTTTCTCACTCTAACCCTATCATTCCACCACTCACTCCACTACTCCACTTCCAGACTTTCTCCACACTATTTCTTTGATTTGAAATGCTCTCCTCTCCACACCAGTTCTACCTAGCAAAATTCTAACTGATCTTTAAGGTCCAGGCGAAATATTCCCACTCCCATGAACCCATCCCAAATCTCTCCAACAGGAGAATGAGTGATATATATGGGAGAAAGATGGTATCATCCCTAGATTACAGATGGAGTCCTCTCTTCATCCTTACACCCAATTATCTTGCTCTATCCTTAGGATATAGCCAGAGACTGAGCACTTTCATGTTGCTGCTCTGGTCCCAGCCACCATCAATCTCTTGCTTAAATAATATAACGACAAATCTCATTGCTTCCACCCTTGCCAGGAAAATCTATCTGAAACACAGAAACAAGTCAGTCCTTTTGAAATGTAAATCAGATCATGGCATTCCTCTGTACAAAACCCTCCAATTTCAGAGTATAGTACAAAATCCTGAATATGGCTTACAGTGCCCTATAGAATCTATTCCCTGCTCCCTCTCTCATTTCATCTACTAGTCTGCTTGCTCACTTAGTTCCTACTGAAGTGATTTCCTACCTTTTCCGGTTCTCCCAACTTGTTAGGCTCTCACCTCAGGGTTTTTTTGTTGTTTTTTTTAAAGAAAAGGTGCAGGCAGGAATGAAGGCAAGTAGGCAGGCAGGAAAAGGAAGAAGAAATATAACATTTATTTTAAATTTAGTTGTTCACACTGATTGTTTGCCCCACTTGGACCCGGGACGTGAACCCAGGGGTATATGGCTTGATCCTTTGGCAGCAACTGACCTAATTGCTACTTCAAGGTTTCTGTACTTACTGTTCCCTCTGCTGGAACCCATTTCTCCCAGACACAAGCACAGCTTACTTCCTCACTTTCTTCATACCTCCGCTCAAATATCAACTTATAAGAGAAGCCCTCTCTCTCAACACTACATAAAATAGCTTATATACTCCCATCCTTCTGTTTCTTTATGCTGTGTTGTTTTTCTTTTCAACATTTAGCAATTATATTGTTTATTATGTCCCCCCTCCCATTCTCCAGAATATAAGCTCCATGCCATCAGAACTATTGCTAATTTTGTCTTCACTGCCTATAATAATGTAAAGCATATAGAGAGCACAACAGACTTGCAGATTCCTTCGTGTGTCGGGTTGAAAGTAAAAACGAAAAGCCTCCATAGTTAAAGACATAACCGAGAGTACTCTGTATAATCACTATACCTAGCAAACATTTAATAATTTTTTTAAATATGTATCCACTTCTGGCCTATCTAAATAATTATTATTGGCCAAAGTCTTAAGTCATGACTCTTGAAACTGGTTAGTCTTTCCTAAGGAAGAAAATGTCAGTTGTAAGTGAAAGAGTTCAGCTTGATTCTGAAACATCAAAGCTTAAAAATGTGGGCAATCAATATTCTCTAATTCAAATCATAACTTGATCCAGTCTAAGGCTTCATATACAGCACCAGAAGCTCCTTCTTCCTCTCACGCTTTCTATCGTCACCTATTCTTCCCCCGCATTCTCTAAAAAGAGATGCAAGATTTGGTGGAAGGCATGGTGTGTGCACATATATCTAAGGAATGGGGAACCTACACATAAGGAGTTATTTTAATGTGTAGAATAACTAAATCACTACAATTAAAAAAAATAAATAAAAAGAGAAGCAAAATACAGAGGCCGCATTAATGAAGGCTTTGAATTTGAATTCCAAAGAAAGTCTAGGCTCTGGTTGGTGCTTTTCTTTAGAAATTTCTAGAGCTAATTAAATCCAACCACAAATCCTATGTGTCTTATGCTACTTGTAAAGTGTTAAAGTGCTTCCATATGTGGTGTACCACAAGAATTACAAGACTTTACCATCTATATAGGATACAGACTGTGTTCTGAATTATACATCTGAGGCCCCTCTATTCAGTAAAAATAATTTACTATTTCATTAAATTAGGGAGTAAGGCAGGTTGGTGATTTAAGGAATATCTGAAAGTAAGCATTCCCAGACTCTGCAGTGTCCAAGTGCTCAGTTCCCAAGGTTTTAAGTAAATTTCAAGATCTTCGTCACTGTAAACCTCCCCAAGACATACCCCCACAAAAAAAAATCTCTAATAAAGATTTCTGTGGTACAAGGTGGTCAGGTTCAAACAAACAAAAAATCTGCACAAAGCAAAGGATTTTGGATAGGATTTCTGACACAAAAATCAATAAGCAACTTCAGAATATAAAAATCGGCCCTCAGGTGAGAGTCAACACAGAATGCAGAACAACAGAAACATATCGAAAAACTCCTAGTTTCACACATTCCACCACTGGTAATTATTTATCAGGAGGTAGGAAAGGCATTTAAATCATTCCTTTAGTGATCTCCAAAAGTTTTATAAACAAGACTAGATAGCTATCTCTACTTTATAAAAAGTTATTTCTATTAACAGAAGTAGTTAAGGCATACAGAGGTCAGTGCCAAATCCAAGCAGTGTTATGCTGGCAATACAGACTAAGATGACACACAGGTGGACTGGAGTCAAGCGTGTGGTAATTTTATCAAACAATCTCTCTCTGAACAGAGTTGGGGAAGAGGAATAAATAGATTTCTTTGCACTTACTCCCCCATTCCGACCCACCATCCTCTCCCTCTCAAACGCTCATGGGCTAGTTTCCACTGTGCATATTTCCACTGACAAAGGCCACATTAAAAGAGGACAGAAAGACCACAATTCCCTGGCTAATCTCTAGCACAAGCACAGATGAAGCATGATTTTGAGCGTCCGGGCTCTGGCTCCACACTGCAAGTGGATGTCGGTACAAGAGCCCTATGGGGCTGGGGCGGGTAAGGGACAGCTCAAACAATGTTCTTGTCAGCACTTTAAACAAAAATCCCATTCAATGAGAATGGCACCATGTTTCTTTCGCCCGTTTTCCTGAGGAACTAAATTAAATAGATTACAGACAGTGGCAAGAGCTGGCCTTAGAACAGCCTCCCCCTTATTTGTTATTTTTAGCAATTTAGTCTGACAACGCCTGACAACTAAACATGCCTAGAATAGCTAAAGGGAGGGGGGATTATCAGATACTATAAGCAAAAAAACACTAGTCATCACTTCCTCCAACCCTAAGAAAGAATCATTTTCCATGTCTTTATAGCATCACAGTGTTTGAGCCTTTAGAGTCTCATATAAAAACAGAACACGTATAAAACACCAATGGAAACTGATAATGCTTCCTGACCTGGAGTATTATTCCACCCTCACATGTGTTTTCTTAAAAACAAAAGCAGAATAAAAATGAACTAAATTGTTTTACAAAAAAGTTAGGAGTACAAAGCATCTGTATCCATTTTGGAAAAATTCCCTCACAAGATAATTATGTACCCAAAAGAATGGCTTCATGAATAGTGATGGAATTCAAATATTTTTATTATGTTGGTGGCAGGTGAGAGATTTGTTAGAAAGTTAAACAAGGTGAGAGAGAAAGAATTAATTATAATTAGCAAGACAAGAACATCCCCAGACATTCTTATTTATAAATGATGTAGTGAAAATTCTTTGAAAAAGGAATGAAACGGTAAGAAGGGTAAAGTCCTAAGCAGTATCAGAAGGTTAAAATTTATAAAAATACATTTTATAAATTTGAATAAGATACTATTTATAAGAAGATTCGTGCACACTCAAGGAATTAAATAAATTACCAGTATTTTCTGAATAACATCTTCTGCCACTATTCTAACTATCATGTATTTTATAAGACCTACAGGACAAAGCACCACAAATGAATAAAATGATGTTCTCTTGGGCATGCTACTTTATATATGTGGAGTCAGTATCTCCAAAGTGGCTGATGCCTAATGTAAACTACTTTCAAGGCATCAAGCGCACATCTGTATGATTTTAATGATGTAAGAAATTACTACAAATTATTACAAAAGTATTCAAGGAAATGCCACCTTGCATTACATTTTATCTAGCAAACCTGTAAGCAGGTAAGGAGTTTTATTTTAGCTTTAAAAGTAGGATTCCAATTAACTTAAGGCAATGCCTTGTTCATGAAAGTAAACTGGTGTTTTGTTTTGTCTCCTATTAACTTTCCATTTTTTAAGAGGGGATTTCTGACCCTAAGCAGCTAAGAAAAAAAAAAAAAAAAATCAGGGTTATAGCAATAATCTTACTAGAATGACCCTAAACATCTTTCTTTTTTCTTTTTTAAGGAAAGATACAGGCAGTAATGAAAGCAATCAGAGGCAGGCAGGTAGGAAGAGAGAGAAGAAGCACTGTATCTTATGTTAGTGGTTCATCTTGGTTGTCTCCCATCCCCCGAAGCCTAGGTCCCTGAGATGTACATGGACTGCACTGGATGAAGGCAGCTGACCAAACCACTACGCCACCGGGTGTGCTCCTCTAGACATCTTCTAATCCAATCCTCTCATTTTACAGGTGAGGCCACAGGTTTGGAGTACAGCAAGGATAGAATCCAGAACATCTAATTCAAAAGAAGCATTTAAATTAGGGTAATGGATGCCTGCTATAAATCTAGCACACTTGGAGATCTCTACTTACAACTCGAATCTGTTTAAATCTTGTTCTTCTCAGTTGCCTGCATAGTGTGCTCATTAATATAGGCCTGGCCTTGTCCACATTGACAACTGAACAACTCTTATGGCCAGTATCCTCTACTTCAGGTTAGAGGAGATCTGTGATGTAAAGACTGATCAGAGTAAGAATTTCAGATGAAGAAATGTATACTGATTAACTCTGCCTTACCATCTAGTTACAAGAGCAGGGAGGCATGAAAAAAAAAAAAAAAAAAAAAATTCAAAGTCTAACTCATCAAAAGAAATCATCCTCTAGACACCCTGGTCATGACCAGAGGAACTCTGATACAGGAGAGAGGAGGCTAAAGACAAGTATTTATGGTTAGACAAAGAGAAAAGTATAAGCCATATAAAGTATAAAGCTGCAAAGGCTGAGGTCAATAACCCTCTGAGGCATTCCAAGGGGAAACCTGCTGTGGTACAGAAAAAATACATAAAAAAGCTGAACTCGAGACTAACTGGGCTACACATCCTATCTTGATCTATAAAATGAAAACACACATCACTGAACCTATCAAACCAAAGAAGTATGTGTGTAAAATATCTACTTTATAGATATATTAGAAAGGGTATCTTGTTAAAAGAAAAAATCTACTTGAATTTCTTACATTTAACTTCTCACCAGACTAGAACTATTTCTTTTGAGGAAATGAAATATACCAAGAAAGTGTCTATCTAGGCAAATATTAGCACTTGGATCATAACACAGATACACTGACCAAGGTATTAACAATACTGATAATAAGGAAAAAGAATATTTCAACTAGAACAAGAACACAAGTGGGCTTTTTCAAACTGATGCTGACTGTTCTCTGAAACCACAGAGGAGAATTCTGCAGCTGCATGAAGCTCCAAGACAACAGAACATATATAGAGAATATATATAGTACACTATAAACTCTAGAGTTTCCAACTGTTGGAATCTTTACACTTAAGTATTAAATAACTAAAAACTATTTTAAAAACACTCATTCTTATAAAGATTCAGAACGCAAATCAATTCTATAAAGACATTAAGTAGTCCTATCTGAAACCCCAATGTACGGGGCAATAAGAGAAATTACCAGACTCTTCAAGTCAAAATATAAAAGAAAGATTACTTACTAATTAATGAAGGTAGAAAACTGGCTTCCCTTAGCAAAAGGCTATGAAATAAACTGCATTCTCTGACAACATCGGGACTTATTAAGGCTAAAAATGAACTACCTGGGACAAAAAATTGTGGTCCGACTATATAATGGCATATCAACCATAGAGCAATGAAACTGAACAAATCACAGTCTCGAGTAACATGGATATACTTCACAAACAGAACGTGGAAACAAAAAAGGAAAAAGTATAGGTGATAAAAGGTATAAAAACAGGCAAGACTAAATTATACTGTTTCGGGGATACATGCATAGGTAATAAAACTATATGTTCAAAACAGAAGTAATCATCACAAAAGTTAAGAGTAATGGTTGCCTAGGGGATGGAGGTACAGGGATGACACTGTGATCAGGGAGGGAGAAACAAAAAGGGAGGCCTCTGCTGTCCTGTCAATATCTGATTTCATAGATTGGATGACTGTTACAGATGTCTGCTTTAGAATTACTGATTAAGCTGTATGTATTTTAATATACTTTTCTATAAATATTTCACCTCAAAGCAAATGACCTATTTTTAATAGATTCTAAACTTTGAGTTATGCAGGTATAAACCATTGAGTAAAATTCTTGTTTAATGTATAAAAACATTCCATCCCTGGCTCTGCTTTCAAATGCCTTTCTCTCAGCAATGAAAACACAGATAAAAATCAGTGCCTATTATTATACAGTGGTGTCACGTGTCATCATCTCCAAAGATGGGCTCCCATCACAGGCACAAAAGTACCAGCTCAAAAATGAAGTACTGAAGGCAAAAACTAGACACCCATCCAAGTCACCACCCATGCTATGGAAAAAATGACCCTCAATAGACAAGAGTAAAATCTCAATCATGGAAACTTCCTGAAAACATTTCTCATCAAAGCCTCAGAATTCAGCCAACTGCAGAGAGTCACAGGCACCTCCCATCCAATTCTGTCACCACTGTTCTTCCTACTTGCTTCAGAAACCACTGAATGACCAAAACTGTCATTTCTGTGGAAGAGCTAGGACTTAAGAGTTTCTCTCTTTAATTAGAGTAATGGCTGGAGAGTTATTTCACAACTGTAACGTCCTGCGTCAGAAGTGGCAGTCAGCAGGCCAGAATGACCTGTGTTTCCTTATTCTTAGTCTACCATGGCTGAGCTAAGCAGGGTGGTGGAAGGGGTGGTAACCACGCTGGAGACAGAGAGGAAGGAAAGTGGTCAACAGTATGTGCATGTGCCTGTAACATAATGGGAACTTCAGGTTGAAGGCAGATGAGCCTGAAGCGGTCACTGCTTGGCCCCCACCTAGAACAAGGGCAAAAGAAAATGGTGGTATGGTCAAAAGGTGTTCAAATATATCAGAGAGAGTGTTGTTTTCTCAAGGATTCCCAATAACTGAAATTCATAAGGCAAGGCGTCAGAAATTGAACTTAAGCTCATCTGAAAGCAGACTCTAAGTTCAACTGCAACAGAAGTCCACAAATTATTACCTTCAAAAGAGTGAGCAAAAACATAACTGCGTATATTTCACTTTTTAGGAAATAAATATCTCCTCAATCTCTCAATAATGTTTTAACTTGAACTAAAAATAGATTTTCTCAAATAAAGTTTTTCCAGTGTACATCTGTGGCTCAGGCCATGCAATGTCCAGGGACCCAGGGTGGTGCTCGGGGGAGATTCTACTGTCTCCTTAGAGCAATGCTGTACATTTCAAAAAGAAACTTATTTTTAAAAAGTCAGATGAGACTCAGAAAGTCTTAATTCCAAATTCTAAATAATTAGATTCATGTAATTAAAAAAAAAGCTTTTGTACTTTTCTATTAACATATGGCTATATTATATATTATACACTCTGTCACCTTCTTTAAAAAGTTACTAAGATAGAAAATTCCCTCAATTCTATTATACTCAAGGCACTATTTTCTATCTCCACTTGAATAGGATCAGTATCACTGGTCTACTAACCACCATTATGATGAAATGGTGATATTCCCTCCCAGCACCTATTTGCCATCTCTATATAGGAAGATTAAAATCCTATTTAAGTGTACCCTGGTGGAGTAGCAGTTAAGGCAATTGCCTTTGAAGGACATAGCTGCATATCCCTGGGTTTAAGTCCCAGTTTGGGGGGAAACAACCAGTATAAACAACTAAATGGAAATAAAATAAAATGCTTCTTTCTCCTCCTGCCTGCCTGCCTACTCACCTTAATTCCTACCTGCACCTTTCCTTTAAAAAAAACAAAACTATATAATATTTGTCATATTTTGATTCCATTATGAAAATATTTTCTAATCAATCCCAGTGAAGTGTTTATGGTCAGAAGACTAATCCCACATAGATATTAAAATGTACATACAGAATTTTAAGAAGAAAAAGACAACAACGTCTTCCCCGAGGTTAAGACAGCACAGGTCTTGTTCCTTCAAATAAGTAACATAATTCCCTATCATTGGAACATGAGGGCAGAGTTACAGTACTCCCACTTCTGCCCCATAAAAGGAAAAGACCAGCATGTCAAGCCACCAGGTTGGTTGGTAATGACAATAAAACAGAGTTACCAAAAGCTAATATTCAGAGATATTAAGAATTCTCCAGAATTGGTGAAAGACATTAATTCTCAGGTTCAGGGACAAAAAAGAAAAAAAAAGAAGAAGAAATTCACACCTAAACATATCCCAGAGCACTCTCAAAGCATGAAAAACAGAGAATATTAAAAACAAAGAGAAACAAGACCAAGGAACAATAAAACTGATGAATCACTTCTCAACAGCAACAATAGAAGCCAGAGAGGAATGTTATCTTTAAAAGAGTTGAGAAATTCCTAAAAATATAAAACAAAATGAAACATATCCTCTGAACTGTTATAGAGTAATAATGAGCACTTACAGCACCTAAGAAGTAGTCTTTAAATACCACTGCCCACTAAAGAGATTAAAAAGAAATTGATGAAATATCATCATAGAGTGTGATTTGGCACCGCTCAATAAACGAAGAAGCAGAAAAAAATCAGTACCAAACACAGAAAATCTGAGCACTACAATTAACAATCTGTGTGTGTGTGTGCACACATGGGAGTGCGCATATGCACATGCA
This sequence comes from Solenodon paradoxus, assembly GCA_004363575.1. Lineage (NCBI taxonomy): Eukaryota > Metazoa > Chordata > Mammalia > Eulipotyphla > Solenodontidae > Solenodon > Solenodon paradoxus. The sequence continues at coordinate 194,701 of RJWH01002015.1, read as the reverse complement.
CACATTTCAAGCAGAGTCACAAAACCGTAAAGGGAGAAAGTATAGGATTGCTGCAGGGAAGAGCAGAGAAGGTATAATGACTGATATCATCAAAAATACAGGTTAGTGGTATGCCCTTGTGGCTCAGGAAGCTGAGATGCTGGTGTGCAAACCATACACAGCCCAAAGACCAGGGTTCAAGACCCAGGGCAAGGTGAAAACAAATATGAACAACTAAAAAAAGATGTTTCTTCCTGCTCTTCCTTCCTTCCTTAAATATGTCATTTCCCTCCTTCCTCATTCCTCTAAAAAAAAAAAAACAAAAAAAAACAAGAGGCGTGCTCTCGTGGGTAAGCCCACCATAGCATACTCCACATACATTCCAAGGACCCAGGTTCACATCCTGGGGCCAGGGGAAACCAAGTTGAACAACTAAATAAAATAAATAAAATGTTTCTTTCTCCTTTCTTTTCCAGCCTGCCTGCATCTTTACTTAAAAAATAAGAATGAAAATAAAAATTACAGGTTAGGTACCATTAGAAAATATGCAAAATGTGGAATTAAAGCTCATGCAATGATTCAGTGCTGAGGTAATAGGGAACTTACAATGGTAGATGAAAAAAAAAACAAGAAATTGACTATAAACTAGATTTATAACTAAGAGGAAAGACAAATTGTCAGATGATGAAAAACAATATATCATGATTCGTCTTCATTAAAAAAGTATGTATGTACATAAATGTGCTTATAAAGTTTGGAATGATGACATCAAATTATAGATGTGACATTTGGGAGTACGAAGGAAAGAGGGGAAAAGCTGTATTTTCATTGTGCAATATTTGATTGTTTTTCTGTTTTTATAGTGTGTTCAGAGTGCTTTTGTAATAAATAACATGTAAGATGAAAGAGTGAAAAAACAAATAACTTTTTAGAGGCAGAGGCTAGAGTTTAACTCTGCTAGTTTTTTATAGTTGTAATCAGCATTCCAAGTGGGTACCAACAAGTCAGCTAATCTATTATCTGAAAGAGATCAGGATACTCTATTTGAGAGATTCCACAGAAGGAAACTTTTAGAAAATAAACTTCCTAATACTCATCAGAATTGAATAAAATAAGTATCTGCAGCAACAGAGATATTAAGAAAAGATTTCATCCCCATGTCCAATCTAATTTCCTTTGGATAATAACCAGTATTAACACACATATACATATATGTATACACACATACATATAATTTCTATATATTATTTGTTTTTAATATATATGTGTGTGCTTACATAACATTTTCAGTATTCACATTCTATCCTGGTATTTTGTTTGTTTTCATAAAAAGAATTATATACATATTACTTTGCATCTTACATCTTACTAATCAGGATAATTTTTTGAAATATTTTCATAGTTTCAAAGCACTGTTTTGTTATCTATGTGAATACTTTTACTTGGAGTTTAAGATACTTTTCTTTGAAATGTTAGCTACAAAAATCACAGTTGGGTTAACAAAAATGACAAAATAGGGTACAGTAACAACGTGATCACTATCAGATACAATTTTTTCCTTTATTTAAATGTCTACTTAAGCTGTTTAGTTTTTATAATACATATTTCTAAGCTATAAATCTAAATTTGTTTACATTATCATCAGTAGTCAAACAAAAATTAGCCGAGTCAACTAAGACACTACATGCTCCAGGCTTGCCACGCTGGTGCCCCTGAGAAGTCCCCAGGCTACGGGGGTGTCCCACCAATTCAGCATGGCTGAGTCACGATCTGAACCACTGCCTCTAACAGTACTCACAGAAATTAGATAAAGTGACCTATGAAGTCACTCTACCCACCACTATTTTAAGAAATCTTGGTCCTAAAGAAGTAAACAGTTTTTTGTCCAGTCTAATTGTTACTTACAGGATCCACTTTTCACCAAAGACCAAGAAGAATATCTTATCCAAGGCCTTAATGTATAAGGAAGTTATAATAACAAACTCTAATTTTCCAAAGACTTAGTAATAAGGTACTCTTATCGATTAATTTTTCCCCTAGCTGACAAACAAAAAAGTGTTCTCCTTATTGGAGCACCATCCTTCAAATATTTAGAGCTTACCACTCAGTCCCTGACCAGAATCTAATCTATGTTAAGGGAAATATAATGTGTAAAAAAGATCAAGATCCTTAACTACCATCATCATCCCCAACTCTCCTGACTGCCCACCACAGCTTGTGGTGTTTAAATACACAGTTTGACTTTTCCTTTTTTTTCTTAAAGGAAAGGTGCAGGCAGGAATGAAGTCGAGTAGGCAGGCAGGAAGAGAGAGGAGGAAGAAGTATCTTTATTTTATTTTTATTTAGTGATTCACACTGGTTATTTCCCCGTGGACCGGAACTCAGGGGTTTTGTGGCTTGCTCCTTGGGAGGCAAGTGACCTACTCCACCACAGAATCCCCTTTTTTGTTTTCTTAAAGAACATATATTCAAAGGCAATAGGGAAAACAAATTCAGGATATTGTCTTATATTCAAAAGATCTTCAAAATTCCTATGATTCCAAAAGATTTTTTTTTCTTTTCTTTTTGGTCTTCTACACTGCCATGAAAATGATGGCTTCACACTTTTAACACAATCAGAAAACATGTAAACAATGTGACATGACCTTGGCAGGCATACATTTTCATTAGCTACTTTTTTTCTAAAAATTAACTAGTACTATCAATATTCATTCAAGACTTACTTCTAATTCTTTAATTTTTTCTTCTGCTATTTTCTGCTTTTCCAATAGCTGATTGTGAATTACCTCCTTGGACTGAAGAATAAACCTACAAAATGAAAAAAAGTTGAAGATTAAGCCACATGACAACTATATTGATTAAAAACAATAGCTATATACCAGAAATATTAAACTAAGAAAACTAAAAGGATGACCTCCCAATTCAGGGCAAATAAAATACATTACCAAATTAATGTGAAACAAAGTCAGGAAACCAGAAGGTCAAGTCTTTTTGGCTGAAAGAGAAAAAAGGCTTAAAAGCAAATTCTGCCCTCTTTGTCCAAGAAAGGAATCAGGCTTTGAGTAGACTCATATTTTTAAATTAAAACCCATAAAGGGATAAAAATCTGTCATGGGCTAAGAGAAAAGTTAACAATAAAAAGCCATAATTTTCTTTTTCAGTAATTTAACTCAACTTTTTATCTAGATATCTTTAAACAATATTTATAAAGTTCCCCCTCCAACCTTTTTTTTCCTCTTTTGTAACAGCAGTAACTCATGACCTTTTAAAGTCACAATCAAGTAGTGTGTTAGGATCAATGCTTCAGTGTTTATATGCGTTCATGTAACAAAAAGCGCTGTATAAGCCCTAATATCTTTTATTATTATTCTTTCCAAAGTATATAATACCACTGAAAAGCTCAAAATGCACATGTGGAAAATTTCAGCTTTTTCCATTTTATATTCAGGCACATTATTTACCACTGATAAGGGTGGAAATATGGGGAAACTTTAAAAATTAACACTATGTTTTGTGACTTTAAGTCTATAATTCTTGCTGTAGAGAAAGGAAAAACAAACTATTTTGTAGCCTCTAGTAAGCTAACTGAAATAGTTCCCTTACACCAGAACTAAAGAAGCAACTCAATTATTCAAATCTCTTAGGACTGTCCAACTAGGCTGTAATAGATCAATTAAAGAGTAGCAGATTATTTCCTCTCTTTGAAAATAACTTGAATTTAGCAACAAAGAACTAAACACCATCTTTAACAAAAAGTCAAACAAGAAAACATACCAAGGTAGCAATATGAATTTCCCTCTACTGACCTCACAAAAACAACCCTAGGTAGATTCTCATCAAGAGGGTCTAATATTATAGATATAAGAAAGTAAAAACAGACGAAAAAGGGCAAGTTTAGCTTTGCCCAGACACTGAAAGAAAACTGCTTTTTTCCCTCTTCTTCATAAATGCATCTTGCCACAAATAATAGTCTGATGGACTTTCACTCCACTAATTATTAAGCTTGTGTCCTGATGTGGATTGTCCAGATAATTTAATTGATGATCCTACTCTTCAGTAGTAACTTGATCCTTTGTAATTTTATTTATATATTTACTCCAAAGATGGTCCAAATTCATACTAAACAAGAATGTCTATATAACCTTTTGTGTCTAAAATTTTCTTAGTCCAAAAAACATATACTCTTTTTTGTAAGACTACAGTTTACGGAATAGTTTTTTCAGAACTTACTAATTACTTATTATCATGTTTGAGGAGAAAGTTGTTTCAACTATACTCTCAGTGACACTATGTAAAAAGCATTATAAATCTAGGTCCAAGTGACCAAATCATGTCATTACAGGTGTGATTTTACTAAGAAAGTCTTTAAGCCATGGAAATAAGTTTCAGAGTAAAATATGCTTTTTAAAATAGTGTTGGATTGCTGGCCAGTAGCAGTATTTTCAAATAATAGGTCAACAGATATTATCTTTACTAGTGTCTGGTAAACTTTCAAAGCTAAGATTAGAGGTCAAGTCATTACTTATGTGGTCTTTAAAAATAAAGTATCTGAACAGATACTAAATCCCTTGAGCAGAAAATAAGATTACTAGAAAGCAAGAACACTCAACAACAAAAACATGTTTTTCCATGGTCACACACCCCTGAGGTAGCTATACTGGACTACGCCAACTTTAAAGGTCAGAGAGATGTCACAGAAGCTGGCCAATCTACTATAAGCCTAAGGACATCTTAGTCATGAAAGCTTTAAACCAAGATGAATACTGAGTAAACTCCAATGTCTACCTCAAAGAGTAGCTATAGAGTCAAAATTCAAACAAAAAACTTATGGAAACTTTGGTCTAGTTCTCAATTTTAAAAGTGCCAAAGATATATATGGAAAGGACCCCAAGAAACAAGTGAATTTCTGAAAAGTCTTCAGGAAACACTTTATTGTCTAAAAAGCATTGCCTTATCAGATGCCATTTTGAAGTTAAAGGATATATCATGAGTCACATTATCATACATAAATATTATGCACACACTTTCTCCAAGTAGAGAATCAGTAGATAAAAGGATCATGAGTTAAGAACATGCTACAAAGGTAAACAAAACCATGAAAAGGGAAATTGTTTCCAAATGACAAATGATATACAGAGAATGTGTTTATAATACTCAAGATTATATAAGCTAGATGAGAGTCACCGCTTTGTAAAAGGCCTTGACTTTAACGTGGAAATTAATGCCACGTGGCCCTGAACTCTCAGCTCTCAAGGATTTCTTCTGCTATTTCATGTCCTCATTTATTTGTACTCATGCCATCTGAAAAACAATTTTTATGAAGTGTTTTGGTCCTGTTTATTTGAGAAAAGTCAGAGATTGTGTTCTGAACTATCCTGCAGGTTGGTACATAATTTGTACTGTCTTTAGGTTCAGCATGAACCAGAAAAACGTTCATCTAGCCAAAACATAATGTTATCAAAGGCAATGTTGTCTTGGGTACACTTCCAATGTATGGTCACCCAGACATGCACTATTCACAGACGACAATACTCTCACAATAATGCACCTTGAGAAGAAAATTTTAGGGCATTTATTAAGATATATTCTAATGCTATTTAGGGAATCCACAAATTAAGTGGCACAGAATAGACTGATTAAGAGAAGAAGTCTATCATTGTCGGTGATACTTCAATAAAATGTTTTTAATTGATACAAAAAAATTACACATAGCCCTATAATATAGAATGGACATTTAAAAGATAGTGAAATAATCTTACATCTTAACTTCATTCTAACTTGCATGTATACACAATACGAACCAAAATATTTTTACTTCATAAATTTATAGCAAAAAAAAAAAAAAAGTAGAAATAAGCTAAATCCCTCAGCAAGGAAGTGATTTAAAGTATAATATATCCAGTGGTACATATACACAATGGAATACTACACAACCCTTAGAAGAGATGAAATCCTGTCATTTGAATCAACTTGGATGAATCTAGAGGGGATGATACTAAGTGAAACAATCAAAAGAAGAAAGATAGATACCAGATGACCTCACTCATAGGTGGAACGTGAACAGACAAAACAAAGGAGGAACAGATGAAACAAAAGCAACCCTGAAATATTTGAAACAGAACTGAGGTTATCAAAAGGGAATGCAGGCGGAGCAAATGGTGGCAGAGCCCACTGGACAATGGGGAAGGACACTTGGTGATGTGGTGGCGGGCAGGGTATGTTGAAACATCTAAGAAATGGGGAACTTACACATAGGAAATTATTTTAATGTGTAGAATAATTACTACAATAAAAATATATAAATAATAGGCAAGCATAAATTCAAAAAATGAAATTTATGTATAGATTGGTATGCAAAAAGAAAGTATGACACATGCACATTATGAATACTGAGTTAAAAACTTCCATCATTGGTATAAAGCAGTATAAATACCCTGAACACAGAGCAAAGAACATGTTTTTACATTTTCCTGAGCTAACACTAAGGGAATATTCCAGAGGTTCAAATGAAGTATAATCAGTAAAATGAAATAAATTGGCTTTTATCGTGAGTATTTCTGCTGAATTCTGGAAACTCTGAACATACACACTGGTATATAATGAGTATATAAAACAGGAGATAAAACCCACAGACTATGCAAAGTGAGGATGCTACCAGGGGAATCCTCAGCTAAAGCCAGGTTCCTAATATGTTCTGCCTTGTTTAAGAGTAAAGTAAAAATAAACTTGCTTGCTCGTAGAGTACAATAAAAGAATCATGTCTACCTATACCTTGGTAGTGAATAAAATGAAAAAATTTAAATCACCCCCAGGAACATGTAATGACAACCTGGTCTTCTCAGGAGTTGAAGTCCAAATTCAACCTACTTACTATCTGGTACAGAAAATCTCAAGAATTCAATTTAGTGTTTCTAATTAGGTAGGTGGTAAAGTTCAAGCAAACTTGAAGGATGAGGTAATAAAAATTAACCAAACTAAAATACAGAGAAAAAACATGTAAGAACAATTATAAACAAAATAAACAAGAAAAATAAAATACATAAGACATAAATGACACTATCAAGCAGTCTAATATACAGGTAAATTACAGACAAGAAAGGAGAAGAGAGAAAGAAGCAGAAGAAATATCTGAAGAGATAATGGAGAATTTTCTAAAAAAAAAATTAAATAACACCAAATCACAGTTCTAAAACACTTGGAGAAACACAAAAGTATAAAAAACACAACATTAACAGAAATGAAAGCCCAAACAAAACTAGACAGCACAATCAAATGACTAAAAAACCAACCCTGAAGAGAAAATACTGAAGATAAAGAAATAACACATTCCATTCAGGAAACAACCACCGAAATTACTGCAAACTTCTTATCACAAACTAAGAAAGGCAGACAACAATGGTACAGCATTTTCAAAGGATAGAAAGCTCTCATTTAACATTGATAAGTTCTTGAAAACTACAACTTGAAGTGAAACAACTATAATGAAACCAATATTCTCAAATGACAGAAAAGAGTCAAGTCCTACAGCAGACTTTGGTTCCCTGACCTGCCCCACCTCCAAAAATCATCAAATTTCTAGCAGCCAAAAACATTTCTATCATTAAACAATAATTTTCATTCATTCACTTTCCAACTCGCTTATAACAATTCAGGTTCTCGGGTGGCAGGAGTCCCTCCAGGCAGCTCAGGTCAACAAGGCAAGAACCAACCTGTGCAGGACACCCTCTCATGGATGGGAGCACACACATACCCAAGTCCTCATACAGGGACAGTCTATACATGCCAAAGAACCTGATCCATGCACATATTCAGGATACGGAAAGAAACTGGAGTTTCCCAGAGAAAACCTATACTGACATGGGGAGATCCTGCAAATTCTACAGGCCCCTGATGAGAATCAGTATTTTTCTCATCATTATAACAGAACACAGTTGAATAAAACATTATTTAAGGACCTGCTGCACTGAAAGGAAAATACAAATAAACAGAATTGAGAGTTTATTCTGGCAAACATACACCCTAAAAAATGTGAAAGGTAGATAGTTCTTCCAGCATGACTATGATAACATGGCAACTTACAAAGAAATGAAAAGCACTGGAAACAGTAGAAATTAGAATGAATATAATAGAGATGATTTTCTTATTGTCAATCATTTTAAAAGACAATTAACTGTCTAAAACCAAAATTGGCAAACCATGGCTTGCAGGTCAATTCCACCAAGCTCATTTGTTTATATCTATGACTGCTTTCTCACAATAGCAAGAGTTAAGAGAGACAGTTGTGACAGAGATCATATGACCAGCAAAGCCAGAAATATTTACTACTGTCAAGTGCCACGCAATGTTTCAGTCAACAACAGACCTGACATGCCCAGGTCTGTTGCCTAGCGGTTTAGTATACTGGGCATAGTCCACATACTCTCCAAGGTCCCCAGTTCAAGACCACAGGCCAGGGAAACAACCAAGATGAACTGAATAAAATAAAGTGCTTCCTAAAATAAAGTGCTTCCTCCTTCTCTATCTTCCTCCCTGCTACTCATCTTCACTCCTGCTTGTACCTTTCCTTTAAAAAAAACAAAACAACAGACTGAACAGACTGCAGTGGTCCCTATTTAAAGCTCAGGTGTATAATAAGTACATGCTCTGATGCTCACACGATGACAAAATTGCCTAGCAATGCACACATATTTGCCAACTCTTGGTCTAAAACAAAATAATAACATATTGTAGGTTTTGTCACATATGTAAAATGTACAGACAATTTGAAAAAAAAAGAATGGTGTGCCCTGGTAGAATAGTGGTTGGGTCCACTATTTTAAGCTGAGCACACAGTCCACATACATCCCAAAGGCCCAGGTTCACATCCTGAGTTGGGGGGCAACCAAGATGAATAGCTAAATAAAAATAAATGTGAAGGTATTTTGTTTTCCTTTCTCTCCTATCTGTCTGCTTACTCATCTTCATCCCCACCTATATCTTTCCTTAAAAAAAGTAAATTAAAAAAAAAAAAATTTAAGTATGAAAAGAAGAATTTGACATAGAAGGTAAGGTGGTATAAGATTAGTATTACTGGAAGGTGAACTGCAATAAATCAAAAACATATCTTAAAAAATAGGACAATCACTAAACTTAAAAAATATTACTAAGATTAATAAGTCAAAAGTGAAGATAAATAGAATCATTAAAAAAAAATCAAAAAGACGGTAGAAAAAGAAGGAAAGGGGAATAAAGAACAAATGAGAAAAACAGAAAATAAGCAGCAAGGTGGTAGATTTAAATCCAATCCTAGCAAGAATTACCTGAAATGTAAATGACCCAATTAAAAGACAAGAATTATCAGATTAGATTAAAAAGCATGAACCAACTATATGCCTTCACCAAGAAATTCACCTTAAATGAAATTATATAGAAAAGCTTAAAGTAAAAGCACAATTATACTCACTAGGATGGCAATAATCAAAAGACAGTTAATAACAAGTACTAGAGAAGATAAGGAGAAATTGGAACCCTCATACTTGCTGGTGGATATGTAAAACGATGCATTTGCTAGGGACAACAGGCTGGCAGTTCCTCAAAAGGTTAAACAGTTATGATATAATCCAGCAATTCTAATTCTACGATCTGAAATAAAGAGAAAGAAAAAAGAAATGAAAACAAGTATCTGTACAAAAAATTGTACACAAATGTTCGCAGCATCATTATTCATGATAGTCACAAAGCAGAAACAATTCCGATGTCCATCAACTGATGAATGTATAAATAAAATGTGGTATATTGACACAATGGGCTATTACTCATCAATGAGAAGGAATGAGTACGGATGCGTGCTACAACATGGATTATCCTTTAAAACATAATGCTAAGAAGAGAAACAAAATCACATACATGCTTGTATGATTGTATTTACATAAAATACCCAGAATAGGCAAATGTAAACAGAAAGAAAGATAAGTAGAGTTACCTAGAGAAAGGGGAGAATAGAGTAACTGCTAATGTGTTTAGGAATCTTTGAGGGGAAGTGATCATTATGTTCTGGAGAATCCAGTGATGAAAACTGTAGTTTTATGAATATACTCAAAAACACTGAATTTCTTGCTTTAAAGTGGTTAATAGAGTGAATTTTGTTATGCGAATTTTATCTTTAAAAAGAAAAGCCAAAAGACTTTTAAACAGACACTTCTTCAAATCAGAGATAAAGATGACAAACAGTTAATGCTCAACATTATTAATTAGGGAAATGCAAATTAAAGCAACAAGGATTTATTGTTATGTATCAATTCGGATGGCTAGAATTAACGAACAACAACAACAACAAAACCCAATTACAAGTGCTAGTGAAGACACAAAGCAACTGAAACCCTCAGAAGGAGCTTGTTGGCAATGCAAAATGGTAGACACTTTGAAAAACAGTTTGGCGGTTTCTTCTCAACTTAAGCATCACTCACCATTCAACCCCAGCAGTCTCCACTCCTGGGTTTTTACCCAAGGGAAATGAAAATACGTTTATGCAAAGAACTGCACTTGCAAATATTTAAGTTTTACGTATAACTGCCAAAACTGGAAATGAACAAAGGTTCATTAGCTGGCGGGCGAACGGACACACTGTGGGGATGCTTACAACAGAACGCTATTTAGCGTCAAAAAGGAACAAACTACTGATACACCTAACAATGTAGAGAAATCTCAAAAGCATTATGATGAGTCAAAGATGATACAGAAGGCTACATACAATATGATTCTATCTGTAAAAAAATTATTAAAAAAAGCAAAACTAAAGATAAGAAAACAGATGAATAGTTTCCAAGGAGTGGGGACTGATTAAAAACGAGAATGAAAGAATATTTTGAGGTTAGGTAAATATTTTATAATTTGATGGTGGTGGCATTTATTTTCATCCAAGTGTATAGAACTGTACAACTAAAAGGTGCAAATTTCATCAAATCTATAAAGTATACCTCAAGAATAATCAGGAGAGCTCTGGTGGAGTAGTGGTTAGGTCCACTGCCTCCAACAAGGCACAGTCCACAGATATGCCAAGGATCCAGGTTTGTGTTCCAGGGGTCAGGGGGAACAACCAAGATGAACTAAAATGTTTCATCGGCACCTCTCTTTCCTACCTGTGTGCCTGCTCACCTTCACTCCTACTTACACCTTTCCTTTAAAAAAAAAAAAAAATCAAAAAATGGTTTTACTTCCTACAAAATGGAAATATATTATTCCTAAATTAACTTTACCACACATATACTTAAAAGTCTCAAGGTGACTAAGGAAAAGAAGAACATACCTTTTCAAAAATTATGAAATAAAATTGGCCCAATAAGAGTCAAGATTAATTGACAAGAAAAAGAACTGAATTGGGAAAACTTTTTTGAATGAGAATATCTTCTATTGCCATATAAAGATATCAATATACGAAATAAAAAATCAAGTTTGAAAAATCAGCATGTCTGGGTGCACCCTTGTGGCTCAGGCAGCTGAGGGAGATAAGATGAAGACGACGTAAAGCCCAAGGATGCAGGCTCGCTAGCAAGGGTCGAAGAAAAGAACGACACAAATGTATGTCATATTATTCAGTCTCAAAAGGAAAGAAATGTTAAATACACAAGGACGTATACAAAGATGTTACCAACAATACTTCATTAACTGTAGTTGGAAGATAGATTCTCACAGGAGGAAGCAGTAAGTAAATCTGAAATTGCTTTACATGTAATCTAATGGTGGATGAGGAATCAAAATCCTTATGTCAGAGAAAGAAGTTATAGATAAGCAAGTAAGGAGTGACTGGATTCTGATGAACGACAAGAATTGGAAACATCATTGGAAACTCATTTAAATTAATAAGATATAGATAGACTTGGTTTTAGTTTATGTACATATACACGAATTAGTATACATGTGTATATTTTCTATTGATATTTATCTAGCTCTATTAGCTGAGAGGACATAGGAACAGTGATACCTCAGTAACAACAACCAGCCAGATCTTGGTTTCTAAATAACAATCTCCAATAAAAGGAAACAGGGCTTCTTGGAGAAATGATTGGTTCTTGGACTGAGGCAGATGAACTTGGAGCATCTTGCAATATGACAACGGAAGTGCTTAAAAACAAAAGGCTTAAGAAAATGAAAACACAAGACACAGATGGGAAAAAACATTTGTAAAATACCTATCTGATAATGGACTTGCATCTAAAATATAGTGAACTCGTACAAGTTAATGATAAAGCAAGCAACCACATTAAAAAGTGGGCAAAACATCTGAGACACTTCACCAAAGATCTACAGACGACAAACAAGCACATGAAAAGAAACTTAACATCATACACATGTCATTAGGGAAGTACAAATTTTGAAAAGCAAGGAAATGTCATCATACAAATATTAGAACAGATAAAATCCAAAACACTAACACCAAATACTGGTATGGATGTGGAGCAATAAACTCTCACTGATTGCTGGTAGGAAGGCAAAAAGGCACAGACCACTTGTTGGAAACTAGTTTGGCAGTGTCTCACAAAAATAAACATAATCTTACTGTAGAATCCAGCAGTCACACTAGCTGGTCCAAATGGGTTGAAAACAAGTCTACATAAAAACCTATACATGAATGTTTACAGCAGCTTTATTCATAACTGAAAGCAACCAAGATGTCCTTCAAGAGGTGAATGGATAAACACTGTGGAACCTCCAGAAAACAGAGCATTATGCAACCAAAATAAAGCAACAAGCTATCAAGCCATGAAAAGACACGGAAGAAACTAAATGCATAAAGCTAAGTGATCATTCCAAATCTATGACACTCTAGAAACGGCTGAACTACAGAGAGAGTTAAAAGATCAGTGGTCACTAGGGGCTTAGGGAAAGAGGGAGAGAAGGACAAATAGGTGGAGCTCAGAAGATTTATCTAGCTCTATTACCTGAGAGGACGTAGAAGATTTATCTAGCTTTATTAGCTGAGAGACAATGAAACTATTAAGTATGATAGTAAAATGGCAGAAAGAAGACATATATTTTGTCAAAATCTACAGCACTGTATGAAAAAGTAAACATCAATGAAAACTATGAACCTTAATCCTAATACAACAGTTTACCTTCATCAACTATAATAAGTGTAACACACACACACAAAGCAAGATATTAACAGAGGAGAGGGAGGGGCAAGGGGATAATATGAGAATTCTTTTTACTTCCTGCTCAATTTTTCCATAAACCTAAAACTGTTCTAAAATATAATCTAGTTTTGCTTGTTTTTTTAGAAAAAGGTTGGTATTAAAAGGTCACAGGAAACAACCTGAAACAGCAAATGGCCAAAGTGGAACTATCTGATTAACAAAGGAAGTAATAAAGTATTACTGTAACCCCAGAACTACAACACTGCAACCTGCCATACCTCTGAGAAAACTACAGAACACGGAATGCTCAAGTCTGATTCTGAGATGCTTCTGTATGTTAATATTCATTATCTATGTTCTCGCCAATTACAATAATCATAAGCCCCTCCTTCCTCTTCTCTTCCAGTGACCATGCAAGGCTAAGCTACCTCTACCTAAAATCCCTCCAAGAACTCTACTATTTTCAAGGTTTCAACTTGGCTAACAACGCTCAAGATACCTTCCACCTCTATCACCAGCACTATGTCTACATCACCTGACGGTCATTTCCACTTGTGTGTTCCACATCTCCCCAAACTCAACATGTCCCAAATTAAACTCTTTTTATCTACCCATATCAAGAGTCCATACAAGCAGTTTCCCCATCTCAACTTCAGCTCCTGTCAATGATGTCATCACTTGGCCATTCACCTAAGAGTCACACCCAAGGAATATTTCATGCCCCCTGTATTTGCAATTTATCACTTCCTTTCAAACTGACCCTCTACTTCTCCATTTCACTTCTGCCATTTTATTACTACACTCCTGAATTACTTCAATGGTTTCCTACTTACACTCCCTGATTCATTATAAATGTGTGTGTACATATATGTATGTATGTGTATGTGTGTGTGTGTATATATGCACAGTTTCATGCAGTTAGCCCTCAGATGCTCGTCACTGTAATGACCATTGATGATCTTAGCAGACACTACTGCTTGGCTACCCAATATCCACTCTTTCTTTGTTGATAGAGCACCTATTTTATTTGGGTACCTTCCACTTGCTAGAGTGACTCAGGGAAGTGAAACCTGGGGTAAATCTGGATGGTCTTACCCAATCGTGGCAATCCCATCCCACAAGATTTAAGCCCAACCATGTAGTTCAGTTCTTGTCATGAAATATGAGAGGTGGCCCTTTTGAAGACTTCTGTGAAAGCTCTCTTTGCTCCTACAAGGATGACACAGAAATCTGGTACTTTCAAAATCTGTGTGTTGCCATATCTGAATGAAATCCTTGGAGCTCCTACAGCCAACAGCTTCATCCTACCAGACGAAGCTGGTAAACATGAGGACAGAATCCAGAGGACTGAAATAAGTGCAGTTGAAGCCCAACATAGTCCTGAAGAGGCCTGACAAGGATAAATGTCAGCAGCTCTGTATGTTCAATGAAAAAAACCACATCAAGGAATACATCTATCATGACTCTATTCATATATTCTAGGTAGAGTTCTAAAGTAAGCAAAACTCATCTACAGTGATAGAAATTAGATTTTTCAGTTGCCTAGAGCAGGACTGAGGGGAGGAGGGAATTGCTATGAAAGAAGCAAGAAGGCACTTTAAAGGGTGATGAGAATGTGCTCTATTGTGACTGGAATCATGGTTAGAATTGTTAGAGCTCATCCAACTGTACTCGAAAAAAGTGTCTTTTTCTGTATGTTATATTTCAATAAAGTTGATTTAAGAAAAGTAATTAGTATTATAGTACATCAGATAAGCCCCATAGAGAAAAAGAAGAAGACAAGAAGCACGTAGGTGGGGGTGGAAGTTATATTTAGTTTTAAACAGGATGGTCATGAAAGGCCCCATTGCCTGTTCAGTGAAGACCTGCATGAAGGCATGCAGGTATCTAGAAGGCGGCTTCAGGTCAAGAAACAAAAGTCGATCTTTTTTTAACTGATGAAATGGAAAGCCATCTGAAGGTTCTGACTAAAGACATCTGGCTTGTTTTAAAAGAATTACCCTGCTGTTCAGCTGAGAACAGGCTACAATGTGGTAAATATGGAAGCGAGAAGCCTGGTTAGGAGGCAATGGCTATAATCCAACATTAGCTTAGACGAGGGTGTTGGTAAGTGAAAATGTTCAGATTCTGAGCTAAATTTAAGGATGGGGTTTCTGCTAATGAGCTGAATGTAAGATTAAATGAGAGAGCACGTACTTGTGGCTGGTATGGCTGGGGTGTGGCCCATGTAAAGACCAAGGACTTGGGTTCACACCCTGGGGAGAAGAAGCCAAAGTAAATAAATAAATAAAAATGCTTCTTCCTTCCTCTCTTCAAAAAGGATCAAGCTAAATCTGGGAAATATCAGTATATAAAAAAGCATTTAAACAGATAAGTCTACAAGAGATCACTAAGAGTTTGAGTACAGACCAGAAAAGAAAAAAACACAAAGGCTGAGCTCATAGTCAATCTAATAACTGGAAATGAAAAAGAAAAGAAAATAGTAAAGAAGACTGAGAAGGAATGGCCAGACAGAGGAGGAAAACCAAGAAGTAGTATCCTAGAAGTCAGTGGGGAAAAGTGCTTCAGGAGAGAAAGATCAACTGAACCAAATGCTACGGATAGGTCAAAGAAAATGAGGACTGGGACTTCACTGGAATTGTTAGAGAATTAAGGCCCCCTCAAGAACCTTAATCCATGAAAACATTTCGTGTTCTAGATAAGAAACACACACACTGCTAGGCTCAATTTGATTAAAAATCACTGTCTATTTTTAAATCAAACTATTACTCCTGAAATGGAAACAGTAGTATGTCCATCTATTTTAAACATGATGTTTATTTTTGATCACCATTTGGTATTCAAAGTATTCTGGTAAATAATCACCTCTGATGTTTACCACTTTTACACTGGCCTCATCAAACCCCAAACATTTCCACATATAAGCATTAAGCTATTTTACAACTTTTTCCAACATATACTCTATATTTTACTAGTAGGTTAAAATATAAGCTGGATAATTTATAAATGGATAAAACAGAACTACTAGCTAGTAAAAAAAAAAAAAATTACTATCCAATGAGCGTTGAAGGACAAAAACTGAAGCCTCCTGGTACAAAAGCAGAAAGTCACAAAGAAATATAAATAAACTTTGGCACAAGTGCAAAAATCCCAGTCAGACACACACATAAAGGATGCATATTGTGGTCCAATCTTTTTACCCTGAGCCAAACGATGCAAAAGGCTCAGCTTAAGCTAGTCATGTTCTTTTCTATTTAAAGATACATTTTTAATACTGGACTCCCAGCACTGTGCAAACTGTGATATGAGAACATTTCTAGTCCTCTTCAAAGCCAAAGTAATAGTGTCTTCCAAGTAACCTGGTCCATTTCAAGGTAACTGATCTTCTTCAAAACTAAAGTTGGTAATCAGAGTTCCTGGGCAAGCCAATCAAATACCATTCTCCCAGACAAGTCCATTCAAATTTAAACTCTAAAAATAAAATGAGGATACATTTTTCACAAAACCACAGGCACTAATGGTGCATACAACCAACATACCACAAACCTAATTATTACATCTGAGTAAAGGATATTTGAATCCCACAGCAATTTCTGACCTAAAATGAATACTAAAAAGTCATCACCAAGTACGTCCATAAACATAAACTTTCACCCTCTGTATCAATATTTTTTTCTCAGTTCCTTTCTGTGTTTCATTAAGAAGATTATGTTCATTAACATGAACATTTCAGTCCTCTCTCAAACAGGTTAGATAGCAAGTTGCTTCTATATTTGCCACTGAAATAAGTGGAAGTTAAAATCAAAAATACTTGGTGTGTATGGGTCTATATTACAAACCATCCACATACACACATATACATTACATATACACACATATACACATACCACAAACCTCTATACATTCATCCTTCAATGAACATTCACTTTGATTCCACATTTTTGCTACTGAAAATAATGCTGCAGGGCACCTCTGTGGTTCAGCAGCTAAGGTGCAGGTCAAGTAAAGCCCAAGGTCCTGTGTTCAAGACCCGGAGTTGGGAAAGAGAATAAATATTTTTAAAAATAATAATACTGCAATGAACATAGGGGCATATATATCTTCTTGATTTAATGTTTCTGTATTCTTCAGATAAATAACTGGAAGTGGAACAGCTGGATTACATGGTAGTTCTATTGTCAATTTTGGACTTATCTCCATACTGTTTTCAAAATGGCTACACCAATTTACATTCCCACCAAGAATGTACAAAGGTTCCCTTTTCTCCACATCCTTATCAACTTGTTTCTTGCCTTTTTGATAATAGCCATTCTAAGAGGTGGAAGGTGATACCTTATTGTGGTTTTGGTTTGCATTTCCACAGACATCACTAAGGTTTTCTTCCATATATTTTAGGGCTTTAGGTCTTACTTATATTCAAGTCTTTAATTCATTTTTAATTAATTTTTGGGTATGATTTTAGAGAGTGATTAGCCACATTCTTTTGCATGTGGTTGTCTAGTTTTCCCAGAACTGCTTATTGCAGACAAAGACTTTCCTATCTCCATTGTATGCTCTTTAGCACCTTTGTGGTAAATTAGTCACCCATATATGTGTGGGTTTTATTTAACAGAATTCTCAATTCTGTTCCATGGATCTATGTGTCTATTTTTATTCCAATACCATGCTGTTTTGATTACTATAGCTTTGTAGGACAGTCAGGGTTTGTAATGCTCTATATTTTTTTCTTGTCCCTCAGAGTTCTAACTTTAGCTATTATGTATGGGTCTCTTATGGGTCCATATAAATTTTAGGATTTTTTTTTTCTATTTTTGTGAAAAATATCATTAGGATTTTGACACAGATTGCACTGACTCTAGATTGCTTTATGTAAAAAGGTCATTTTAATAATATTAATTCTGCTAATCCATAACCATGGAATAGCTTTCCACTTCTTTGTGTCTTCAGTTTCTTTCAACAATGTCTTACAGTTTTTATCTCCTAGGTTAAATTTATTCTTAGTTTTTGTTTTTTTTTTTAAATTCTTTGATGTCATTGTAAATGGGATTTTTTTAAATAGCTCTGAGAGTTTGTATATATAAGCACAACAGATTTTTTAACACTGATTTTGGACCTTGTAACTTTACTGTATCCATTTATTATTTCTACTAGTTGTTTTTTAAGTTAGACTTCTGATGTCAGTAAATGTAAAGCAAAGTCCTCTAAGTAAATAAATCCTTACATTTACATTTTTTAACCAAGTTCAACCTAAAACAAAACCCTACAATAAGGACACACGAAATAAAGATTTTATTTTAGCATTTTTGTACATCCCAAGATAAATATAGTAGACTTTTTTCCTTTTTTACAATAGATTTCTAATTAGCATAAAGCTTTCAAAATTAATTTCCTCAGTTTTAGTGAAATTGTTTTGATTCTTGTGGACATGAGAAAGGAAGAAGGGAAAGAATTATTAAAAGCACTCCTTTGCAGAAGAAACATGGCTATGTAATTCCTACCCAAATGTTTGTTAACTTCCGTTGGCATAAAAACAGTGATGTCATTCTACACAGCAGTACATCAGTTATAATGAACACCAAGTTTTCAAATCACTGACAAGTTAAGGAAATTAAGAGTCTCCTCTCCCTAGAGCACCACATCTGTGGAAGAGAAGAGTGTACCCATCTGGAACTATATACATACTCAACATCAACAAAACTGAAATCATTTTTCCCTGCACAACAGGAAAAGTGAGTGTGTGTGTGTGTGTGTGTGTGTGTGTGTGTGTGTGTGTGTGCATGTGTTTCCCTTAGAACTCTGAGTAATGAAAGCCATGACTTTAAATGGCTCTGTATAAAAACCTAAGAAGGGTGGATCATACTCTATTAGTAAAAGCAGTTCAACATCAGGAACTTCTCTTCTTTTAAAATAAAATAAAAATAATAACTAAAAAGAACCTTCTTACTTTTTAATTATTTTACTATTGCTTCATTTTCTCTACTCTAACACAGATTTATGTCTTTAAAGAGTACAAAAAGAGCTTATAAATGTGAATTTGCACTGATTCTCACACCAAAAGTAACCTATGTATTTTTTTTCTCCTATAGTAAGCACTAAATATACAAATTAGGCTCCAGTGAGAACAATATAAACCAATTTTACTATAATATCGATAACAGCAGTATTAACTCAACCAAGTTTTGTGGTTTTCCTAGTTCCTTAGGAATAAACTGGACATTTATTTAATTATCTCAAAGTGACTGAAGATCAATTCTATAGCTACATGAAACTGGAAAGTGGCTGCAAAACTTGAGAAAGCAGGACTACATCCTTTTCTATTAATATTTAACATAACTAAAGTTACAGAAACTGCAAATGTTTCATCCTTAGGTTTTACCAAATGTCACAACTCAAATTACAGGTCAATATCCAAACCAATAATTAAAGTCACAACAAAACCAATATAACATTTTAAACCAAGGGCACTTCAACTATAAAGAGTTCAGGTTTTTAAACACTAAATAGTTGAAAAATTGCTCAACTTTTTTTATTTTCTTGTGTTACCTATCAGGAATATACCTAATGTTTCTACCTGTGCCACATTTAATTTAAGTTTTACTCTTGTGGTCTGTCAACCATTAGAGATCAACCATCAAATTACTTCAACAAGCAAAAATAGCAACACTGCTTCCAAACAGCAATTTCTGCATTGCTAGACACTTATCTAGTCGGTAGATTTATACCATTGTTCATTCTTAGTTCTCTAAATGTAAAAAATACCCACAGAATAGTGGCATACCACTAAATTAGTTTAAATATAGTACAAAACTATTTTTAGTTAGGTTCAAGCTTTAAAAAAGCATTAATCATTCTTCTCAAAGGCTAATCTACTCAAGTTCCCCCCATATTAAAAAAAAATAAAAAAATTAATCTGTCTTGTTTGGAAGGAAGAAATGTTATTTATGTAATGCTCAAGCAACTGGATATTAGAATAATAGAAAAATAGATCTGACATCAAATCACGATGATATTATTGTTAATACAAATAAGTTTGGCATTTATTCTAATGGTCCTTTCAAATACTAGAATGGTTAAATATGCTTTATGTTCATTTTCAAATGTAATTATTTAAAAAAAAAAAAAGTACTCATGTTCTACTATGCAAAATAAAAAGGAAGAAAACTCCTTAAGTCACTATCAAATGGTTCTTATTCATGAAAAATTATATAAGAAATATGCATGTGATATTTATCTGAGATCTGTGTCTATTTCTTCCTTGCATGCTAGAAAGATGCAAAGACAAACACTTCCAACTATTCAGACAGATCATTCCACAGTTGTAACTTTCATCATAGTTCTCAAAGCAGCATGGTGAGGTCAGCTCACAAACAGCTTAAGTAGCAAAACTAGAAATTGGTGTAGTAGTATCAGGCTACATAACAGCCTCTCCAAAGAATATGAAGTAAGAGAATTAAAATGTGCTGGCAACATGCCACAAGACTGGATGGACTATAGCTCTAAGCAGCAGGAGAGCTTACAGTACATAGCAGTTCTTCATCTCTTACCTGGTAGCTTGATTTCCCTCGTTTTAATGCAAAAGTATTTAAACACTACCAAATTTCTCAATATTTATGACTTGACAGGTATCTGGGATTGCAATGATTTGGTAAACTAAATGCATATCCTAAAAGGAAAAAATATGACTTCCATTCTATGTGAAGATGATAAAGGTGAAAGAGATACAAGTACATTGACTATTATTTTGGATAGAATTCTACTAAGCATAATTCTATAGATTTCAGTTTTTCAATATTTTCAGTTCTGAGTATCTCTGCAATTGCTTGGCATTTAGAATTAGTCAACCTTCTCAACAGATTTAATAAACAATCCTCACAGATCAAAGGACATAATTTTGGTTAGGAACAATTTATTTGACCTTAATCAAAACGTATTATTTTATAATTTGCTCTTAACTGAATCACTTGCTAAAATAATTTAAGTCTTTGACACTTTCTAACCATATTTTCTTTCCAAAGAACCAAAAGAAAGCAGTTATTTTATAAGGAAAAAAAAAAAAGAATCCTTCAATTCCAATCAACACACGTTTAACGCCTTTTTTGTACCACATATTATGCTGGGAACTGAGAAAACAAAGATAAGTATGCATATGGCTTCAGAGAAGTGACAACACAATCTAGGAGACTGGGCCATTTAAAAAATTCTCTTTCAATGTGTTCTACTAGTGATAGGGAACAAATGTCCTGATATGTTAAGTCTGCCCAGTAGGATGGAAAAATTTTAAAAGATGAACTGCATCTTTAAAGGATGAGAATATCATAAGTGAAAATGGGATACCACCAACCAAGAAGGACAGAATAAGCAAGAAAGCACAAAAACACTGCATGTGTGAGGAAACCCATGCGGCAACAAGAGTATGCATAACATTTTTAGTATATGTGCCTCTTCTACTCTCACCCATGACAGACAACACTAATCAACTAAGCATGTTTAAAACCCAGTTAAGATTCCTCAAATCCCTTCTCAACAGATAACCCAAAACCAGTGAAGAAGGTTAAGTCTATGAGATGAAATTTAAATGCTATCCTGAACCTGGGGATAGAGAGTCATGGGACTGAGGCTAGAAGAGCTTAAGTTATGTTAATTTAATTGCAATTTAATTTTAACCACACTTAACTTGGACAGATTATGAATAACTATGACTGACAAGCTAATGAGTTTAGATTTTATCCTGTGGGTGACAAAGGATTCATGAAGAATATTAATGTGATCAGTTCTGGCAGATGTGTGAAGAATACACTGAGACATAAGTCCAAAATAACAAACAGGATGTTATTGCAATAGTATAGACAAAATACAAAAAGGCTTAACATTCAGGGGTGGCAAATCAACTGCAGGTTCTAAAACAAAAATGAAGTGCTTGGCATTTCATTGTTCATGGCTTTAAAACAGAAGTCCAAGAAAAATTAGTAATTAGAATTCCCAAACAATATTCTGAAAGGAAAAGACAAGACAAATTAAGGTAAAGACTCGAATTAAAAAGTGAATCACAATGATACTCAAGATTACTCAAGACTATAAATTCAGAAATAGATATTTCAGGTTTAGCATCAAGAAAGAGAACGTCCTCATGACCAGACTAGTACTCAACAAGTCTTTTCTTCCTGTCAGGGCACTAATACGGCAGCCAAACAACAAACGCTATTCACCTTACATGCCCTTACAATGCAGGGTCAAACTCGCACGCCCAATGAGATGCAGAAAAACACAAAAGTCAAATTTAAAAGCTAAGTTTAAAACCATCTAAGAGTTTCACTTTATCCAAACATTTAAAAATACTTATTTCTTTTAAGAAACAATTTATTTGAAGTAAATCTCCTGGAAATAATTCTATAACTAACTGATTCATAATCCAGTCTTTAAACTCTAAAATTATTTAAAATCAAAGCTATCTATAGCACTATAGGCAGTAAGCAAAAACAGGAAAATATTCTATCACTTCTATAGCAAGTTTAATAAATGAAATTATTCTAATTAAAAACAAAAATTTCATTGTAGTTCCAAAGGTCAAAAATAGAGTTTTCTATTTTGGAAAAAGAGATTCTTTAGCTGTTGCAAACAAAGGCTAATGTAGTGATGTGAAATCCAAGAGCAACATGTTAACAAGCATGCTAGAAAAGCTAGTATTACTGTTTTAAGCCATAAGGATATTCACATTAAGGATAAAATTATCTTGTAGTGAATGCCAACAATGCAGTTCATACTACAAAGACACAAAATCAAGGGTTCAACTTTATTCTCCTTCCAATTCTTTTGTATTCTAGTTATAAACTCAAATTGAGATTCTCTTCTGTTTAAAACAAACTGAAATGAAAAATATGAACACAAGATAAAATTTATTTGTGGTATATATAGTTTATTCTGAGAAGGCAAATCAGATGAATTTCATCAAAAGCTCTTTTCAGAAAGATATGCATTAGTTTAGTCATAAGCAGGGTCTACTTCTCATGATGTCATTCCAAAGTCATTACTACACGTTACACATGCTATGCTTCCTTCAAATCAATCACAAAACAAGTCACCCTAAAACTGAGGTCAAATTCCACTCCAACGAAAAGATCTCCAAAAATGAAGTAATGGTCCACTTACTTAGTAATATTCAAAGACAAATTCCAGAAAAACCCTCCTCCTGGACCCGACCCCCTCCACTTCAAAAAAAAAAAAATCAGCCTTCTCTTTTTAGCTCATTGTAATGGAATGTGACCTGCAGTTAAGGGCTTTTCCATTCCTTATTTACTGCTTAGTGGACAAGTAGCAAATGTATTCCTGCTCATAAGGGTAATATATTTTTTAAAACACAAAAAATGAACTGTAGGAAGTTAATCATATAATAATAATTAGCAAAAAGTAATCTGATTTGTCAGACTTCTCTTGTATAAATTGTCTTCCTATAAGAAAAGTGTATGTCAGATTGTATTTAAATGATAACTGAATTTTTATTGTTATTTTACAAAACTGTTCAGGCATCCAAAAGATTTACTACTTGTATAACTCCAAATAAATCAGGTAGGGAAGGGAACATTAAAACTACAAGGGAATATTAAAACTATAACTACTGGGGCATGCCCTGGTGGAGTAGTTAGTGGTCAATCTCCTCTGAAGGAGCACAAGACCACATACCTCTAGATCTGAGTCAGGGAGGCAGGGGATGAGAAACAACCATGGTGAATAGCTAAATAAAAATAAAATGCTTGGTAGATAAATACAATGAAATACAACGCAGCCCTTAGAAGAGATAAATACAATGAAATACAACGCAGCCCTTAGAAGAGATGAAACTCAATCATTTGAATCAACATGAATGGAACTAGAGGGCATTATGAAAAGTCAAACAAGTCAAAAGAAGAAAGATAGACGTCAGATGACCTCTACCTCAATAGGTGGAATGTGAATACACAAAACAAAGGAAGAGACAAAACATAACCAACCCTGAAACATTTGCAACAGAACTGAGGTGACCAAAAGGGAATGGGGCAGGTAGGGGAAAATGGTGGTGGAGTCCACTTGACAACGGGGAAGAACACCTGGTGATTTGGTGGAGGGCAGGGTGTACTGAAATATATCTAAGAAATGGGGAACCCATATATAGGAAATTATTTTAACATGTAGAATAATTACTAAATAAAAAAATAAAAATAATAATTAAAAAAAATAAAATGCTTCTTCTTCCTCTCTCTTCCTGCCTGCACCTTTCCTTAAAAAAATAAAATAAAAAGAACTAAAGATGTTTCTTCCTCTCCCTTTCTTCTTCTTAAAAAAATAAATAACTACAACTACTTAAATAAATCTTCACATACAAAATTACTAAACCGTCTTTTCATGAAAAACCATTTTTACCATTAAAATCATACCACTAAGTATCTAATTAGGAAAAGAAGGGGGAAACATTTAAATAATGTATTTCAAGGTATATTCAACACATCTATCTAGAGTTCATTTTTTCATTTTTAAATAACAGAAGATACTTGCCCAGATGATCTTTAAAGCTATTATGATTCGTTAACCGAAGTTGTAAAACAAGTTCTATTATTTAATTCAGACAAAACCTCTTCCAAGATCACCCGCTTAAGGAAATACTTTACTTACATTCTTCCTACACCTTCATACATGTTAGTCTCATCTACCAGGGTCATAATCTCTGTATCTGTAAGATGTGCATGCTTTTTCGTTCTGTTTAGCTGTTCAATCTGTATGTCTGCCAGCTTCACCTTCTGTTGAGTATCAATAACCTTGGCTTGAAGTTCTGTGAAGGCCTAATAAAATCAAATTCTTGATTTAGTAATAAAAACATTCTACAGGAAACATTTAAGTCAATCAAATATATTAAAGCATGCTATACAGAGACAAAACTGAACAATTTACCAAAACAATCATCAGTAGAGTCAATATAATTATAAATGATCAAGTCATTATGCTAAGTACTGGATACACCGTCCTCAAAATACACAATCTGAAGAAGCAAAACAAATGCACATCAAATAACAAGCACATCAAGCAGAAAGTATCAAAAGAGCAGTGAATGCTACTGGGGTCAAAGGATGAAACCCAGAAATTCAAAACAAGAACCACACATTTAACAACTTGCTACATTTGTATTATACAATTAAGTTTCAAAGACACTTTTGCTTGAAATGTTAACATGTAAATATTAAGAAGAGAAATTGGAGAGACAGTTTACAAGTAAATGTATAAAAGAGATGTAAGTGACTTGCAGAGTACCATTAGATGGAAAAGCAGGTACTTAAATACATTTCTTAGAAGACCTAACTCAAGAATCTTTCTATTCTACTGTCTACAGCAGTATCCAGAATATGAGTATTTTCAAGGAAATGAAAAAAGAAAACAAACTCAAAGCCTTGGTAGAACTGAATCATGATCTTCCTAAGCACATAGGAAGCTAAAACTGACTCTTGCATACATTTACTTAACTCGAAGAAACAATTCTTGGATACCTTTGAAGTGCTTGGAATGACTTTCACATAATGTCAGATATATGCCGTTAACATTTTTGACTGCAATGCATGGCAAAGTCTTTACTAAACTTTTATTGACTTTGTTCTCACCTAATTAAGTTTTAAAACATTTGTTTTGGGGGAAGGAAGGTACCTGAAATCTATTAGACTACTTGCCCCCAAAAAGACCTTGTAAAGACATAAGAAGATAAAACCTTTGAACAAGTTTCCTTTTTATTTAACTGGTTGTCAAAAGCATCCAATTTTCCTGTGTAATCATTTTCTTAGTTTGCATTCATTTGTACACAGGTTTCTTAGAACAAATTCAAATATTACTGGGAGCTAAGTTCATACACAGCTGTATTTTATTAGATTTTTCACTAAACACTGACTTACATTAAATTAGATCTTTTAACAGAAAAAAAAAACTTTTAGAATGCTTTACTCCATTCTTAAAATAAAGTTTTGCACTGCATGTAAAATAAGTTGTGACCTGATTATTCTATATACAATTTGCAAAGGAAACCAGTATATTGTTAAAGCTGAGTTATTACAGCATTAGAGAACACCACTTAAGGGCTAAATTTACAAGTTCCAAGATAGAAACACATAAGTCTTCACAGCAATAACAAGCAGGTTCACTTATTAGGAGAAACAACTGTTCCAGCTTTCCTATACTCGTATGCAAAAATTGACCGAAGGTCGTTTTAAGTAAAATGTGCTCTTCTGCAGAACCTACACATGGTCAAAAGGTGTGGATTAAGGCAAAGAACACTGGATTCTCGTTCCGACCTTGACTGAGTCTTTTCTGGAACTCGATTTCCTTCTCTACAAGAGTATAGTTTAAAGTAGATTAAGTCTAGGATCCTTTCCAAAGATCCTATCCCTTCCCCTATCAAACTCCTCCCCAAAAAGCTTATGATTTGGGGTAGGTAGTAATGGTAGAATCCTGACATCCTGTAAGGTGGCAGAAAAGTCTGAGTAATATTTATGTGCAGTTATCGAAAAGAGAAATCCAATTCCCTCTGACATCATAGTATCGTTTGTTTGGAAAACTACTGACTTTTTTGACAAGTCCTTCCAAAAAGGGAGGGTAGGAGCCAAAGACCTAAGATCAGCAGTGCTATGAGAATGTATAGATGCTGAGGTGACTCCCAAGGTCTGGGGTCAAGTGAATGGTGGCCTGAAAACACGGGTTAGATTTGGAATTTTTTCCCCAACGCAAATAAGGTTGCCTAATTAAGTGATGCCTCAGTTTCAGCAAGCAGTCCAAAGGGACTCCATTTTGAAACGTTCACTTCAGACCTAACTACGGAAATGAAGGCTCCAAGCTTAACGAAACGTCGCTGGAGCGCGGAACAAGGGTACAGATAAGCTATCGGCCCGCCAAATTTAACCAGACCCAATTCAACAGGCTCTTATTCGGCAATAGCCGATCGCCCCGGACTCCAACCTAAGGACACCTCGTCCTGCCTAAAGAGTCTAGGAAATAATTCCCTAGCTCCCTGGGGCCGCTTTCCTTCCGCAACACTCAAACCTCATGCGATATTCGTGTCTACGTCCCCTTAGCTTCCAAAGAGAAGCTTCTGCTTGCTCAAAACCCGTTTTTACCTTCTTCAACTCCAGATCCACGGGGGCCGCCATCTTGATTCACGCTCTGCGCCTGCGCCGTAGAAGGTCGGAAGAGGCTGGGGGAAGGGCGCGTTAACGAATTTGGTCGTCTTTCCGCATCCCGCCGCCTGCCCCACAATCTACACACACACTTCCCTTCTGCGCTTGCGCGAGAATCGGGCTAGTCCTTTCCTGCTGGTAATGCTTTAAGCATTCGCGATACCAATTCAGAGTGTTTTTCCCACGTTACAATCAGCCCTGGCTTGCTTCTACACATCATTGCAGATGCAGCACAAAGCACAGATTTCGTGTATGGTTTTAAGCTTTGTGAAAAACAGTTTAGTTTATGTTATTAAATTGAGATGTAGATCAGGCCAAAACCTCTTCAATCATCCAGTCAGTTGGCTAACCCCTGTGCTGTTAAGGTTGGGAAAGAATCCTTCTGAGCTTCAGGCATGCCAGTATGGAGAAGACCAGAAGGCTTAGCTGAAGTATTCTTCCAAAGAACTTATTTCTCCTGAAAGATCCTGGAAGATCTTCTATATAGAGTGGTTCTCAGGAGAAGCCAAACACGATTATATATATATACATCTATACATATAATTTATTCAATTCTAAGTCGCACCTTTTTTCCACTTTAATGTCCCTAAAATCTGGTGCAACTTACATTCTAAGATGTCTTTGTAAATATATATATTAATTTTTTTTTTTTTCACAAAACCTGTTGAGAAATTAGGGTGGGGCTCAGAATCAATGTCAGCTAAGAATCAAATAAATACCATATATGTATATCTATATGCATATTTCTATATATACATGTTTACATATACATACATGTTCACACTTATATACATATGTATATTAGAGAGAGTGACTCTGATCCTCATCCAGACTTGTTACTTAGAATCTTTAGACTGGGCTCCAGAAAGTGGAATATTTGCCACCTCCCCTTATAACTTGATATAAGTCATCTGCAGACCATATTCTGGTGAACTGCTGTAAAAGATCTGTCATTTGAACCAGAAGGATGAGTAGTAATTGGACTTTTGAAAATTAAAGAAACGGATGGTTTTACCTACTCTAAAAACCTGTGGGCAAGCTCTGGTGTCTCTTGTGTCAAGCCCAGTTGCTCCCATATAACACAGGGACCCAGCTTCCAGGGGCGGGAATGGGGGGTGTGGCAATTAAAATGAACAACTAAATAAATTAAATTGCTTCCTCCTCTCATCTCTTCCTTCCTGCTTGCTGCCTGCCTGCCTTCCTTCATAAGAAGAAAAAATAAACTTCTGAGGGAGGGGGAAGAGCTCAGATTTGGGGAGCAACCAGATCTGAACCCAAGATTTGTCTAACTTGAGCCTAGGTCTGTGGTTCATTTACTAGCAGTGTAATGATAGTTTGTCTTTTCATTTAATTTGAGAGTAGCAGTACTGACCTAACAGGGTTATTGTGAGAAATAAATGAGATCAGGATGAATAACTCCAAACATTGCACAAATTAGTTACTCAACAAATAGTTATTGTACTAAATTGATGTAGGTTAGCATGGTCCTGTTTGTTTATTTGTTTTAAAGAGATAAGGGAAAGGAGAGGAGGAAAAAGAATGGAAGGAAGGAAGAGGAGAAGAAACATCTTATTTAAGTAGTTGTTCATTTTGGTGTATAACCCTGGCTCCAGATCTTGAACCCACATCTGTGGGTTGTGTGTGTCTGCACAATAGTGTCTCAGCCGCCTGAGCCACAAGGGCACTCAGTTTGGCTTTTAATACCCAGCAAAGGAACCACCTCCTCTGTTATGTCTTGTTGGATATTTTATATCACTCATCAGAGACCAAAAAGAATCTCTCCTCTGAACACCCCTCAAGGCTACATCTCAAGGCACTAGACACTTTCTACCTTTAAAAGCATTTTTTATGAGACTATAAATTCATTGAAATCAAGAACATGGAATAACAATTTTCCCACTACTTAAACCCACAACAACTATCACAGTGCCCCACAGGAAAGAAATACAAAATAAACAGTCAATAAGAATGAATTTGCCAGAGAAGGAAAGACTGTCATTTTGAGAAAGAGCCCACGTGCTTGTCCCCACTTTTAGACCCAGCCCCCATGCCCAGGTCCATCACGCCATTTGAAAGTGCCACCAACATGTCGGACAAGCTCCCCTACAAAGTCGCTGATATCAGTCTGATCTCCTGGATGCAAGGCTCTGGAAATCGCAGAGAACGAGATGCCTGGCCTGATCTCATATGGGAGATATACTTGGGCCTCCAAAGCCCTGAAAGGCACACACACACATGACAGTGGAAATAGCCTCCTCACTGAGACCCTCAATGCCCTGGGTGCTGAGGTGCAGTGCCACACCTACAGCATCTTCTCCACTCAGGACGATGCAACAGCTATTATTGCCAAGGCTGGCATTCCAGTGCACCCAGGAAGGGGGAAACACTGGAAGAGTACCTGTGGTGCATGGGACAGACTCTATACTTCAAGGATGGGCCCCTCAACATAATTCTGGATGATGGTGGTGATGACCTCACCAACCTCATCACACCAAGTCCTCACAACTCTGTCATGTATTCGAAGCATCTCTGAGGAGACCATGACTGGGTCCACAACCTATAGAAGAGTCCTGAAGGTGGCTTCCATCAATGTCAATGACTCTGTCACCAAGAGCAAGTTTGACAACCCATATGGCTGCCAAGAGTTCTTCGTAGATGGCATTGAGTGGGCCACAGATGTGATTATTACAGGCAAGGTGGCCATCGTAGCAGGCTATGGTGATGTAAGCCAGGGGCCCACATCATCATCACCAAGATCCACCCCATCAATGCACTATAGGCTGCCATGGAGGCCTAAGAGGTGACCACCACGGACAAGTCTTCTCAGGAGCAACGTCGTTGTTACCACTGTGGGTTGTGTTGACATCACCCTTGGTCAGCACTTGGAGCAGATGAAGGACGATGCCATCATGTGTAACACTGGACACTGATATGGAGACTGATGTAAAGTGACTCAATGAGAAAGCTGTGGAGAAGGTGAACAGCAAGCCCCAGGGACCCTTACTGGATGAAGAGCGGGTGGCACATCCCCCTGCTGGCCAAGGGCTAGCTGGTCAACCTGGGCTGTGTCATGGGTCACCCCAGCTTTGTGATGAGCAACTCTTCACTGACTGGCTGCTGGCACAGATTGAGCTGTGGATGCATTTGGACAATACCCTGTTGGGGGTCCGTTTCCTACTCAAGAAGCTGGATGAAGCAATGGCTGAAGCAATGGGCAGACTGAACATGAATTTGACCAAGCTGACTGAGAAGCAGGTCCAGGAGCTGGGCATATCCTGTGATGGCCCCTTCAAGCCTAATCACTAACACTACTAAGAACCAAGCCTTTCAGCTGTCCTTGCTCATGTCCCCCTTCTCCTCCCTAAGAGAAAATGGCACCAACTTTGAGACTGGTTTGTTAATGTCTTCCATTGACTCTCTGGAGCTTGTCACTTGGCCTCCTCTGTACCCCTCAAATGAGTTCCAAGTGTGACAGGGAGAAATGAGAAGTTCCTCAAGCCCTGGTCACGATAGAGGTACAAGGGAAACTATGTAATTATGTATTCTTGCCTTGTCGTAAATACAATTAGAACATAATTATTTTAAATTAATTTACAATGTATTATCACCTAAAGCCTTTTTGGGATATGAATTCTTCAGCCAGAGACATCTTATGATAGTCTTTCCTATGACAGTTGGTTTTCTCATGTGACTCATAAGGTTTTGACTAAGAGCCTATATTCCATGTCTAGCATTCATGTCATAGATTATGAACATCCCTAAGAGTGGCTTCACATTCACTTCACTTCTACAAAAATCCCATGAGATTCCAGACCAGTTTTTATGTTAATTCTTGATATCACATAAGTGAAGCCAATCTAGAGAAAAATAAAACTTGCCCTGAACATAAAGTTGACAGCATGTGATATGTATTTATAGACTGGAAGCCAATATAATATATTTTTATATCTCTCTTTAGTTCGTGTCTTCAATATAGTTATTTCCTTTCTGTCTCTCTCTTGAGCTTTAAAATGACAGGAAGAGACTGTCTCTGAATGCCCTGAAGCATTTGTAGTCCTTGGACACTTGCTTAGAGAATAACCATGATGTGCTTGATTCTATTATTCTCACAGAAGAAAAAGAAAAACAGATCGTACACTAACAATTAGTAGAGTAATGTACTCCTTCTGAGGCTCAATAAATCCATAACTGTGGAACTTTACAAAGGTGAGCTGTTATCCTTCAGCTATGCTTACTCATGCTTAAAACATCTATTTATTTCAACAATAAATATTCATTAAATATCTGGTAGGAACCTGTTTAGACCCTTGAAATACAGAGGCAAACTACTGACCTCATGGAGCATACCTTCTGGTGCAGAAAGACAAACAATAAGCAAGCAAGCAAATCATTTCAGAAAATAAGTGTTATTAAAGAAGAAAGCATAACATGCTAGAGATTGATTGGGTAGAGCCCATGTAAGTATAAGAAGCTCTCTGGAAAGACATCATATCTAAGATGAGACCTGAAAAATGAGAATGAGTCAGCTATGCAAAGAGGTGGGGGAAGAACTTTCCAGACAGAAGGAAGAGCAATCTTGGCATATTTGAAAAGCAAGAAGCAGCTAGTAGGCTGGGTTCAGAGAATGATAGAGAACAAGTTGAGTTGGAGGGGTTCAGATAATGAGAGCCTTGTAATGTATGGTCAAGGAATTAAAATGTACTCTCTGTGATTGGAAGTCACTGAATGATCTCAAGACTAATATGATCTGTAGAGATTGATATAAACCCATTTTATTAAAGAGATAATTGTGGGTTCTATGGGGTGCATGGATTGGAAGGAACAAGAGGGAAGCAAAGAGACCAGTTAGGAACCTAGCAGTAGTATATGAAAGAAATAAGAAGTAGATGAATTCAGGTAGAGGTTTACAAACTTGATAAAGGAGTGGACTGGAGACAAGGGAGTGACAATTAAAGAAAGAGAAATCAAAGAGGATTCCTAATCTCCAAATAAGTATACTGAGTGAAAGAAGCCAGACAGGTGCGCCCTGGTGGAGTAGCCAACGGATTTACTGCCTTAGGCCCACACAGCCCACATGCATCCCAAGACTTCTAGGTTTCTGACCTGAGCACATCTGTTGAATGGCAATGTTTTTACTGGGAAAACTAATTCCTTTTTTTTTTTTTTTTAAGAGGAAGGAAGGGAGAAAAGGAAAAAGCATTTTTATTTTTTTATTTTGCTTGTTCCCCCATCCCTGTGTCATGAACCCATGTCCTTGAGCTTTACAAGGTCTACAGCCCAGCCTCAGGCTCAACCCCTGAGCCTCCAGGGCAGACGAAGAAAAGTGATTCTTCTGGTATAATCTGCATGTGGTCTCAAAGTCACTCTATCGGAAAATTTAAAATAATATTTTCCCCTGTGAATAGATTATATTAAGTTCCAGCTGCTATAACAGAGATCCAAAATAGCAATGGCTGAAACAGGACAGATACTTTTATTTCTCTGTCACAATCATCCAGGCATAAAGTGTAGGGTAAGAATGTGAGTTCCTTGATGAGAGAATTCTTGAGGCTCCTTCTGTCTTATGTATATGATCCAAGATGATTCATCCACTTTTCCAAAGAAAACGTACAGATGGACAACAGGCACATCAAGAGATGCTCCTACTCACTGGCTGTCAGGGAGATGCAAATCAAAACAACAATGAGATATCACCTTACACCTGAGAGACTGGCTATTATCCAGAAGTCTGGAAAGAACAAATGTTGGCGAGTATGTGGAAAAAAGGGAACACTTTTACACTGTTGGTGGGAGTGCAAATTGGTGTAAGCCCTATGAAGAACAGTTTGAAGATTCCTCAAAAAGTGGAAGATGGAAATCCCATCTGATCCATTCATCCCACTACTGGGTATTTACCCAAAAGATACAAAAATGCTCATTCGTGGAGATACATGCACTCCCATGTTTACTGAAGCTCTAGTCACAATAACTAAGAACTGGAAACTACCTAAGTGCCCAACATCAGATGAATGGATAAAAAGATGTGGTACATACACACAATGGAATACTCCACAGCCCTTAGAACAGATGAAACCCTATCATTCGAATCAACATGGACGGATTTACAGGGGATTATGCTAACTGAAATAAGTGAAAAGAAGAAAGATAGATACCAGATGACCTCACTCATAGATGGAATATGAATAGACAAAACAAAGGAGCAGATGAAACAAAACCAACCCTTGAACACTGGCAACAAAACTGAGGTTACCAAAAAGGAATGGGACGGGAGAGTGGGGGAGAAATGGTGGTGGAACTCAATGGACAATGGTGAAGGATACTTGGTGATGTGGTGGAGGGCAGAGCGTGTTGACATATATATGAGGAATGGGGACCTATGCATGTGAGTTTATTTTAATGTGTAAAAATAAAAATAATTAATTTAAAAAATGTGTTCTTTATCTCTAATTATTAGGGAAACACAAATGAAACAATAATGAAATATCACCTTATATCTGTGAGAATAACTATTATCCTAAAGTCAAGAAACAGCAGAGGTTGGAGAGGATGTAGAGAGCAGGAAACCCATGTACCTTGTTGGTGGGAAAGAAAATTGGTACAGCCACTACAGAAAGCAGCTTAGGACAGGAATTTCTCAGGAAAATAAAGTTCCATATGATCCAGTTACCCTACTTCTGGATATTTACCTGAAAATTACAAAAACACAAATTCTAATTTGAATAAAGAAATATACTCACATGTTTATTGCAGCATTATTTATAATAACCAAGAGCTGGAAACAACCTAAGCTCTCATTGACAAATAAAGAAAATGTGGTATAATTACACAATTAAATACACTTGGTTATATAAAAAGATGAATTATTGTCATTTACAGCATCATGGATGGGCCTAGAAGGTATGATGCTTAATGAAATAAGTCAGACAGAGAACAACAAATACCATATAATTTCACTCATGTGTGGTGTATAGATAAATGAACAAACAGAAGAAAATAGAACTTTAAGATTATGAGTTCAAATCAGTAGTTACCAGAAAGGAAGGGTGTGGGAGATGGACAAGTCAGGTAAAAAGGGTTAAATTATATGGTGAAGGATAGATTTGGACCTTTAGTGGTGAACTTAATAAATGTCGATTTATAATTATGCATACCTCAAACCTATATAATATTATAATGCATTGTTTCTTCAATAAAACTAATTTTTTAAAACATGCACATCTGGGGTGCACCCCAGTGGTCTTAGTGGTCTCATCCCACATATAGCCCCAGGTCCCAGATTTAAGATCCTGGGCCTGAGGGAACAACCAATGTGAACGACTAAATTGAAAGTAAATAAAGTGCAAAAAAAAAAGTTTGCACATCTGAAACTTATATATTGTTATAATACATAGCTGCAATAAATTTTTTTAAAGATGGTTCATTATCACCATGTCTATAGTCTTGTTAGAAGGGAGAGAGGAAAAGGGAGCAGAAGCCTTACTCCTTCCTTTTAAAGGCATATCCCAGAAGTTGTAGGTGTGGCTCAGTTCACATCACACTGGCCCTCAAGAATCACAGGGTCATTCTGGCTTCAAGACAAACTGGAAAACGTAGGTGTTATTATGGGCAACTGTATCTAGCAAAACACTAGGAACTCTATTATTATGAAAGGGAAATAGAGGGCAGATATTAGTGGGAAATTAGCACTGATACCAGAAATTTTCAGCTTGCAGTCATTTCTTATTTATCAAGTCATTTGATCTTCACAACTTTGTAAGATAGTTTGACCTCATTCATTCCATTTGGAGGAAATTTAGCAGAGTAGTTAAGAGTATGGGTATTGGAGTTTGATCTCCTTGTTTCAAATGTTCCTTCTACCATTTATTAGCCCTGAGATCCAAGGAAAATTAATCTCTCAAAAGTTCCATCTCTTCATCTGCAAAATGGAGACTATAATAGTACCCATCTTGATGTGCCCTGGTGGAGTAGTGGTTTTGTCAACTGTCTCTAGCCTAAGTGCAGTCCACATACATCCCAAGGTCCTGGGCCAGGGAGAACAACCAAGATGTACAACTAAATAAAAATAAAATTAGATATTTCTTCCTTTTCTCTCCTCCTGCCTGCTTGCCTGCTTACCTACCTGCAATTTCCCTTTTAAAAATATAAAACTGAATAATACCCATCTCATAGGTTGTTATGAGAATCAAATGAGTAATGCATGCAATGTCCTTGGTATATAGTTGCACCTAATCAACATTACCTATTATTATGTGTCAAGCATTACACGCCTACAGATAAATAAAAGTGCAGTTCGCAGTACAGAGGGGATGTTACAGATAAACAGAATTATAAAAGAATGTGAAAACTCTGTTCTAGGGAAAGTGACCCTAGGAGAAGAGAAAAACAGAGGAGGAGTTCCTAACTCAAGAATCTTTTTTTGTTGTTGTTCTTTAAAGGAAAGGAAAGGTGCAGATAAAAATGAAGGTGAGAGGCAGGCAGGCAAGGAGAGGAGGAACAAGCATTTTGTTTATTTTTATTTTTATTTAGCTGTTCACACTGGTTGTGCCCCCCTCCTTGCCCCAACCCAGGAGTGTGTAGTCTACACTTCTTCAGAGGTGGTTGAGCTAACCACTATTGCACTAGTACGCACCTAACCCAAGAATCTTATAGACAAAAATAAGAGTTCATGAAAAGAAGGGAGAAAGGATACTTCTACAAGAGACAAAAAATACCGAGACAAAAGCCTGATGTCTTCAGAGAAATGCAAGTTGTTTGTTATGGTTGGATCATGGAAGCATTTGAACTACTAAGAGAAAGGGACAGATAGATGAGAGCCACTCAGAGCTGGAGGGTCTTCCAAGTCAAACTCAGAGGCTCTAGTTCTATCCTGTGCTCATCATTTTTTTCCCCTCCCTCCCCCACCCCGAGTCTCAAACCCAGGTCTGTGGTGTTCACAGCACGCACCTTAACCACTAAGTCACAGAGAAAGTCCGATCCCATGGTCATGGAGAGCAATGAGGTATGGTGAGCAGGGCGGGTGACTGGTCATATTCACATCTAGAAGATTACCATGACTGCTTTATTTGGTGTGATTTCCAGAAGGCAGAAGGTGAGAAACCAGATCAGAATTGGAACAGCTTGTTTGAGTGTATGTGTTTTTTTATCTTTTCTTAAATTTATTTCCTGTCCTGTCTTAAACTAGTTCTCTCTAAACTATGCCTTATCTCAGTATATTGGGTCATTTTAATTATTAAAGAACTTTTTGATAATACTTCTATGTGAGTGACCAACCATCACCATTTTTCCCAGACTGTCCCAGTTTTGCACTGGAAGTCCTGCATTTGGAGAAAGCCTTAGTCCTGGGCAGACCAAGGTGTAGTTGGTCACCCAGTACTTAGGCCTTATGGAGGAGCAGTGTGGCAGGATGATTCAAAGCAACTCCTGGAACCAAATCACCTTGATTCAAGTCCTAGCCCCACCATATTCAGATATAGAAACCTACTTCCACTGGTTTATTTCACTTCTGTCCCACATATCCCCTGGCTATGTCATTCCTTCTTGGATATCTCTAAGCCCTTCACCTCAAGCTCTCGGTTATTCACCCCCAAAGTGGGGAGTAGTTCTGTTGTATGTAGCCTCTAAGAGTATTGAATTGAATTATAAACAGAATTGAAGACTGTTTTTTGTTTGTTTTTCCAAAGAAAAGGTGCAAGCAGGAATAAAAGTGACTAGGCAGACAGGCAGAAAAAGAGAGGAGGGAGAAGCATTTCACTTATTTTTTATTTCAGTTGTTCATCTTGGTTATTCCCTGGCCCCAGGACCAAAACCCAGGTTACTGGGATGTATGTGGACTGTGCTCAGTCAGAAGTGGCAGACCCAACTACCACTCCACCAGGGCATGCCAGAAATGAAGATTTTTAAGACTACTCCCAAGTGGGCTACATTCTGATAGTCTCAAGACTGGGAAAGTCTGCACAATTTACATTGAAAATAAATTCTACACAACCAACTGCCCCTGAGTAGGAAAGGATGGGGTGGCGCATCTGTAAGACTCGTATGATAGCTGTGGGAGGACATCAGGAACAGAGATGGGGAGTGAGACTTTCCAAGTGACACATTTGCCAAGAAAATATGAGGTAGGCCTTCAAGTTGACAAAGTAAGTTTTGAGGCTGGGACCTTCCTGGGAGGGACAAGGGCGCCTTTGCTCTGCCTACCAAATGCAATAGTCATTGGAAATTCTGCAAGGAGAGCAAGTGAGTAGTCATGAACAGGAACTGGTGGTGGCTTTTCCTAGGCACTTCGCCACATCTGATTCAATCTGTTTATGAAAAGTCTAAAGTGAATATTTTCAATCAATTTGATGATTTAGACCTACGTAAGAGATGGAGCTGGGTAACAGCATAACATAGGCTGGGTTATTTATTTATCCCATTGCTCAGCAGAGAAAGTGAGGGTGTGGGACCTGCCAGAGGTGAGCACCAAGAGCCAGAGACTGCCCAATAATCAGAAAGGAATAAACATCAGAGAAATCAAAAGCCTAGTGAAGAATCCATGTCGCTATCACTATAGCTCACATCAATCGGAAAAAGTCCACGGTCCTTTAAAACAGAAAAAGAAGTACAATGGGGTTGGGTTGAAATCTAGACAAAACTCCACATGCATTTTATAAATAGGCCCCCAAAAGGACAGTGCAGAAGTTTTTCCATCCTCAGAGTTACACTTAGAACAAGGTGACTAAAACTTTCCCCCAGAGCACCCATATATATCAGCTCTGAACATTTTTAAATCAAGACATGTTTTCATTGTAAGAAGTGAAAAAATTAATAGCCTCCCTTTTATAAATTAGAAGAATATAAATGAATGTTGTATCTAGTAAGTAAGAAACTTACTTAAAAAAGGATGTTCTATATCACCCACCTTGCTACTAACTCATATATAGCCACAAGCAATTCCAGATCTACATTTGACCAGTAGCTTCCGTAGTGGAAAAAGATAATACTTCTTTTCTTTATGGCTCCAGAAAGTCCCAGGACTGGATTTCCCTGACCTAGCTTGGGCCATCTTTAAAACAATCTCAACAGCCTGAGGCATGAAATGTTCTGATTGGTTAGGTAAAGGTCATATAGCCATTCCTGGAAGGTTCAGGGTATCAGGCCCACCCCAAAAGTTCATGAACTGAAAGGGAGAGAAAAATGTCTTTTTCTGAAAAAGTGAAATGTAACTATCAAAGGAAGAGATAAAAGATGTCACAAAGTGGAGGAAAAGCAGGTGTTCACTACATCTTAGCTGCCAAAATGTCCTCTTTTTCAATGCAGGCGTGAGCTGCGTGTCAGTGAATCCCTCTTCTTTACCAGGTGATGGTAGTCAGGGACCTCCAGGGAATAGTCTTGCTTTGCAGTGAACTTTTTGGATTACGATGTGTGGAGTGTCGAGCTAAGGGACTAAACCTAAGACTTAATGTTCTTTGGGTTTTCTAACTCAGAGACACTAAGTACTGTCTATTTCATTAAAGACAAATTGTAGTAGTTCACATTAATAATGATGTGGCTGTTACCACTTCCTTTTGCTCCCTCAACTAAGGGCAAATGCTTCAGCCTAGGTTTCAGAAGATGGCAAAGTGTGGCTTGCTGTGAGTGAGTAGCCTTCATGACCTCATCGGTCTTTGTCTTTCTACCCACAGTGGTTTGAACAATATATAAGTGGCCATGAGCAAACATACTTATCCTGAAACATCAGAATCTGATAACAGAAGGTCATAAACAGTCGGGGTAAATTTTCCAAGAGACCTTATTAATCCAGCCATGTGCCACATCACCACTGTGTTCACCATCTGAAGTACAAGGTCTTGTATAAAATTTCTAGAAAAGAATCCTAGACTCCAAGAAATCTTTTGAGTTCTTCTAGCTTACCCCCTCACTTTATAGTTAAGGAGAATAAGGCTCACAAAGCAGTGATTTGCCAAGAACACAGCAAA
This sequence comes from Solenodon paradoxus, assembly GCA_004363575.1. NCBI lineage: Eukaryota > Metazoa > Chordata > Mammalia > Eulipotyphla > Solenodontidae > Solenodon > Solenodon paradoxus. The sequence goes on along the minus strand of RJWH01002015.1, from coordinate 155,476 downwards.
TTGGTGCCCAGGCTAAGCCCAGGAGTCTTGGATTTCCTGCCAGAGTTCCTTCCATTCCAAGTCTGTGGAAATAAGTTGTCATCAGAAGAGCTTGGGTGGATTCCAGAAAGATTACTGTGTCTCAAACAGAAGAATTTGGAGTCAGAAGGTTCCATTTGTCTTGGGAATATGGGACTCCTTTTTGTAGCTACTTACACTTTGCATTGAAAAGGGCCTCAACCACACAGCACAAAGAGTAGATGAGCTAGAAAAGACACTGGGGTTCTGCTCCCTAGAAGTATGATGACCCTGGTGTTCTTATGAGTGGCACTATGCATTGGAGGGTCTGACTACTACCCCATAAATACACTCAGACATCGAGGATCTCCTCAGCACTGTGTGTTAAGGGTGGTACTTGTGGCGTGGTTGGGTGCTTTTTTTTATCTGTTTTGTGTTGTTTTCTGAATCAGGATGAGCCTAATCTCAGCATCTCAAAGCAGCTGAACACCCACAGAAAGTTTAAGGACCACCATTCTAATGTGATTTTCCACATGCTGCTTGTCATAAGAATTACCAGAGGAGGGTATCGGTCATGTGAAGTCTGAGGACCCAACTTCGAAACCTGGTGGGGGAGGGAAAAAATTTAAAAATTAGTGAAAGAAAAAGAATTACCAGGGGAGCTTTAAAAGCCCTGACACATGGGCCCCTCCTTCTGGTGAGGTGGAGTCCATGATTCTCTAAGGAGGCCCAGAGAACCTGCATCTTTTAGAAGCTGTAGCTCTAGAAAAAAATATTAATGGAAATGCTTTCCTGGAAGAAGGGAGAAGGAAAAATTACCTCAGGACTTGGCACTTTAAAACCTTCTGATAATAAATAATTCAGGTGGTTATGACAAAGAGAAAATTAGAATTCTGAGAGAGGAGAGGAAACTGAAACCTAGGAAGCCATAGCGAAAACAGTGGCATTCAGAAGGCCAAGGTTCTCTCATATGGCATTGTGACCACAGCTCATAGCTGGGCAAATCAGCCAGTAGCTCATACTTAGCTTCTCTAACTCTGCTCTCCAGTGACTGTCAGATTCTGTGAATTCCCAATGTTCAGGAGCAGGACATTTTAGTCCAAATCTGCGGCTTAGCATTTTTTTATAGTTTCTGAACAAAAAAAAAAAAACTCATGAAACAAATATTTGTCTCTAAGGTGCTAGGGGCTGCTCTAGCAATGAGCAAAACAGCCCTCTCCCTAGTCCTCATGATTTACTGTCTGATGTAGGAGGCAATTCATTTCATAGACTGAGATGCCGTTAAAAAGAGAGCTTTTCCTTCATTTTAGTGGCTACATCACAGTTTCTTTTCTGTCCCTAGAACATACCAAGCATTTTCTTTTCTCCAGGCTTTATAGATGCCAGTTCCTTCACTGGAACTCTCTTACCTGTCTGCGCCAGATAAGCTCCAACATGTGGGCATCGGTTTCAAAGGCCTTTTCCTGAAGAAACCTTTAAAAGATTCCTCAGTTGATAGCCATTCTATCACAGCATCTCATATTTTTCCCCCTGAATTACATCGCAGGTTTTAACCGTATATTTTTGTGTGATTATCTCTATATTTCACTTTTTAGAAAATACAAGTTCTTTCAGAGAGGATCTACATATTAAAGGAAAACAGTACAAATCATGAATCAGGAGGCACACCCTTACAGCTTAGGCAACTAGGCGCAGGCCACATAAAACCTACAGACTCGGGTTCAAGACCAGGGCCTGAGGTAAAGCAGTAACAGCAATAGAGCATCCTATACCAGGAAAAGAAAATCAGCTTCCTGCTCCTGACCTCCTGATTCCCAGTTCAGTTCTTTATTCTACAGTCAAATGCTGTTATCACTTATATTCTATAGACAGTCTATGCATTTTTGTGGTTCCATGTAACTTTTTTTAAGAGAGGAAGGGAGATAAGGAAGGAGCACTTTTTTAAGGAAGGACGGAAGAAGAGGAGGAAGCACTTTGTGTTTATTTACTTATCTTTGATTGTTCCCACCAGCCCTGAGTCTTGAACTTGAATCCTTGGGCTTTATATGGTCTATGCCCCAGCCACCAGAGCACACCAGGATACTTTTTATTTTAAAGGAAAGGTGCAGGTAGGAATGAAGACAAGTAGCAGGCAGGCAGGAAGTAGTTGTTCATCTTGGTTGGTCCTCCAGGCCCAGGATGTGAACCCAGGTCCTTGGGACATATGTGGACTACGCTCTTGGTTGGAGGCAGTGAACCTAACCACTACTCCAACAGGGGGCGCCCAGCTTCTCATTTTTAAGGACTTGGTTTCCTCATCTATAAAATGGGAATAATAATGCCAACCTTCCAGGGTGCTGGTGATAATTAAATGAGGTATTATCCAAAAGCATCAAGCACATCAAGACAGTTGTTTATTTTCCTTGCCCTCTTCAGTAAGTCTCAGTACCTGATTTTCTAAGAGGTTTCTACATGGGAATAAGGGTCAGTCAGGAGCTTTAAATCCAATCCAGTTCAAATTACTAAAGAAACAATGAGGTGAAAATCATTAATTGAGAAAACGCCCTCCTTAAACAATGACTTGAAATAAAATGGTGTCATGTCAAAGAAGCTGCTGAGTGCTTAGAAGGTCCTTCAAGGTCAGATGAAGTCTGTTCCTTGCCTGCCCTTCTGTCCTGTCTCATCTTGCAGCATTCACTTCCTCCCTCTTCTCTAGACTCCAGTCACACTAAACTCCGTTTGTTTCTCCACACACCCTTTTGTTGTCAGGCCATTGTCTATGCTCTTCCATCCACTTGTCACTCACTTATCCTATGACTCTAAGCTTGAAATCTCTTCCCCGGGAAGACCTCTTCTGAACTCCAGATTGACCTCTTGAGTCAGGTAATCTCCTGAGCCATAGTCCACACCCATGGGACCCTGTTTTTCCCATTTAATAACACTCATTATAGCTGTGAATTACAAAGAAACTTTATTCAACTATCTATTTATTTGACAATTATTTCCAGAGTTCCTACTCTCTGCTAGACATTGTTTTGGAGGCTAGGAATATAATGGTAGACAAGGTAAGTTAAACCCTACTCATGACACAATCTAATGAGAGAGACAGAGAACAAACAATTTAAAATAAAATAATAAAAATTAAATGTAAAAATATTGATATAAGACCTCTGCCTTGTCCATGGCTTCATTTCTAGAACTGGATATTGACCACAGCATATAGAAGATACTCAATGGATGCTTGTTGAGATGAAGGAAAGAGAAGTATGATGAATGGTAGCCAGTTTTAGTGAAGAGGTAAGGGTGACCAGTCAGAACCAACACAAATAACCACTGCAGGATCATTTCACCCTAAAGTCCTGCCCAACTTCAGGAGGGTCCAAAAGGGAGCCTACCCTCTCCTATTGGTCTCCATGGACACGAGGCTGAGGAAGCGAAGAAGTGGCTCGCCTTCACCTCTCTCTGTCCTTTACATGTGCAAGCAGGTAAACATGGCACTAAATGAATGGGCGCACACCCTAGACGTGCCAAGTAATCTTGTCCACTCCTGTGCCTTCCAGTTCCAGAGGCTGGCTAACTGATTGCCACACTCATTTCCTCTTTCTCATGCACATACACCTAGATTAATTTTCTCGTCCCTCTTGTAGTCAGGTATGACTACATGATGAGCCTCTGTTAGTAGAATGAAGATGGAGGTGATAGACTCTCCCAGGCACAATCCTTCTTGCTCTTGCCCCATCACAGAGAGCTTAGAAATCATGTATTAAAGATAGCAGAGACACAAGATGGAAGGACCCAGGTTCCTGAACTGTTATGAGAGAAGAGCCTCTCATTTATCAGGAGTATTCATTGTAGACCAAACCTGAGTGAGAAATTAACTCCTGTGACAGGCCACTGAGGCTGGGAATGCATCTGTTAGAACAGTTAGTGTTTTCTCAACTATACGCAAGCCAATGATGCCTGTCCAGCCCAGAGCCCTCCCCTGGGCTCCAGACTTCACTCCACAACTGGATGTCGTTACTGATATGGCCATCACCACTTAAATGACCCAAACGGAGCTTGCTGTCTTCACCGCAGCTAGTTTCTCTCTCCAGTGGCCCACCCAGGTATAGAGACAGCACTTAAAAATTATTTTTGACTCCTTTTTCCTTGCTTGCATATTTCATACATAGCTCTTGCATTGCATTCTTCTCATGACACTTGCATTCTGTAGAAGAGAGAGATCATAAACAAAAGGTAATTAATAGAGGGCCTCTGGCCCGTGCATTGCTGCATTTCCACAACTGGACACTAAACACAGAGCAGAAACTCAATAAATGCTTGTTGAGGTGAAGGAAAGGGATAGTATCACATCCTACTCTTCTTCCTACCGCTATAGTTACCCCTCTAGTCCACACTACATCCCGAGTCATCTACACCCCAACAAGCTGATCATGCTACCCCTAACCCACGCTCACTTTTAACCCCCTCTGTGGTTCCCCATCACCCTGAGGATGCAGTCAAAACTCCTTTCTGGGGTCCTTTCTAAAGATCCTGTATCATCTACCCACCTCCCTCTGCAGCCTCTTCATCTCCTTTCCTGAATGCAAACCAACTGTCCCTACTCTCTTACCACATCAAACACATTTCCGTTCCTCAGTCACATCATCCTCCCTCTCTGCTCTGACTGTTTCCTCTGCCTAGAATACCCTTAACCCAGCTCTTCCATCGGACCATAGCTGTTCAACCTTTAGGCCTCAGCTTTAATTTCACTTCCTCAGGAAAGTGGTTTCCCTGACCCCTGGAACAGGCTGATCACTGGGCACCTCCTACTACCCATCATGACACTGTTGACACTTGATTGTTGTGACTTGTTTCCTTGTCTAGAGTGAAAGATCCTAGAGGGCAGGGTGTGGGCCCTGTGTTCTAAATCTCTAGAACAAATTAGGAATCACCATATGTCTGTTAAATAAATACAAGTGAGCAGTGAACTAGTTCAATATTGCAAGCCTCTTGGGAAGATCAGTGCTCTTTTATGGTAGCAAATAGTTAATTCTCAGTTTTTCTGTGATCTGAGTCAGGGTGATTCGCCCAACTTATTCATGAGGAAACAGAGCTATAAGGGGCCAGGTGATCTGCCCCAGGGAGATAGCGAGGTGAGGCTTTGGTGATGACCACATTCCCTCCACCTTCCCTCCTACTTTTCTTGTTCTGGCCACCAGGAGGAAATGTAATATCATGACACATTGGGGGATTTCTTTCCTCCCCTGCATTTTTCTGATGTGACTCCAGCCTGGGAGTTTGGGGGCACACAGGCCATGGGAGGAGGGAGGTTAGCTGCCACATTCCTTAGCAGCCTCCGTTTGCATAGCTCTGCGAAAGAAGAAAGGAGTTAGCAAGCTTTGGCAGCGGCTCTGGGCATTCAGCTCCTGTTCTGGCAGCTGCAAAGGCTGGGCCCGAACACACGCTCTGCCAAGGCCAGGGAGGCAGGCTCTCTCTCCCGACACAGGCTGCCAAGAAGAGGTAGAAGAGGTCAGGGCCACTGACCAAAATGGGGGATCACAGAAAGAGTCCCCTTCTTTTGGCTCACCCTGGCAGCCAGCTGGCCATAAGCCACTAAGTATGTGTGTATGGGGTGGGGGCAGGTCTCAGGTAAAATCTTTCCAAGTTGAAGGATTGGTGTGGGCATCAGCTAGCCCAGGGGGCTATCTCAGCCCCTCCCCCGACCCTAGAGATATTGGAGGGACAGCCTCTGAGCAGATGTCCCCACCCAGCTGCTGGGGCCAATGCCATCACATTCCAGAGCGGGCTAAGAGCCACAGAGTGTGGCTTGAGAAAGAGTGTGAGGCCCCGCTCACCATGGAAACCAGGCTTCCTAAGAAAAGGTCACATATTTGATGTGGCTGTCATCCAGGCACCTTAAAGGCAGCACTGTTCCTGTTTTCCTGAGGACACCCGCCAGCAAAGGACAACTAAGACAATGGGGGTGGCAGCTGACCTGTTTGTCCAGCTTTGTGTAGGCCCCTGTCAGTTTCCCCTTCTCAGCAAAGCCGGGTGCTGTACCAACTGGACCAGCCTTGTTGACTTACATTTAAGTCTGTCAAGAAGCCAGTTGTGCCAAGCATCTGGAAAAGCTGGTGCCAACAAGATCTACAAGTGTAAAAATTGTCAGTTTGTTAATAGCTATCATATATTGATATGCCGGGCAGTGTGATAAATTCTTTAATTGCACTCTAATCCTCCAAAAAGTCTCCTAAGGAAACTGGCTTCGAGAGGTTAAATAACGTGTCCAAGATTATTATACAACCAGAAAATGACATGGTCAGGATTTGAACCCAGGTTTATTTGATCTGGAGCCTGAACTATTAACCTCCCCTCTTTTTTCACTAATTCATTGATTCGAGCATTCGTTCATTCATTCAATTGCTCACTCATTGAGGCATGCCTCAAACATTCAGTGAGAGCCTCCAAGGTGCCCGGAATGGTACTGGCAGCAGGCATATGGTCCTGCAAAAGGACATGCTGTGTGATCTCCAAGAGCTCACAGTGGGAGAGACAGAGCAAAAAACGGCCATGTATCATGTGTGCAAGCCCTGGGAGAGGAGCATCAAAGCTACAATGGGAAGAGGGCCAATTTTCCTTGCATTGTCCTAGGCTTAGTGCTGTGGACACACAGAGGAGGAGTGACTAACCCATCTAGAACTGAAGGTGGGTGGCAGACTTTCTCTAAAAGGTATCCAAACACATACCTGGCAGAGATGTCTCTACCTGCAGGTTTGAACTTGGGTCAGACTTCTCAGGTCAGGAGTTTCAGTGTCTGGAAATGCATCCACCAGGCAGGAGAGAGCACTTGCTCCCAAATGGACCTGATCAGGCTCTTCTGACCAAGCCCAGTGCTTCCCAGGGCCACCAAACCCACTCAGTCCCACCACAGAAAGAGAAAGAAGTCAAGTCTTTCGAGAGAGCCTTGGCAAGGCCATGCTTTTCATAACCAGCCTTCCCCCAGTCACTAGTGGCCTAAAAGGAGAATGAGCTGGTAGCTTCTTCCTTCTTTCGCACTCCATTAAATGCTGCCCACTGTCAAAAGCTGCGAGAAAGTAGAAATAAAATGAGTCCCTCGTTATAGAGAAACCAACCCAGTGACTTCCAGGTTAGGCAAGAAAATAAGGGTTGGCAAAAGGGGTGACTTAATTCCTCCCTTCTGTCTGGTTCCTACACCCACACCAGATGTCTTTGGGGAAGCCTCCTACACAGACGATGATCCACTAACCAGCAAACTCCAGCCCTGAAAGGAGCCCTTTTCCTTCAATGCCCTGTTGGTTAATAATAGTGGAGAAGCTGGGTGGGAAGAAGGGAAAGAGGGAGGGAGGGAGAGAGGGAGGGAAGCTCTGTGAAGAGCAAGAGGGCAGCTGGCTTCCTTCATACTGTGTGGGTGGCAGTGAACTAAGAAGTCCCTTTCTCTTCTCCATCAATCAAGAGGGCAATCAAGAAAAAATGTGCAATTTTAAAAGTTCAGAAAGTAAACCCAAACCACAACAACCTCCAAATTATATTACTGTGATGGGGGCCTGTCATTCTGGAAACCAATCACGGGAGCACCTTTCTAACTTCCTCCTCCTGCTCTTAGATAAGGCTAGGCTTTTTTAATGTTTCCTTTTTCCGGGACTGATCTCCAAGGAGCAACACCTGGTCCCTTGTTTTCCTAGAGCCCCAGCCTGGCCTAAGCATCTCACCACAGCAAAGAGCCTTCTCCTCTCCTCACTCTTCAGAGAATGGTGGCTAATGTGGGAACTCATGGTCAGTGAGGAGCCTGGGTCCTCCTGGGCAAAGACAGCCTCAAGTAAAATTGTATTTGCTAGTAGTAGCCTTGTACAAAGATACTTCACTCCCCTGAGCTTCATTCTTCAAATTGGGGATTATAACAGTAGCCCCCTGTTAGGGCACTCTGAGAAGTAGATAAAATCCTATAAGAGAATCACCCTCTTGAGATAAGAAATAGCATAGAAATGGCAGCTGTTGGTGCGCCCTAATGGAGCAGGGATTGAACACAGTCCATGTATATCCCTGGGTTCACATTCCGGGACTGGTAGGAACAACCAAGGTGAACAAAACTGTATAAAATATATGAATGTTTCCTCCTCCTCTCTCTTCCTGCCTCTGCTTGCCTTCATTCCTGCCTGCACCTTTACTTCAAAAAGAAAAAAAAAAAAAAAAAAAAGCCAGATGTCCTTTTTTCTGTCTCAGGTTACTTACCCCTTTTACCTCTTTCCCCTCCTTGGATCAACTTGCCCTCACACTCGCGCCACAGGGCTCTCCTTTACTCTGCATGGACTTGATGGGTCCACAAAAGAATTCTTGATTCCCATGAGCCCTAGGGACTTTCCCCTCCTCTATTCTTCCTCATTTGGTTGAACAAAACCATGGTTTACCCAGTTTTTCAGGCTAACATCCAAGAGAGCATCTTTGAGTCCTCTGATTCCTATAACACCCACATCCAACCTATCAGCACATCTTAGAGGTGATTCTTCTAAACCTGTCCTGAATGTGCCATGTCTCAACACCTCCTCTGCTACCTCCCAAATCCCAGCCACCATCATCATGTCTGGATAACAGCAAAGGTCCCCTCACTGGTCTTGCTTCTTACACTTTTGCCCCCTTGACACCCTTCTCTGCACAGCGGTCATATTTTTGAACCATAAATAAACTCATATCCCTCCCCTGCTCAAAACACTCCATTGCCTCCCAAATTGTTCCCCCTGGCCTCTAGGGCTCTGGATATGGTCTTTGCCTCCCTCTTCAAAGTCCAGTGACTATACTGCAATTCAAGAGTCCCTTCCTGTCACTTTACCTACTAAGCTTATTTTGGTCTCAGGGGCTTTGCATGCCTGATCCCATCTTGTCCCAGTTCTGATGTTATGTCCTCAGAGATATCCTCCTCCAGTCACCTCAAGGAGGTGAATTCTGGTCATGAATTCTGTCCCCACTGACTCTTCAGCATATTGCTTTTGTGTTTGTTACTTATTCCTGAAATTATCTTATTTCTTTATTTACATGAGTTTTGTAGGCCCATGTGTCAGTCTTATCCAATACTCTTCAGGGACAAAAATAGTATTTGGCACATTACAAATGTCCAGATAATTTTTTTGAATGAAAAAAATAAATCAATGAATTACTTCAAAATGACTTTTTCTTCTTTTCTCATCCCAGCCTCGTTACATCAAAATGCCCTCTCCTTCAAAGCACAGTTCTCATTTGGAAAGTGACAGTGGAAAGTGAAAATATTTGTGGCCTCAACAAATATTTGCTAAATGAATGAAGCTAAAATGAATTATACCACCAAAGACTGCCAGCCTCTTAATGCATAGTTGTTCCCAGGAGTATTCGCATTCTCAAATGTGAAGCTTGAATTTCAGGCATTGTTGACAATGAAGAATTTCAGGCTGCCTGGCTGAAATGATATATTTGGACATGGTTCCTGTTCCATGACTTCTTAAATCTACAAGTTTTTTTTAAAACCCTTTAGGGCTCCTTTGAAACTGAAGCTGACATTAAAATGTAAAACAGTGATTGAAAAACATTGTTTGTTTCTAAGGAAAAGTTGTGGACTGGGAAAGAGAGGTCTGAGTTTTAATCCTGGGAGTGTCACTACTTAGCTCCTTGGACAGGGGACTGAAGACAACACTGTTTACTGAGCACTGAGCATGAACCTGGTCTGGAACTGGGCACCTTACCACACATACCATTTTTGCAACAGAGTTACTTTTAGTTCTCAAACAAATCCATTTTATCGGTGAATATTTTTAGTATCTCTGCTTTACAGATCCAGGGATACAGTTTTAAGAGGTCAGGTGTCAGGCATCAGGGCCTTGCTAATAGACAGAGGAGCCTGGACTCACTGCCCGTACTCCTGGCCTCTCTTGCACCCTGATGAGGCATGAGGACCTTCTTCTGTGAATTTGTAAACTAGGGACAGAAGCAACTCTTAGGTTTAAGAAGTTGCTCTCTAAGATCCCTTTCACATGATTTCTTCACTGTATTTTTTCTGGCTATGAGAATTGAAAACAAGTCTGGTGCTAAGAACTCATTCAGGAGTGTAACTTAGTGCTTAGAGTGAAGGCTTGGAAGAAAGGCTTCTTGACTCCGCATCTGCCTTAACTGCTCACCTTAGGCAAATCATTTAACATCTCTGAGCCTCAACTTCCTCACCTAGAACATGGAGAAACTCAGAGCATCCACCTCCTATGCTGTGTCGAGAGTAATTGAGAGGGTGCATGTGAGTGTAAAGTGTGTGGCCCGAGCCGCAAGCGCAGTGAGCACTCCAAGGTTTTAAATATTTATTAACCTAATAACGATTATTATAAACTTTACCAAAGGAAGCATCTCGAAGGCGGCTGAAAGGAAGCTTAGTGCTTAGGAGAGCCAGATTTCTTCTGCTGGCCAATCTTGGGAAGTGGTTGCAGGTTCAGAGGCTCCCAGAGTCGCCCTATCAGCCAAGTTAGACACCCAGGGGAGCTCCGATGATGCCGAGGAGAGGAGAGGTAGGAGGAGAGAGGAGCTGAGTGGCAGGAAGCCCAGAGCCCACAGGAAACATTAGCTGGAGAAACTGTGCTCAGAAAAGCTCAGTCCTGTGTGAGGGCTCAAGGCTTGAAGCTTAAAAGCAGGAAAGGGAACCCCACGGAGAATTTAAAGTAATCACTGCCCCACAGCGATTTCTGACGTCTGGACTATCTTCTTCGATTACCAAAATAAGACACCGATGCTTTATAGAACTTGATATAATGCAAACGGCAAGAGTGCTTTATGCGACTTAAAAAAAATCCTTATATTAAAGTTTAGTTCATAGAGAAAAATGTACATGTCATACTTGATAAATTTTCTCAAAGTGAATATACCAGGTAGTCAGTATCCAGATGGTGGAACGTGACGTTTTCAAAACACCGGAAGTCCCCGTCTCCGCCCACTTCCTGTCATTCCCGTTCCCTACAGAATCTCTTTCCTGATTTCTTTCACCAAAGGTTATTTTTACCTGTTTTAACATTTTAATTACATGGAATTACACAGACTATACCCTTTTGTGGCTAGCTTCTTTCACTCAGTGTCATGTTTTGAGATTCATTCATCTTGCTCTTTAGTGTTTTATTGTATAGACAGCACAATTTATTTATTCGTTTCATTAACAAATACTGATGGTTTGGGGGCAATTTCTGGTTTTTAGTAATTGTAACTAATGCTAAGATCACTCTTGTACATATCCTTCGTTAAATATATATACTCATTTCTCTTGTGTCTATTTTTGGGAGTGACTTGATGTTTCTAATGTGTGCATATCTTCAGTTTTGATAGCTACTGCGACACAAAGTTTTGTTTTGTCTTGTTTTTTTTAAGGAAAGATTCAGACAGGAATGCATGTGAGTAGGCAAGCAGGCAGGAAGAGAGAAGAGGAAGAAACATTTTGTAACATTTTTATTTAGTTGGTTAACTTGGTTGTTCCCCTTCAGCCTCAGGACTTAAACTGGCTCCTTGGGATGTATGTGGACTATGCTCAGCTGGAGGCGATCGACCTTACTGCTACTTCCCCGGAGTGGGCCCCTGCTGCTCAAAGTTCTTAAAGCAGGGAGCAGTCTTGTGACTCAGGGGCTGAGACGCTGGGATGCAGACCACATAAAATCCAAGCACTGGGGTTCAAGACACAGAGTTTGGGTGAAAAAACAAAAACGAACAACTAAATAGATACTTCTTCCTCCTCTCCCTTTTAAAAAATAAGCTTTTTAAAGGATATTCAAAGTACATACAAGATAGCCATGTTTGCTCCTGGAGAAATTTTGAAGTGTCACAACTATCTTAAGAGGAAAGGATGGAGGAGGCAGTCCAATGGCATTTGTCTAGTGGTCTCCCCGTGGATATCTCTGATGTCAGTCTACCCAGGATACCATGACCACACAACTTTTCCCAACTTCCACTTTAGTTCTGTCATTCCCACCCACCCTCCCCTACAGAGACCCTTCTGATCTCAACCACACTTCCAGGGCAGCATTGGATTGCATACATGTCCACTTGGAGTCCACTTGGGCTGAATTTCAGCTGATTCTTGAATCCATTCTTCCATGTAATAATCACCATGCCTACAACTCTATTATTTTAAAATCTGGGATTGAGCAATGTCTATATACCTACCCTCATTGAGTTAACATTGTTTTAAGAGGAGAGATAATAAATAAGCATATGTCAGTGGTCAAAAAGACTATGGAGAAAAAGCCATAGAAGGAGAATAAGAAGAGTGGGGTGGAGGAGGAATGTGCTTTTGAATATTATGGTGGTCAGGAAAGGCCTGCAAGATAGACCAGTTTGGATTATGTTTTAAAGGATACTCTGGATATTAAGTTGAAAGTGGCTATACGGGAACAGGATGGAACAAGGGAGACAAGAGGCCCTCACAAGAGTCTGGGCAAAAGATGATGGTGAATTGATCTAGAGTGATGGTAGTGCCATGATGAGAAGTGGTTGCATACATTATATATTCTAAAGGCAGGGCGGGCAAGATTTGTTGCTGATGAATTGGCTATAGAGCATGAGAGGGCAGTCAAAGATGCCTTATTTCCACCAGGAGGCAAGCCTACTTGCATGCACAGCACAGGATCAGACCCCGAGCCTCCACTTCCTCATCCTGTGGTTTGAATGGGTGGATGTCTTTTCTTGTCACAACCAAACTTCCTGTAAAAGGTCTATTTCCTCTTGTCTTAGATGTAGTGTGATATAAGCAGTAAGACAAATAATTGGATTCAGACTACTAATCCCAGCTGTCACTTACCAATGATGGCTCCTTAGGCAAGTTACATAACCTCTCCGAGCCTGTTTCCTCTTTTGGAAAACTGGGACAACAATAGCACCTCCATCACATGGTTGTTGGGGATCCTGAGATCATGTATAAAAATAGGCCTGGCATAGAGCCTAATACCAAGGCAGGCCTTAGAAAACCTTATGCCAAACCCATTCCCAGTGAAAACAAGCAGCCAGAAGGTTATAGAGTAAGAGTTATCTTTATTTGGATTGCAAAGTATAAATATGAACCAGGTTTGGAAATACAGGTTGTAACAGTTCAGAAATGGCACCAGAAACTTCCAGAAGGGACCATGACAGCATACCTTTGCAGTTTTGATGAGGTGGGAAGGTTTTATACAAAAGCCTTCCTCACCTCCAGCCTTGTCTATAGCAATTGGCAGATTATCAATTACCAAGAACAGTCAGCTCCACTGTTTCCTGTTCCTCCTCCTTCTTCTTTGCTGACACCTCTAGATCATCCTCTGCTGCACTGACCCCTGCATGGAGTAGCACCAGAAGAATGGCAGGAGTAAGAGAAATGTCTTGACACAAGGGAAAGTGATTTCCCATGCTGCGGGCCTGGGCGTAGGGGTGGGTGAGAGGCCCAGAAAGCTGCAGGCATGGAAGCCCAACCTCTTCTGAGATTCGGCAGGGAGAGGACACGGGGAAACACTGATATCGGTTACACTTTGACATCAGCACCTTGGGCTTTCAAAACACAAACGGTAGACAAAATCACCTAGGCAAGACTGCAGTCCAGCTCATAGAGTGGATCTGACAAAGTTAACTCCTACATCCTGACCGTGCAGAATTTCCCCCTGTGGTACTCTGTTCATGAGAGCTCTTCAGAAATATGGACGAGACAATCGATTTCTCAGGATGGGTCACAGAGCCATCTCAGATTTGTGGCAGAAGAGTGTGATGCTGAGCCAGATGGTGGGGGACACAGGGTGAGGGGGTCAGGAAATTGCCAAAGTAACAGTCTAGGCACTTGAAATATTGTTAGATTGTTAAAAACTAAATAAATTAACATACATAGAATAAAATAAATATATAATTTAAGAGGCATTTTACAAACAAACAAACAAAAAATAGTTGTTATTTTTTTCCATCTGGGTAGAAGTCCCAAAATTCAGAGTTCTCAGGCTTGTGGTATTTCACAGTTAGCTCATCAAATCCAGAGCCAGAGGGTCCATAGCAGATCCCTTGGTGGCTACTTGAGTTCATGGCTTCTCAATCTCCATTCCTCTCTTCCAGTCCACAATTCGTTCCTTCTTCCTCTCCTTCTTTTTTTCTGTCAAAGATCCTGGAGCATATGGAATTTAACTGGCATTTAATCCAGAAGGTAAGTGTTTAAACAAACTTATGGGGGTGAGTGAAGCTTGCTGGAGGGGAGTCAGAAGGGCATAATGGTCTCTCATTTGCTTTCTTCTGACCCAGATCCCACTGGACATATTCTGTTTGGCACTCGAAGGCTCTGGTATTTTGGCAAAGCAATTATGGAAGGCCCAATCTAGATAGCAATTGGAGATGATGGAGTCTTCATGGCTAGTTGTGAAGTCCTTCCCCTCTGCAGAGTCTGCGATCAGTTTGTATCTTCTCAGAGGTAGCAGTCCCCAGCCAATTCCTAAAGTACAAGAGGAAGGCATTTAAAGCCAAATCCAGTCTTAAGAGTTTCCAGGTCTAGTCTTAAAAAGCAAAAAGATCATCTGGGAAAAGGTGGGAAGTAGAGAGGATGAGGATGGGAGAAGCTGTCCTCTCAGGCATCTTTCTTGGATATCTCTAACAACTTTTACCCTAATGGAGAGGGAGCACCACCAACCTATTTGAAAACAATTCTACAGTGGGACTCTGACTCCATAGTAGCCTGCTCCCCAGAACCCCAGATCAAGAGAAGAAATTAGTACACCTTGAAACAGACTCAGGAAAGGTGGTGATGGTGCCATGAGGCAAAGGATGGACCATTACCTTGAGCACAGGTCTCTCTCAGTGGGAAGTAGTCATGCCCAACTTCACTTTCTCTTCATTCTCCACATTATAACCTCCTCTCCTATGGTACCTAAGGAAGAATAGCTTTGTGAGTCAGGCTTCCCTACTACAATAGGGTGCAGGCCCCAGAGCAGGCTCTTCCAAAGAACTTGGCCATAGTGGTTTTCTCCATTACTTAGGAAAACCCAGAGGGCATGGCAGCCCAACAGACCGCTCATCAAAGGCCCAACTGCCTTGAGGATGTCTAGCTCTAAGAGCAGGCTACATTATTAGGAACTTTCACCACATTTTTATGATCTTCACAACCTCCTTACTAGGTAGGACGAGTTTCTCTGCTTGGAAACGGACACAGAGTGCTTGGCAGATGTTCCCCATTCTAGAACACAACCTGGATTAGAAGCATAAACCGAGGTCCAGATGCCACCGAACTGGAAGGATATGTCAATAGCACCACCCATGCCTTGACCACCAAACAACATACTAATGCCATCAAAGCAGAGAGCCAGGAAAACAGACTGTAAAGAACTGGTTCCATGGGAGGAGTGCTGGGTCTGCAGTGAGGAGGACCTGCTACAGTCTGGCAAGTGTGCCCTGAGGTCTAGACACAGGACTCACGTCATGCCAGAGAAGCCAGGTTCTTCAAGAACTGGTACCCAGCAAGGTCAGTCAGACCCCTAGCCCAGGATGTGGAGGGGAAGGCTCATGAGCTCACCCAGCAGAAGAGCCAGAAGGAGGAAGAAGAAAAGTGATTTGCCTGCAGAGGCCCTCAGTACTCACCTAAACATGAGAAGCCCCACGATGACAAGCAGACAGACAGATGACAGCACCACCGCCACCACAGCCAGGATGGTTGTGTGGTCATATGTATATAAGCGATTTTCAACGGGGAGGCTCAGTCCATGACACCTCTCTCCATGATAACCCAGGTGGCAACTGGTTCCAGAACAGAGAGAAGATGAGGTTAGTGGTTTGGCCTCTCCCTCTTGGCCATGGCCACTCTACATAACCCAAACCCCACTCTCAGGCCCTCACTATCGATCCCTGACCATGATCCTTCCCCTCCCTCCACCCTACTTTAGAAAGAGACTCTTAAAAGCCCCTCTGAAGGCTTTGCGGCCTTTCTCTCCTTCTCCATTCCCTCAGGTTCTCTGGCCTGATATTTCTGCTTCAGGCAGGGAAAAAATGAGGGAGACTTCAAGGTCTCTGCTAGATATGTTCCATGTGTGAATGATGTATTACATGTGTGTTGAGACCTTCTGCCGAAGCCAGTGAGGGAGGAGCTGGTGAGTTGAGCTGAGGAGATTTAGTATCACTCTCTCTAGTGAGGCCCCTCAACCCCGTGACCAGAAATAAACCCAGCCTTCCCCATCAATGCTTCCAGCATCCAGTCCCTCTCTGCCCAGCCTATTAATAGGCCAATTCCTTTGCCAGGAGTCATTTTTCTCAAGTTCCCTTCATTTAATTCCTAGTTAAGTGAGTTTCACTTCAGGCCTCCTTCATCACAGGCAAACTGAGATAACATCTTCTTGCCCAATCATCCTACTAGAGCATGGAAGAATCTCAGAAAATAACCCTTTAGCTTTTTTCACTCAAGAAAGAAATCAGATGCCAACAGCCTTGTCTAATCAAAGTTCTCCTAGAAACTTTTAGGAAGACTCCAACGCACAGAGCTGTCTCCCCACAGTCACGCCACAGCGCAGAGATGTGAAGCTGAATCATTGCACTCTGAAGTCTATGTGCTCCCACTCCCACCCATCACTGCCTGCTCCCAGCCAGGGATGGCCGTGGGACTGTGCCTGGAGACTGCAGGCCACTCACTGCTGCAGGAAGCGCCAAGAACCTAGTGGAAGCAGGCTGAACACCGAGCAGGAATCCTGCCTTCCACTTCCAGGGGTGTGGACCTGCCCAGACCGGGCAAGAGGGCAACAGGACCAAGTTGCCCACTGCCCAACACCCCTCCCTGCCCCAGCTCCTCCTCGGTGCTTTAGGGAGCCACCTCACTGCGGGATGAACGTACGTCAGAGCCATTCTATCCACAACAGATCACACAGTTCCTTGCTAACTTCTCCTTCTATCTGTACCCAATAGACCAAATAATCATCCCCATGTGGAAAACGCTCTTGAGAGCACCCCTAGAAAATCACTTGGGGACAGTAGTTTATTGCTTATGAGACATTCTCCGCATCTACTAGCTCAACAGAGGCTCCTGAATCCCTGGTAGGCAGGTCCAGCCCCATTTTACAGATGGAAAGACTAAAGGATCAGAGAGATGAAGTGATTTGTCAAAAGTTGCATGACCAAGAAGCAGCAGGGCTAAGGCTAGAAAGAGTCTTGGTAAAGTCCAAATTAATGATTCTATCCACTTTGAACAGCATAGGTTGCCCCAAGTAAACATGTATTTGTGGGGATAAGGGTTCTTAACCCTATTCACTGACTATATCCTTATGATTGTCACTGCTATTGTTATTATTAACAACTTAACTAATAATAATAAATGGCAAAAATGAAAGGTTTTCTATGAGTCAAGTACTCAGTGCTAGTTACTTTACGGAATCACTCTATTTAACCTTCGAAACATCTCCAGAAACTAGGAGTCAGTATCCCCATTTTAAAGATGAACAGACTGAGGTTGAACTCTATTTGATAACTTGCCCAAGGTTACCGAGTGGCAGAGCCAGGACTGGACCCGCAGTCTGGATGACTTCAGGGACTGTGCCCTCTGGGGCAGGGAAGCTGAAACTGACTCTGTTTTTCACTTCCAGTCCATCATTCAAACCCCATAGGTAGTTACTCAGATGATAGAAATAAAGATTGGCCTCAGAGTCCCAAAATTCCGTTACATAATCCCTCCACTGCTACCCTGAGTCAAAAGGATAAATGTAAACATCCTAATGTGACTCCCCTCCCCCATCCACTGCAGATGACTGTGGCTTGCCCAGGGAAGGAGGGGGGATGAGTACATTCCAAGCATCCTGGAGTGGAGGCAAGATCGTGTGTCTTACCCAGAGCCAGAGACCCATCAAACCATGACACATACCTCCTACCATGTCTGTGACCCATTTCACAACTTGTATTACAAAAGAAGCAAGAATCCTCTAGGATCTAGAGACATCGTGGGTGTCCCTGCCCCTAGCCGAGAGGTGGAGGGGGCACCATTTCACAGAGGGAACTCAGAATACATGAGTTCCAGACTTGGTTCTGCTGCTATTTCTAGCCAGGTCCTCTTGAGCCAGTTACTTTTATCTTACCAAGTTTCCATTTTCTCACGTAAAGTACAGGAATAATAAATACCTATCTCAATAGTCTTGTGAAGATCAAAGGAGATAATACAGATAAAGCACGAAGGTCAAGTCCCTCGAACATGTTTGTTTTTATATAATCAAACTCCAGAAGGTTCTGCCCATATTCTAAGGAATGGAGCACCCAAGTCAGATGGAGTCAAAGAGAAGGGGCTTATCACTCCTCAGCATCTGGGCAGTGATGCCAAGCAAAGCCCCAGCCCTGAGGCCCTGCCATCTCTGAGTCCTCCTCAGCCCAACAGCCTCCAGGTTTCTTCCAGTCACAGGAAACTATGCAGCCAATTTCTGGGTCGGCAGCCCGTCAAAGCCCTAGGAAACTGCTCTGAGAGCAACTTTTGGCTGGTGACACAAAAGGGCTTTCCTGTGGATGGAGGCTGCGGAGGGCTGGTCTAGGAAGCCAGTTAGCCTCAGGCTCACCACGGCAGTCTGGACACACCCTGGCTGGTGGTTTCTGGGTCTGAAGGCAAGGAGAAGCCACAAAAGGCCCCAGATATAGGCACCCAGACGTCACATTCTCCCACATTTGGGAATTTTGTCTTCTTGCTGTCTTCTACGCTGAGTACTATCCTGGCTGGAGGCAGGAGGCCACCCAACCAGAGACTAAATCCAGTCCCTCGAAAATCTTCCTAGGAAGCAGACATGGTCTTCAAATCAGCCATGCTCTTAGGCTAAAGCCTTAAGAGACCTCTAGGATACTAGCTTCCCTTTATAAAATCCTGCTCCAATTCTGGAAGGACAGCAACGGGAAAGAAGGACACATGTTCACACCTGGTGCAGCCTGGGGCCATGGAAAGCTTGCTGGACCGGAAGTCGGGCACCTGAGTCCTGTCCTGTTTCCATTCACGGATTGAGCTGCTGATCTCAGGCAAATAACTTCCTATTTCCTGACTCCTGTTTACTCATCTTTCAAGCAGAGATGGCAAGGTCTGTCTGCCCTGATTACCCAGCAGAGGACTTCTGAAAACCCCAGCACCAGGCTGCGTCTCTCCATCCCCCGTGCTGTCTGGCACCGAGTACAGGTGCTCAACCCAGATCTGTCAGGCTCAGCTCACATTAATGTACACGGTGAGGCTCTAGGGCAAAGGAGAAACGGCATTATCAACAACTCTAGGGCCCCCTCAACCCTGGGCCCCCTTCTCTAAGATTTCTGGGCTTAGGTAGCCAGCTCTCCAAGGGAACAGACTGACCAGGATTCCCCGCTGAGAGAGGAAGTCCCTCCACCAACGCCCTGGACCAGTTTGGCTGAGACAGATTCCTGGCCTCCATCCACCCTGACTACCCTCAGAGTCACTGCTTCCACCCTGCACTAATGATGACATTTAACACATTTTAGACAAACATGTCCTGCCCTGTCCCAAGACCTTGGAGAGGATAATATGGGAAATCTGTCGCTCCTAAGCAGCTCCCTCCAATACCAATCTCCTCACAAGGATGGTATAGGAGAGGACACACAAGTGACCATGGATAGCGACAGGTCTGTCTGCCAATGGCCAAATACAGAGCAGTTCTGCTGTGTGAGCTCACACAGGACAAGAGGCTTAAAAAAGCCAAGGGATCGGCACCGTCCTGAGGAGAAGAGATGCCAAGCAGTCAGCTTTCTTGACAAGAGTGGGAAACAGACTGCACCCAACAGTCTCCTGGCTCTGCCCAGTCTCCCAGGTCACAGAGCCTGCCACCCTTTAGGGACCTTGTGCCCAGCGGAAGAGAGAGTGGATGTTTGTAGCCTGACGCGGGTGTTGGCCTCAGGCACACTGGCGACATTATGCCTGCCAGAGAGCATGGCAGTGCCGTCATCCCTGAGGGTTTGCCAAGGCAGCCGTTTGCTGGGCTGGGTCTAATAGAGCAGCTGGGAGCCCAAGGCCCCTCCACCCACACCCCTGCCCAGGGCAAGGGTAGCGCTGCCTGACCCTGGCCGATGTCTGCTGGGTGGAGTTCCATTTCCCTTTATCTTGCACAGAGGAAGTGTTCTGCCTCCCCCATGACCAAAGTTCAATACCCGTTATGTTCCCACCTCCTGAACCCTGCTGGAGAGGGAAAAAGACAGGGGCTTCACCCCGCTCTCACGATGCTCACTTTCTGTATGGTTCTGCTATGCTCACAATCAACACACACTCACTCACTCACATACACTTGTCCAGGTACACACACACCTGCATAGCACGTGTCCAGATGCACCTCCTACCTGCCTGAAAGCATCCCACTCTACTGGGAAACCCACCCTCCCAGTTTCTACTGACATTTCCCACCTGGAGTAGGGCACGAGGCAGAAGCAAAGGATCTGCCTTCAAGTGTCAGCTCTCCTAGCCAATTGCTCCTTTCTGGGCAAGCATGAAATGTCCCCGAGGATGGAAGAGGATCACAAACCCACACAACAGGAAATTGCATCCTAGAGGGGGGGAGCCCCTTCCGTTGACTAAAAATATTTCCCCTCCTCCCAACTTCCGTTCAGAGGTTGAGAAAAAACTGGGTGGAATTATGAGTTCAAGGAAAAGTGACAAGGAACAGCCACGTGACTGACCAAGAGTGTTGAGAAAAGTCAGCCCAGGAAAGGGGACACTTACACACAGGATGGGGCCCGGAGCTCCTTTACGTATTTGCATTCTCCATGGATGCAGAAGTCCTTGTACTTCCGAAGACATGGGTCTCTCTTCTTCCCTAACCCTTTGCCTTTCTTCTTTCTTTTCCCACGTTCCTCCTTGCTCGGTGTGGCCAGTGCTTGTGGCTTGGAGGAGAAGGCAGCTGCTGGAGAAACATACCCTGGTAAGTTTGGCTCTGGGGGTGGGGGGCGGGGGTGGGTCAGAGCAGCACAGGTGTAGAAAGAGTATGTATCTTTGATCCCACCTGAAGTCAGAGGTTTGGGAAGGCCCCCTCGGCTTAGTGCTTTCTTCCCACCAGCTAAAGGAAGACTGGGCAGAATCCCCCAAAAGCAGAAATCTTAGAAGGAAGTAGAAGCTGGGGTGGGGGAGGGTTTAAGGAAGGCATTTCACAAACTTGGTTTAGGAACCTAATTCCCACAATGCTAACTTCTATTGAGTAACTGCAGCTAATTGGGTCGTTCTACCAATTTGATCCTCATTACCCCACCTCCTACTCCTCCATGCTTACTCGTTCTATTTTAGCCTTAAATCAGCCTCTTTTCCTGATGTTACACTCAGTGACCCAATTGCACTAAGACAGCATCAGACATAAAAATTGCCTCTGGAGAAGGTACTTGAAAGGTGGGGGCTTGGGGATGGGGGTTTGGTTTATTTGTTTGGGTTTTTTTTTTAGGGGGGGAGGTAAGTCTCCTAAAATAAGAATAGTACTTTGCATATTTGAACATTACTAAGAGTATAAATCTTCAAAGTTCTGATTACAAGAAAAAAATGCTGTTGGATGGAACCAGAGGGGTTATGTTAAGTGAAATAAGTCAGAAGGAGAAAGACAAATACCAAATGATCTCACTCATGTGTGGAATATAAAGAAACAAAGCAAACAAACAGACAAAACAAAAAAAACAACGCTTGGACACTGACAATAGAACTGAAGCTACCAGAGAGGAAGGAGGTGGGGGGTGGGAGCAAGGGGTGGTGGGGGTCCACTGGATAGTGGTGGAAGAGTGTTAGTAATTCGGTGGTGGGGGTGGCGAGTTATCATATATTTGATAAGAGAGTGAACCTGTACAGCTGAACATATATTTTTGGGTAAATCAAAGTTAATTCAGTTTTTTTTAAATGTTACAACATGTGCTGGCAAATGTTAACCGGACTTATTACAGTGATCATTTCACAATATGTGCAAATATTGAATCCTTAGGTTGTACACCTAAAACTAATATAATGTTTATGTCAATTATACCTCAATTAAAAAAGAGAGAGACAAACACAGGTGCCCCTGTCGAGATGGGCGCCCAGTATACCATGAGCCCAGGGCAGAGTCAAACTCGGGGATGTAAGCAGTTAATCCTTGATCATAGCCCTCTTTTGTTTTCCTTTTCTTCTATCCCTGTCCCCTAGGCTTGAAGTGGAGTCTGTGGGCTTTATATGACCTGTATCTAAGTGACCCTGGCCACCTGAGACACAAGGGTGTGCGAGGGCCCTGAATTGTTTTGCTTTTTTTTTTTACTTCAAGCAAAATATCTACAAATGGTGGCCACTTGCAGTACACCATTTATCTCAATGGTCCATTTACATCTTTCCTAAAATGTCTTCCTTATCACTCTCTAGGATGGGGAATACAGTATATAAAAGGGGTAGAAATAGAGAAAGTAAAGAACTTTCCAGAAGGAACTATAACAACAATGACTGCCTGCCATTCTTTCCACACTTCAAAGGGAAAATTAGCCTCACACAAACATTCAGCAGGGACTGACGAGGAGCTGCACCCCTCAGCCAGGAATCCTACATCAGTGCCCCCACTACTGCCTCCAGCAAAATAAAAAAGTGTCCACTGTCCACAGCTGCTGGCACCTGACCAGCAGAAGGATGAGCCTCATACATTAGACTGGAGACCAAGGATCCTCAAGTTGGAAGTGACTTCAAAGAATAATATGACTCTCCATTTTCAGACGAAAAACTTGAGGTTCCAAAAAGCAGTGACTTGCTTAAGATCCTGAAGGGCTGGGGTTAGAACGGTGGTCTCAGGATGCTATATCCAGTGCTTCTTCCCAATAAATCAAGTCTAGAGTACCTGGGAGGTTGAACCAGGAATGAGATCATGAACACACTCTAGGCTCCAATTTCAACCATGTGATGATCTTGGCCAAGTCACTTAATCTCTCTGAGCCTTGCGTTTCTCAGTAAAAAGTAGATAGCAAGAGAGCCTATATCAGAAGGCTGCTATAAGATTAAATTAACCAGGATAACATGTCAAGTGACTAGAACACAGTGGGCACTTAATAACTGGTAGCACTTATTTATTTTAGGTAATATGATCCCCAGACCTGAAAAATAGTCTTAGCCCAGCAAAGCCAAGAGAAGAGAAGAGGGGCGGTGCCAGCAGTCCCACAGTCCCACCTGTTAGGGTGCAGACCCAGGTTCCTTCAGAGCTCAGAGGCGAAGCAGGTGCTCATAGGAACCCAGGGACCAGAACTGTTGTGGAACTGAAGCAGGAGGGCCAAGTCGATCAGAGGAGAGGAAAAGTGACAGGGTGACAGTCTGGCTCCTGCCCAGGAGAGGGAACAGTGAGTCAGGTCTACAGAGGTATGAGGAGCAGCCGTGTGGGTGGAAGGTGAGTCACAGCCCAGCTCTGCCCAGCCTAGGAGAATTCAGGTTGTTCAGAGCAGTGGTGACCCCAGATGGTCAGTGTGAGAGAATGAAGGGTAACAGTCCAGGCTCAGCTTTGGAGCAGATCGTTGATTTGGAGAAACTACAGGAAGTACTGGGTAAAGAGGGATAAGGATGCTGAGGAGTAGGTGGAGTTAGAACAGTAGGTATCTTTCCAGCCAAACAGTCCTGATCTCCAGGACTCAGTCTCTGTTCCACCCTCAAGGAGGCTGGGGGCAGGGAATAGGGCAATGCCAGCAGCTCTGGACTCTGCCCCGTACTTGTACTCAGTCACAGTCACATCTACTGGTTGGAGAATCCTCTAAGGTCCTCCCACTCTGGAGTTTCAGGAACCACAGGTGGTCAGAAGTCCCTAGACTTTGGGAAGAATTTCTAGACGCCCAGCACTTTAATACAGCTCCCCAGAGACCCAGAGCTCACCATTCATAGCTTTCCCAGGAGGTGCTGGGAAGCCAAGAGTTCCCCATTCTCTCTCTTTCGCCAACTTGCAGACAGGTGGATGGAGATGATTAACACTGCCCGCCTACTTTCTGCCTAGCATCTCCACATCTGTTATCTTATTTTAGCAAAATAGTCACTTGATGTGGGAATTAGGGCTTGCCTCCATCTTTACATTACAAACTCTAGAGAGCATCTCAACCATCCTTTGTACCTATCACCCAGTTTACCAGACACCTGGCCTATCTCAATTTGCTCCAAAGTAGCCAGAAGGGCAGCATATGTGTGTGACCCAAGGGTATGTGGGACCCAAGGGCAAGAAAGACATCAGGACCCGTATTTCAGGATCCCAATACCCTCATCAGGCCGCGGGGCTTTTCCTTGAAGTCCTCTATAAATGGTCCCAACCCACAGGTGGGCCCAGGCAGCGCGAATCCCAGATTGTTCTCCAACTGCCCACCAGCGTCTGAGGAAGGTAGCCCCCACACCCACCTCTGAAAAGGTCTAGGTCTGCCTCTTCCAAGTCCAGGACTTCCCGGCCACGACCACCTCCCGGGGGCAGCAGCAGGTCGGTTGATTCAGTGGGAGAGTCTAGGGTGCCGGTCCCGGCCGCCAGCCCTCTCCGAAGCCGCTCCAGGCTCTCGCCGGTCACCAACGCCGAGAGCACTGCGGGTGAGGGGTGAGGCTGCATTAGACCCGCGCCCAGACCCTCTTCCACCACCCACCGCTGCTGGCATTCGCCTGCTTGGGAACACGGGCCCCACCAAGTGGCCCGCGCCGGGGGCGCTGTAGGGACCTTCCCCGGTGCCCCCAGCACAGCGTCCCCATCCCCCTCGACCCCCAGAAGCATTGGCAGCTCTCTAACCTGCAGCCAGAACGAGCTCCAGCACCACCGACGGCAGTAGCTTCATGGTCCCGGACCCGGCGGGGGCAGCCAGGCAGCAAGCACCTCGGAGGCGGCGGCCACGGGGCGCTGGCACCGGAGCACGGGCGGGTGAATAGCCGAAGATTCCCCCCAGCAGTGTCTGCGGCTGGCCTCTGGGTGCAAGCCTGGCTGGGACCTCTGCGGAGCTTGCGTCCGCTGGGCGTCTGCCTCTTGACTCCCTCCGTCCGTCCGCCCGAGCTCCTGCGCCTGATCAGGCTAGCCAGCCGCGTGCAGCGCGCAGCTCCCTCGATCGACTAAGCGCTCCCGGCGCGCGCCGGGAATAAGGCTCAGCGAGGCGCCAAGGCTCCGCCCCGCCCCGCACCGCCCCCTCCCCCCTCCTGCGCTGGGAAGCTCGCCCGGCTCCTGGCGCCGCTGCGCAGCCCGCGCGACCCCGCGGGGCGCGGCCAGGGAAGGGGGCGGGGCGCACATTTTTTGGGACCAGGCCAAGGCTGGCGCGGCGGGACTGTGGGTCGGTCTGCTGATCGGCAGGTGGTGAGAACTAGTTCCTACCTTTCCCCCAAAAGGTGATCGCTACAACCTTGTCAGTGCTAAGTGGAGCTCTACCCTTGGACACTCCCCACCCACCCCCTTGTTCTTTCCCCATTTCCAGGCCTCGTCCCTCCTGCTATCCCTGCTCCAGAGATCTCCACCCATGTCACCTTCTGAGTTTCAGAAGTACACCTTGCGTACCAACATAACAAGTAGTAAATAATCATTCATTCATTTATCATTTACGGATTAGTCCCCAGAAGGCCAGCAGGTCTCACGAACCCAGGTAACCAGTGCTGCACTTGCAGGCACTTAGCAACAATGGAGCAAACGAAAAGGAATTCAGTAATCTTCCAGCCGCTGGAGCGCCCCGCCCCTCCATCTTTTCCCAGGGGACATAGTCTCCATTAGGATTTTTGAAGTACGGAGTACAATTTCCAGGTTTCTGGAATTGGGGAAACACAGGTTGTAAAACAAGGCTCATACTCATTCATCAAAGTAGAAACTGACACTCCCCACCCTCCCACCCCCAGCCCCATCAAGGCCCAGCTGGCTACCCTAGGTTGCTATGCTCAGCAGGTACCAGGTCATTTCTCTTCCAATCTGTATATTCGTATAGGGGTCTTCAGGAGTCAATGTCCTGACCCAAGAATGACTGTTGGTAGATATTTCAGCTCCCAGGGACGTGCCAGGAAGAGAGTTGTATGACACAGGATTGTGTTGGCATTCAGAGCCCTCAAATTGTGCCAGATAGAACCACTTGCCTGATTCAGCCCGTGTGTAGAGATAAAAACAGGCCCGCTATTTATGCACAGTCTGTCCCACTGTTCCTCCTCATCCCTACTTCTGCCGGACTCTAAACTCTTCACTTGCTCCTGCACCCTCCTCAGGCCTAGTTTTCCATAGTGCACAAGATTGACTACAGACCTACGTTGGAATCCTTCCTTTGCTACTTACTATGTGACCTTGGACAAAATATTTAATCTCACCAAGCCTCAGTTTCCACATCTCTCAAATAGAAATAACAATAGCAACGATGCTTAATTTGTAGGGAACTTTTTGAGGACTGAGGAGAGACTGTCTTGTTAGCAGTTAATACAGTCCCCAATATATTTCAAGTGCTCAATCAATGTGACCTATTACTATTGTTTTTTGTTATCATCACTAAGCATTCCTTTTTCCTTTTTTTTTTTTTTTTTTTTTTGAAGAAAGGTGCAGGGAGGAATGAGGTAGTAGGTAGTCAGGCAGGAAGAGAGAGGAGGAAGAAGCACCCCATATATTCTATTTAGTTGTTCATCTTGATTGTTCCCCCAGCCCTGAACCCAGGACCTTGGGATATATGCAGATTGTCCCCAGGGAGTATTAGACCACAAGGCCACCAGGACTTGCCAAGCATTCCATTTTGACCATTCTGTTCCCAAGAAACGGCCTTTCTTTCATTTCCTTACAGGTCTGAGGCTCCTTGCTGAGGGTGTGCTGGTTTCAAGCGGAAGCTCACCTGTCACCTATTTGGCCAAGTGCCACTGTGGGATTACTCCTTTGGGTGATCAGTATCGGGGCTAGGACCTTGGTGAATGGTCACCACCCAGGCCACACCTTTGTTCTCCTTCAGCAGCCGCCAGTCCACCTGTTTCCCCAAAACAAAGACTCCTTGGGGTCAGGGCTCTCCCTAGGGAAGAGGGAGGGAGACACTTCCTGACACACACCCACGTCACCCCGGCTCCCTCCTCAGGTTCACACCCTGCCCTCTTGCCCCAGCCTGCCTCTCCCTTCACATACTCTGTCATCAGCCTTAGCCACCATTCATGGGGCAACTCCGAGTTTTCATCACACCTGGGAGCCTCACCCCAGCTAGGTTTGCGTGCCAGTCATTTAGCACTTGGCAAGGGCTCAGAAAAAGACAAAAATCCTGGAATGTGTTTGGGACAGTCACTTCCCCTCTCGGAAACTTGGCTGTTCTGACCAAAAAAAGGAATCAGAATTCATGCTGGGGCCACCTTATTAGCTCACTTATTCCGTCAACATTAACTAGACGTTTTTCAGATACTAAAGACACAGCAGTATGCAAGACAGTCAGGCTTACATTCTAGAGTGAGGGCGGGGAGACAGGCAACACATTCAGAAAAATGAAACAGGAAAATTAGATCCTACGCTGACAAATGCTAAAATGCAAGTTAAAAGATAATACTGGGTGCATCCTGGTGGAGCAGCAGTTAGGTCAATCGCCTCCAAAGAATGCAGGCCACATACCCCTGGGTTTGAGTCCCAGGTCCAGGGGGAAGCAACCAGTGTGAACAACTAAATAAGAATAAAAAAATAGAAAGCGCCTTCCTGCCTACTTACCTTCATTCCCGCCTGCACCTTTCCTTTAAAAAAAAGAAAACGAAATTATAGTGTCTTCTACGATTTTGTCTCAGTGCTCAGGGCGACACATTAGATTCAGTGACTGATTAGCAAAGACCTCTCTGAGCAGGTGGTACATAAGCTGAACTTGAGGAAGGAAAGAGATTTGTGATCATTCATAATAAAAGCATTGCAGGCCACGCAAATAGTGCAAATACTCTGAGGGTGGTGCCCCCTCTGAGCACTCAGGGACCAGCAAAAAGACCAGGAATTAAGGAGAGATCCGAGATAACACTGAGCAAAAGCTACGGACAGGTGGCAGGACATTGTAGGCTAAGGTAGATGCTGGGTTTTATTCCCTATCACTGACATTATCAAATGAAATGTCCATGGGAAAACATGGTTATATAGGATTTTTTCATACTCTTCCTTCTTCCTACCCAGGCCTCCTCCCACCAGCTCTCTGGCCGTCAAGTGCCAGGGACACACCTAAAAAAGCAGAGTCCAAAGAAGCTTTTCCACTTTCCCTGTCTACTGATGATGAGCAGTCTGAGGCTTGCAGACGACTGGCCCTGAGCCACCAGTTATTAAGAACAAATGAGTCAGAAGCGGGCAAATCCAGAGCAGTAGCCCTGGCCTCCTGCTTCTCAGCCCTGTGCTGGGTCCCCAGACCTCTGGGAAGGCAGGCTCCTTGGGGCTCAGTACTGCTGACTCACTGCTAGGCCATCCAAATCTTGATCTGGGAAGAACACTTGTAAGTTGGTGAGCAGGAGCTGAGGAAAAGGTATGCTGGGGTGACAAGGAGAAAAGGAGACTTTGGGAGGGACCAACCTAAGTCCCCACTGTAACTGAGATGTCTGACACTAGTCAATCGGTTTCCTCAAACCATGGGTTGGCTGTGGATCAGAGTTATCAGGGAATTTATTAAAGGTAAAAAGTTCCCAGTCCCTACTCCAATCCTCCTAATTCCAAATCTCCTGAAGCGGGGCCCAAGCATTTCTACTTTCTGCAGGTAATTCTGACATCAGCCAAGTTCAGAGCAGTGATCTGCATAATTAGCCAGAATGTGTCAAGTGTGGGAACAAAGTCAGAACCTCTGAGGCAGAGACAGAAAAGCTTGAATGAAGTAATGACACTTCCCTTGTGCTCAATGCTTTGCCTGCATTATCTTGCAAGGTCCTCACAATAGCCCTGACTAGGCCCTCCTCCTCATGTTAAAGGATTGAAATCAAAAGAGGTTAGTAAGAACCCAACGTCACCCAGCTAGTGAGTTTCAGCCTCAAAGTGAATTTTTCTTTTTCCTGGGCCTCAGCTCAACTTTAACTTGAACCAATAGATGAGATGACAGCTGCACTTTTTCTCTGCTTCTACAGCAATAACACCATCCTCTCTACCGAGGCTCAGTGTCCCACGTGTCCTGAGGGTGATGATAAGATGCTCTGCCTCACGGACTGGAAGAAGGATCAGGTTAGGGCTGCAGGACTGCCAGTGCGGTAGGTACTCTTCCCTGAGCCAGGCAGCTGGGAGTTCAATTTTTGCTTCAGCTATTTTAGTTTTCTAACTTTGGACAGGCTAGTCAATTTCTCTGACATCCAGTTTGCTTATCTACAAAATGGGGATAATAATAGTTGCTATTATCATAGGCTCTTGTGATAATTAAATCAGACCATGCATATAAATGAATGATGTCTGGCGCACAGCACATATTTACTGATGATCACTATTATTAGCTCCTTCCTTCCTTTCTTCCTTCCAGTGGGAACTTAAATAAGGTACAGCTTTATCCAGGGCCAATCACCCTTGGGATGGCATGGTACCTCCCTGCTGGGAGACACTGAGCTTATCAGTGAGATGGCAGCTCTACTAGGCTGCCTGGGGTTTTGGAATCCTCCATCCAAAAAAGCAACTCTGGCTCAGAGCTCAGAGAGAGGCACGAGTTCCCTGGAGAGGGGATTCCATTGCCTGTTCCTTTCACTCTGACCAGGAAACGTGAGTCCTAAACAGACCTAGAACTCTGCTGGCCAGGGAGCCTCTGGGTACTTCCTCTAGGTATAAGCCCAGAGTCACCCAAACTCAGAAACTAAGGATAAGGGGTCATTGCTCCTTGCCCCAGGCTCACTTCTCTCAACCCTACTCCCCATCCCTATATTGTCCTCTTGATGGGGAAGTGTTGCGTGTGCATCTGGAATTCAACTCAGTCTTACTCTTCAGAGTCGTCTGGAACTTCCTATAATGACTGGGAGTTCCTGGGGGTAGTGACAGATAATGCTTTATGCACCCCCAGAGAGGGAGAGGTCAGGATCCATTTGAATAGAATGAGTAGGAATGAATGAGGTGGGGAGGGAGTTTAGAGTGGGCTCAGGAATCCTTGTCATCCCCAGAAGATGTAGGGGAAAGAACATTTATATTGTGCCTGGCTCAGGCCTGGATTGCTAGCCATCCTCCTCCATTTCAGAGTCCATTTCTAGAACTTGGAAGGATTAACATCTCCAGTCCCAGTACTACGTCTCTTCAGCTACCCCTTAGCACACATGGCTTTCTGTCAACAGGGAGTGGGGTGATTCCTCACTCATCCATCCCATAATCTGCCTCCCTCTTCAAGCCCTAGGCTCCTGTAAACTGAGAACCTAAACCATTGCTCTCTATTCAGGACCAACCAGTGACATCCATCATGAATTGCCAGCAGTGATGCCACTGTTAGAAGTCTGGCTGAGACAATTATATGACAATCAACAAGTGCCTGATCTATAGGGCGAAACATGCAACTGTTCTCTGTGAGCCTCAGCTTCTTCAACTATAAATGGGGGAGAATAATCATCTACTTAAGGGATTTTTGTGACAATTGTGAGATAGCATCTCTGGAAGTGTTTGGCCAAATGGAAGGCCTTATATAAATAGGTCAGTCCTATTATTAACTTCTCCAGGGTCCAACCTTGGAATGAGGTCACATCACATCCTGCACCAGGACTGTATTAGTTTGGTTCCTCTTCAAAATATGGTCACAGGACTCCTGTGACATTAACCTTTGGCTCTTGTTCATAGCTGAGGGCTGATCTAAGCTGGTGATTCATAAAGGAAGAGGTACCCCTTAGGGTACAGTCTAGGTATTTGTGAGGGAGTTTTGGGTTGCTACTGAGTAAGAAATTCTCAGGCATTTGGGGGGAAAGTTACAAACGCACCTCATGTTTCACACTGATTTGGAGTGCCCTGCCAGACACTCTATGGGTAGAAAAATTGATGATATGTGAGCCCAGAATCATCTTCGATTTACACAAATATGAAGAGAACTTTTCCTCTGATTTTTCTAATATGAGCTGTTCATTTTGATGGTATCTGAGCTGTCAAACAGCACACCTGTCTCAGTGTTTGTAGCTGTCACATTCAAGGGAGGTCTGTGCATGTGCAAGGGACGGTCACTTCAGTGAGATTTCTAGAGCATCTGTGACCAAGCATTTGCATATTCAAATAATATGTTTGTGTTTTATATTAGTTATTTGTGTATTGACTTTCTTCAAAGCATTAATGTACAGTTGTGGTGAACATTCCACCATGTATACAAGAAAATGTATCATTATCGTGAGCACCTGAAATAAATGCCATGTCAATTATAACTTGAAAAAAGCAAAAATAAAGCATACGTAATTATCTCTTTATAATTATTTTTCAATATTTTTGGAAAACTAAACTATATATAAAACAAAAACTGGAAAAAATACATCAACACATTGACTTAGAGCTATTTCCACAAAGAAAGAGTAAACATGTCATGCCCTGGTGGAGTAGTGGTCTGGTCAGCTGCCTTAGGTTGAAGCACATTTAACGTACGTCTGAAGGACATGGGTTCACATCCTAGTGCTGGGGAGAAAAACCAAGATGAACAACGAAATAAGATAAAGATGCTTTTTCTTCTTCTCTCTTCTTGTCTGCCTGGCTACTCACCTTCATTCCTGCCTGCACTTTGCCTTAAAAAAAAAAAAAAAAAAAAAGTAAATGTGCAAATAGGATATTATCGGGGAGTTTCATTTCAATATAGAAAAGGGTTATTAACAACATAGTTGATATAAAAAGGAAATACCGCTTATATTATACTGATGTAAAAAAGGACTGAGAACCACTAGCATAAGAGATATTCACAGGAAACGCCTTTCTTTAGGCTCTGCAGAGGCAGAGCCTCTGCCTCTGTTTTTCTAGATACTCGTAGGTATAAGGTTCCTGGCCAGTGCCTGAATAAGGTGTGATAAATTCCTCTGTAGCTCAGTGTTGGGATATTTGACTCATGACTATCTGATACGAGTACTTCCTTTTATCAGATAAGACATGTGGAATTCATGTTTTCTCTTTTTGCATCCATGCCAGGAAGCTCCCAGTTAAGTTCTTGTGTTCAATTGGAGTCATTATTCCTAGTCCAGCATTTTGAGAACAATTCTTTTGCAGGAAGAGGGAGGAGAAAAAAGCATTCTATTTCATTTCTATGTAGTTGTTCGCACTGGTTGCTCCTCCCCGGACCTGGGAAATGAACCCAGGGGTATGTGACCTGCTTCTTCAGAGAAAATGGAAGGAAAAGTGCTGCTCCACCAGAGCACCCCAAGGATAAACTGGAAGAACGCTGAGGTTCAGAAAGGTGAAGCAATTTGCCATAGTTACTGAGCTTATGAGCGAGGAGCTCAGATGTCAAGCGCACTCTTGCCTCCAGGAGCTCCCAGCTCAGGGTGGCAGCAGCCAGGGGCACAAGCCATAGCATCCGGGGCTGCCGCTAAGTGCCATCTGTGCTAGACGTTTTCCTTTCCACGTTGGTTACATTATAGGACTCTTTAATCATAATGTAAATATTTATTTAAATCTTTCTTTTGTTGTGAACCACCTTTAAATCTTTCCTGGAAATAAGGGGAAAAGAAAGAACGAATGTGAAACCGACAGTTGCCTTCTCAACGCTCTCGGAGTCTGGAAGTCTCTGTCCAAGGAACCTGGAAAGCTCGAGGCAGACACATTTCCAGCAGGCACAGGTGGCTTTGCTCTGCAGACTCTCAGATCCTTCGATCCCCTTCCTTCAAAGGCCCCCGCCCCGCCCCATCACCAGGACTGTGGACAGAGAGGAGCTGAAGCAGGCTGCAGCTGTCAGGGCCCACCCTGAGTCTTGGCCAGACCCTGGTGGTCTGGGGTCACAGTGGGGTCAGGGAAGCGCACTCCAGCTCTGAAATCAGAGAAGCCCAAAGCTCAGACTGGAGAGAGACTCCCTGTGCGCACACTCTCTTGCATCTTGTCTGAAAACCTCAGAGCAGGGCTTTGAAGCTCCGGCTGAGATACAGGCCTGACCCCTTTTTGAATCCTGGGTCCACCAGCCCCTAGCGCTGACCAATCTGAGCCTCAGTTCCCTCATTAGGAAATAGGAATGGTCACTACTTCCATGGACTAGGTGGTGACTCACTGTGAAATGAGATGCAAAGGCAGTGCTTAGACACGGCAGGCACTGAGAAGCTCATTCCCTCGCGGGGGGCCCCTGGCTGCCTGCCACCCTGTGCTGGGAGCTCCTGGAGGCAAGAGTGCGTGTGACATCTCAGCTCCTCGCTCATAAGCTCAGTAACTATGGCAAATCCCTTCACCCCGCTGAACCTCAGCGCTCTCCCAATAAAGTGGGAATAATGAAATGTAACGGCGCGCTCTGGTGGCTCAGATATTAAGTCTGTGGCTGCATCATCCACGCAAAGCCTAAGGACCCTCTTCCGACAATCAAAATGAGCTAAATAAATAGACATGCTTCTTCCTCCTCTCCCTCTGCCTGCCTGCCTACTAACTAGCCTTCTTCCCTGTGTACCTCCTTCCTCTAAAAAATAAACAGAAATTTCATAAAAGTGTTTATGCACACAGACAGACACGACTGAGTATATATAGAAATTGATGAAATCTGAATAAGTTCTCTCTGGTTAGTAGCACCGTATCAATGTCATTTTCCTGGTTTTGCTACTGTGCTAAACTATGTAAGATGTTACCGTTGGGGGAAGCTGAATAAACAATACCAGCCAAGGCCTTCTCTGCACCTTTTTTGCAACTTTTGCATTTTTCCTTCTATAATTAAACTCACATAAAGAAATGATTTAAAAAATAAGTTAAATAAGATTTTTAAAAATTAAACTTGATATATTGGCATGCCCTGGTGGAGCGGAGGTTAGGTCAATCGCTTCCAAAAGACGCGCGTCACATCCCTTGGGTTTGCGTCCCAGGCCTGGGGGGAAAACAACCAGTGTGAACAATGAAACTGGAAATAAAATGTTTAAATGTTTCCTTCCTCCTCTCTTTTTTTGCCTATCTGTTTACTTGCCTTCATTCCTGCCTATAACTTTCCTTCAAAAAAAAAACAACAGAAGTTGATATAAAGCTTGTTGTTAGGATTACATGAGATAATGTGTCTAGAATAGTGATCGGATAAATTGCATTTCTATAAATCATGTTTTCTCTCCTCCCCACTCTGGGAGTGACTCTATTCACTATTACAGTCTTATATCCCTGCCCACAGATTCAACGAACAGCAGATCGAAAACATATATTGTTAGACCTAAAATGTACAAATGTAGACTTCTTTTACCCTTATTATAATTCCCTAAAAATACATTGAAACAATTATTTATATGTATTTACATTTTATTAGGTATATAAGTAATTTAGAGAAGATTTAAAGTATATGGAGGATGTGAACAGGTTACATGCAAACACCAAGCCATTTTATATAAGGGACTGAACATTGTCAGGGTGGGTGTGGGCGTGTGTGTGGTAGGAGGTGTCCTGGAACAAATCCCCCATAACAGCAAGGGACAACTATATATACTAATAACAGCCTCTTTTTATTGTGTTTACTATGCACCAGTGTTATTTTACAGGCATTGTTTTCTTTTATAAAGCCTATGAAGTGGGTACTTTTATTATTCCCTTTTTGCTGATAAGAAAACTCAGCTCTGGCAGAGGTAGAGCTCTGCTCCACTTGCTAGAAAGTGACCAAGTCTTGACCAAGAAGCCTGTTTAGGACACCACTCGCTCCTCCTTCGGGTCCAGCTTAAAGGTAGGCTCAAGACCTTGGAAATCAGCCACCTCATCTGTCTACATCGATACACAAGAAAGCAGGCTCTGGGGGGGGACAGGCTTTACTCAGAGACATCTCTGAACTGCTGGACCCGGTGTTTTCCAGCGCCCATACAGCACACCTTCACTGGGTCCTCTCTGGGAGACTCGCCAACCTCCCCAGTTCAGGACACGGAACCAGAGGTGCAGCGGGCCCTGGGGAGAGTGGAGGAAAGGTGGCGCTGGACTATAGGCAGCCAGGAGAACCAGGACCGACCTCCCAAACTTCGGCAGGAGGAGGGACAGGCAGAGAAGCTCTGTACCAGAGGGGTCAGGTCCATGCTTCTTACCCCCCTCAGGCACTTGAGTCAGTAGCCCCCCAGGTTTGGGCACATTCTTGAAGGGGGTGATCACAGTTTCTGTTGTGACCCTCTCAGGCCCTAGGCCAGTTTCTATTCCTCCTGGGATGGAAAGCAATTCTTCCTTCACACTCAGCACCCAGTTCCCAACTAGTAAGATAGTGACTCATTCCTCTATTTCTTGCCCCTGGAACTGCTTGGACTTGGAGGGGACTTTCTCCAAATCCAGACCTGGGGTCGGTGTGGAGGGTTGGGAGAAGATCGGTCCCTGGTAGGGGACCTAGAAGTACCTAGTAGAGTTGACCCACATTCAGATAGACTGGATGGCTCACTCTTCCCCAACCCTATTTCGTTCCCCTCTCCCCTCCCCCTACTCCCTCCAGCTGGGCCACTCGGCCGGGGGCCTGGGAACAGAGGAGGATGGAGCACAAAGCCCTCCCGTCCCGCCCCCTCAGTTTAATCGGCTGCTCCGCCAACTCGGTGCTCAGCTGTGTCCTTCGGCCGCAAACCCCCGCGGCTCAACCCCGGGGAGCGGCCTTAGCGCTCCGGTCCGCGGGGAGCAGCGCCCTCGTGCGGCCTCCAGGAGAAGTGCATCCCCTTTTCCAGACTGAACATTGAATGAACACAGATAAAAAGATAAAAATACCTGCTCTGTGGCCAGCACATTTCAATGTAAGTGAGTGAGTGAGTGAGTGTGAGTGAGTGTGTGTGTGTGTGTGTGTGTGTGTGTGTGTGTGTGTGTGTAGGGGCAGGCAAAAAAAGACACATAAACGAGGCAGTTAGTAGAGGTAACTGCTAGGACTGGATCAGGATAGCAGTGTGTGTGGACTTGTGGTTGCGGGGCACCGTGTATTTTTTCAAGGTAAAGCTACCAGGACTTGCTAACAGACCTCGTTCTCCTTTATTCATTTAGCTCGAGGAACCCTTGGCTCCTCCATCCTCACAGGGAGGCTGACTTAGAGGAGCAGACCTCAGGGACCCAGCAACAGTAGGGGGCGTTTCAGATGTTTTTTTGACAAATGAATTTTAGACTCAGACATTGTTCTCTGTGAACCCTCCACTCTCTATCACTAACCCACTGAATGAGCTGGGCCCCGTCTGCTGTCTCCCTTCTCCTGCCTGGTTTCTGGAGACCCGGCTGTTTTTCCGATCTTTGTTAGTCCAAGCAGGTGCCCTGGGGGGTGCTGGCGCCACTCAAAACAGTCCTGGGTGTTTAGTGTTTGTGTATGACACAGGGCTCGGGGCAGCTTGAGCTGGGTCCGTCCTCAGACCCAGGCCAGGCTTACTGTTGTTTATTTACACAAAACAAGTGGAGCTGGACCTGCCCCCCGGGAAATGCACACAACACTTTGGCCCTGGGTTGGGCATTTCTGGAGAACCCGGGATAGGTCAAGCTAGCCTTGCCAACACTCTCAGGCCAGCGGCGGCTGGGGAAAGCAGGCATGGCAGGAGGTGACCCGGCTGATTCTGGTGTCAGCCGGCCTGGCTCTGCTTGGGTGGTACTGCATGGAGAACGTCTTATAAGTGCAGCCAGCCCGAGGGGCCTGACCTCAGAACCTAGCATGCAGAGTCTGTGCGAGCCACACCAACATGAAGCTGCCAGGTCAGGAGGGGTGTGATGTCACCAGTGCATGTGAAAATGTGCCCACAGGCGATCTGGACAGCTGTGCCGGCTCTGGCTCCATTGGCCCCTCAATCACAGACCGCAGGGACCCTCTGCTCTTCATTCAGCTGAATGAGCTGCTGGGCTGGCCTCGAGCGCTGGAGTGGAGAGAGACAGGCAGGTGAGAAGTCTTACGGCAAGCCCATTGATGGGACCCCTCCCTTTCCCCATGTGGGACCTCCTCCATGACCACCAACTCCACCAGTGTGGGGGGTGGTATTCTCACCTCCAACCAGGAGCTTCTCTGTGTCCCCATCTCAAGTCTCACGCCCTAGGATACTTAGCCATTTCTGAAATCTAGTTTTGAGTTCCCTGAGACTCTAGAGGAAGAGTGAGTGCCCAGGAGGGGCGTACTCAGCAACATGGGGCCCATGACTCCCCCCCCCTCCCGCCTTACCTTCCCCAGCTCTCCTGTGTCCTCACTCTTGGTCCTGGGAGAGATGCTCCCCCATCACACTATTCACCCCTCTTACCACAGGTGGGTGCTCTTTGAGGAAAAGCTGGAAGTGGGTGCAGGACGGTGGAGCACCCCCCATGTGCCCACCCTGGCGCTGCCCAGCCTCCAGAAGCTCCGCAGCCTCTTGGCCAAGGGTCTTGTCCTGCTGGACTGTCCAGCTCAGAACCTCCTGGAGCTTGTAGGTATGCCGGCAGCCTCTGTAGGGACAGCCTGGGCAGACATGCCATTTCCCTAAGATTATTTCCCCAAAGTCTAGGAATTTTCCAGAGCCCACCCCCAACCCACCAGAAGAATTATCCATCCTTGTCATGGGGGGAGATGCAAAAGCAGAGTGAAAGAACAAGTTCACTGGCCCCTGCATTCCCTGAAACACCCAGCAGGCACCTGGGCAGAGACAAGAGCTGGAGGGCCACCTCTGTTCTCCAGAGCAGGTGACCAGAGTGGAGTCCCTGAGTGCGGAGCTTAAAGGACAGCTTCAGGCCTTGCTGCTGCAGAGACCCCAGCACGTCATCCAGACATCAGGCACCAGTCTCTGTTGGGGTGAGAGGCGCCCCACTGGGTCCAGGACCAAAACCCTGGGGTGGGAAGGAACCAGATTTCCCCCACACCTTCCTGGACCAGGAGTGGCCCAGTGTCCTCTGAGACCTCACCCCAGGGCTGATGGGTGAGGGAGGCATTGAGGAGGGAGAAGAAAGCAGGGGCTGGAATCCTATGAGGATTCACAGCCAGAACTCTATGAAGGGGTGTTCCTAGTAGGCACTGCGCCAGTAGCTCTGCCCGCAGTATCTCATTTAATCCTCAAGCCATCCCATGAGATAGTACAAGTGCCCCCATTTTAGTGATAAGAAAACCGAGGATCAGCAGGGTGGGTGTGCTCCAGGAGCAGCTTGTCAGTGACAAAACCAGTCAGGGAACCCTGCTGGGCCCACCTCTAAAGACCTGTGCTCTTAATCCCTGCATAATCCTGCTTTGAAGGGTCTGCCCATCCAAGAGAGGCTTCTCACGATGAAGAAGCCCCCCTGAAGGAACAGGTTTGTGGCCCTTCCTTGGGCAGGGCTAGAAGAGGGTTCAGGGATTAATGGATGTCCACCCTCTGCTGGATGCCTCATCAGTCAAGATCCTGCCACATCCCCCTCCCCAGATAACCTCTTGTCCTCTGTCTCCTTGAAACCCCATCCAGTCTCAGAACCCCTTGAGACAGAAGCTGCCTCCAGGGGCTGAGGCAGGGGCTGTGCTGGCAGGAGAGCTGGGCTTCCTGGCACAACCTCTGGGGGCCTTTGTGCGACTGCGCGACCCTGTGGTGCTGGGGTCCCTAACTGAGGTGCCCCTCCCCAGCAGGTGAGGCTGCTCAGTGGGAGTCGGGGATCCTGGAACCCAGAAGAAAGTCCACTACAGGGGAGGGGACTGGAGACTGGTGCTCAGGGACCTGGGGAAGGGGGACGAAGGTGGTGGTCAGGGGGCCGAGTAGGTGTGCATGTGAGTGTGCGCTGGCTGATAGGGAGGTCGGAGGTCAGGATTGCCCTGGGGAGATAGCAGCCTCTGCCCCTACTTGGTTCAGACCCTTCTGCTTTCTTCTTCAGGTTTTTCTGCCTCCTCCTCGGCCCCCCTACCCTGGGAAGGGGCTACCATGAAATGGGCCGGGCTGCGGCTGTCCTCCTCAGTGACCCGGTGAGCTGAACAGGGGTGTGTGTGTGTGTGTGTGTGTGTGTGTGTGTGTGTGTGTGTGTGTGTACATTTAGTGTGTGACTGAGGACAGCCAAGAAATCAAGCGAAGCTTTGTGTCAGTGAGCATGAGGAATGAAGTTTCCTTGGCGGCCGCTGTAGCTCTCTTACCTAGCCGGGGCTGGCACACAATAGACACCCAATAGATACCACTGAATGCACTTGTGAATAAATGTATGTGTGAAGGACTTGTGTCTGCTTGTGTGCCTTGCATGTGTCTAGTTTTGAGACTGGAAATGCACGGAAAAACCCAGCTCCATATGTGCTACTGGTCTGTGTCCCCTCTCCAGCAATTCCAGGGCTCAGTTCGTCGGGCCAGCAGCCCTGATGACTTTCTGGCAGCCCTGGATGCCTTCCTAGAGGAGGTAACAGTGCTCCCTCCGGGTCGGTGGGACCCTACAGCTCGGATTCCCCCGCCAAAATGTCTGCCTTCTCAGCACAAAAGGTATCTGGGGCGGGGGGTCACCATACCTACAGATATTTCTTCACAGGCCCTGGGTCCAGTTCCACGGCTGAGGAGGGGCGGGGGTCGAACCAGCTCCTGACACTCTTGGATTTGGGGTCCAGTGGCAGAGACACAAGCAGCCGCCAGGGGGCAGAGCGCCACGAGGTCTGGCACCGGAGCTGCTAGTAGGGCGCTGGTTGGGATCCCCAACCCAACGTGGGTTCGTCTTTTCCTTAGGCTCCCCTGGCAACTGCAGGACGTCAAGGGTGTCTCTGCCCAGCGCGGGACCCCGGCTGAGGACCCGCACGACCACCGGCTGCACGCGCCCTGCCCGGAGTTGCAGCGGACCCGCAGGTGAGACTGGCAGTGGGGGGAGCGGGGTAGGGGTCCTGGGGTGGGAGGAGCGGGGGCAGGGCGGCGTGGACTCACCCGACCACAGGGAAGGTAAACGACTTGGATCAATGACGACCCACGGTCGGGAGGCTCTTTGGGGGCCTCGTCCAGGATGTACACCGGAAAGCCTCGTGGTACCCCAGCGACTTCTTGGACGCCCTGCACCCCCAGAGCTTCTCGGCCGTGCTCTACATTTACCTGGCCACCGTCACTAACGCCATCACTTTCGGGGGTCTGCTGGGAGAAGCCACCGACGGTGCTCAGGTGGGTGGGGCGAGCCTAAGTTTTGACATTCCACCAGCTATGTCCTTGGTTCGTCCTTTCCTGGGACTTGGGTTCCTGTGTGGAGGGCTCCGGGCTCCTGTGCTGAGCCCCTGAATGTTTCTAGGGGTTGCTGGAAAGTTTCCTGGGCACCGCGGTGGCTGGAGCTGCCTTCTGCCTTCTGGCGGGTCAGCCGCTGACCATCCTCAGCAGCACAGGCCCAGTGCTGGTCTTCGAGCGCCTGCTCTTCTCCTTCAGCAGGTGGGAGCACTGGAGCTCGCCCTCACTAGCTGCAGCCTCAGCTGGGTGCTGGCTGGATCCCTAGGGGAGGGTGAGGTCTGCCTGGCCGGGCACCTACGCTGCTGCGTTAGATGGGGAGCAGAAACACCCCGCCAAGCCCTGCCGTCTCCCACTCCACCCCTCAGAGATTATGGCCTGGATTACCTGCCCTTCCGCCTGTGGGTGGGCATCTGGGTGGCCGCCTTCTGCCTGGTGCTGGTGGCCACAGAGGCCAGTGTGCTGGTGCGCCATTTCACTCGCTTCACGGAGGAAGGCTTCTGTGCCCTCATCAGCCTCATCTTCATCTATGATGCCGTGGGCAAAATGCTGAGCCTGACCCGTGCCTATCCCATCCAGAGGCCTGGGTCTGCTGCCTACGGCTGTCTGTGTCAGTACCCAGATCCGGGAGGTAGGTGAGGGAGAGAGGGAGTTGGATGGGATGAAGGGGGCTGCACGAGGGCAGAGAGGTTGTTCCCTGCTTGCTCACCCCCACCTTAAATTCAGCAAAATGTTTTATCACTGATTCACTCAGTAAGCAGCAGGATTCTTCCCCATTCCGGTTCTGAATCAACTGAGAAGTAAGACAACAGAGGAGGCTCAGTATCTTTATTTCTGACAATCCCGATGGAAGACCATGGTTGATAATGGGCAAATGAGCATACTAGTGAGGAAAACAAAATGAGATTATTTACTCGCATGGTCTTGGCCACACTGAACAGGGACTGTCTTGCCCAGGGGAGCAGATCTAAGTGCAGGAACCGACCAGGCAGACAGCTTACCCCAGAGAGAGGGGAGAGGGAGGAGCAGGGCTAGGCATGCCCAGCTTCAACCAAATTCACCAGTCACGTGAATCACTGCTCTTCCTCTGAGTCTGAGGGACTGACTGGGTGGAGAGAAGCTCAGAGGATTACTCTTGTATGTGTCCCTCTGCATGGGAGTCCTCTCTAATGTGCCAGACCCCCCAGGCTTGAACAAGACCAGTTCTGGCCCTGGAGGAAACACAGATGTGTGTCCTCGGCCACTGAGCAAACATTTGCTCTGCATGTTCTCTGGCCAGTCCTGCGCTGGGCACCGGGGATATAGGTTAGGGGAGTGAGGACCCAGGGCATGGCCTAATGAGCACAGACCTTGTAGCAAAGGAAGTCCGCAGACTAAGAACTGAAAATGAAGAACTCTCTTGCTCCCATGACCTGTGAGATTAAGCTACTGAAGGACTGGAGAAGCTTCCCAGGAGAGGGGCATACACCCGAATTCTTCTCTCCTTCCCAGGAAATGAATCTCAGTGGACAAAGAAAAGGCCAAGAGATGACATCGTAAGCATGGTGAAGGCCTGTTTCTGGGAGGGCCTGGGAGAGAAAGGGTGGAGGCCAAAGAAGTCAGTGGTTCCTGGCCTTTCCACCCCATAGGTGAGGGAGACGCACACAGGTCACTGAGGCCCAGCCATTTGCTGAAGCTGGAGACGTCCCAACCTGGGCTATTGGTGTCTTTGTGGGTCTCCCTCCCTCGAGGTGACTCCAGGAGAGCAGGATGCTTTTTCCACAGTCCATAACCCCATCCCTGACCCCCTACTCTGTGCAGGACTTAGGCCTGGTCAATGTATCCTTGCTGCCCCCACCTGAGTGTGTCCGGAGCGGAGGCCACCCTCATGGCCCCAGCTGTCACACGGTCCCAGACATTGCCTTCTTCTCCCTGCTCCTCTTCCTTACCTCCTTCCTCTTTGCCATGACCCTCAAGCATGTAAAGACCAGCCGCTTCTTCCCTTCCATGGTGAGTCTCACCTCTCTTTCTGTGGGAGAGGACTGGCTTTAGATCTCGGGCCCTGTCTGAGAAGGGGAAAGGGGACAGGAGGAGGGGGATGGCAGGCCTGATACCAACTGAGTGTCCTTTGTGTGGCCAGGTGCGTAGGGTACTCAGCGACTTCTCCTCTGTCCTGGCCATCCTGCTGGGCTGTGGCCTAGATGCCTTCCTGGGTCTGGCCACACCGAAGCTCACGGTGCCCAGAGAGTTCAAGGTGAGAGGTGGCAGTGTAGGCCAGAGAGGAAAGCAGGGCCAGCAGCAGGACCCTGGGGGAGGAATATGCCAAGATCCCACAATGTTCTTTCTAGGAGCTTCCATTTCTTCACTCACAAAATAGACATAGTAACAATAATGACCCCTCAGAGTTGTTGTGAGGATGAATGCTGCTCCAGACTCGGAGCGAGCAGAGTGCACAGGAGTTGTGGGTCTATGTAAGGGGTTGAGAGGTCAGCTAGCCTGGGTTTAAGTTTCAGTTCTGCCACATTCTAGCTGTGTAACATTATGCCAGTTAACCCCCATTTCTGAGCCTCAATCAATCTTTCTTTCTCTCTTAAAGAAAGGTGCAGGCAGAGAGAGGAGGAAGAAGCATTTATTTTATTTAGTTGTTCATCTTGGTTGTGCCCTGCAGTTCCAGGTCTCAAACCTGGGCCCCTGGGATGTCTGAGGACTGCATCCAGGGGCCTTATCTGCTAGGTTACTAGAGTGCCCAACTTCTTCACCTATAAAATGAAAATAATATGTAACAATAGTTCCTCCCCCAGAGGTTGTTTTGAGGTTCACACATGGAGTCAAGCATTTACTACAGTGCCAAGCCTGGCACACAGTGAGGCCTCAATGAATGTTTGCTGCTGTTGTGGCTTCTCCCTGCCCTGGGTACGGCCCTGCCTGCTCCACTGCTCCCCACTCTTTTGCTTGTACTGTGGTTGGCTGCCTCCTCCAATCTGGTAAAGCTGGAGCTCCCTCCGCTGGGCACGACAGTACACAGGACAAAACTTAGCATCTAGACTTGTCTGTATATTTAGACATCGCCTCTCCAGCGTCCCCCAGGACTGGAGAGCAGAGGGGGCCTCCAACTGGGGCGGTCTCAGGGACTCAGAACAGAGGCAGCAACGAGCGCCCCTCCCCCCACAAACGCTTGTAATCAGAGCCGACGCAGACACACCCAGCCCTGCCCCAGCCCCAGATCAAGGCA
Organism: Solenodon paradoxus; assembly: GCA_004363575.1. Lineage (NCBI taxonomy): Eukaryota > Metazoa > Chordata > Mammalia > Eulipotyphla > Solenodontidae > Solenodon > Solenodon paradoxus. Next base: position 112,337 of record RJWH01002015.1, on the reverse strand, counting down.
GGTTTTAGCCTGAGTTGCCCCACCCTGGAGGGGTAGAGGCCCGGAAGGAGAGCTGTGTACACCAAGTGTGTGCAGGCCTCATCTACCACCTCCTCTGGCAGGGGGTAGGGACCCTGGGCACCAGAGTCCAGCGCCCCTGACTCCCACTCACCTCCAGGCCGCCCCCGCCCCCCCACCTGCTGTTAAGGCACTGGATGCTTTGTCCCAGCTGTGCACTCGCACACACTGCTCCCCGCGGCATCCTGGGGGGCTAGGTTTGTGGAAGAATGTCAAGGTTGAAGGGTGCAGGGGAGGTGTTCTTGGAAGACCCTCTCCAACCTGTCCATGGACTTCCCTCCCCCAGCCCACACTCCCTGGGCGTGGCTGGCTGGTGTCACCATTTGGAGCTAACCCCTGGTGGCTGAGTGTGGCAGCCACTCTGCCTGCCCTGCTCCTGTCTATCCTCCTCTTCATGGACCAGCAGATCACAGCCGTCATCCTCAACCGTGTTGAATATCGACTGAGGGTAAGGCCTGGACCAAGGGACAGCAACTCCAGGGGAGGACCTAGGTCCCCACCAATCCCCAATATAGGCCCAGGGCTGGCGTCACCCTCATTGCTCTAACACCACCTGCAGAAGGGAGCTGGCTTCCACCTGGACCTCTTCTGTATAGCTTTGCTGATGCTTCTCACATCAGCATTGGGGCTGCCCTGGTACGTCTCAGCCACTGTCATCTCCCTGGCCCATATGGACAGTCTTCGAAGAGAGAGTAGAGCCTGTGCCCCAGGAGAGCCCCCCAGTTTCCTGGGCATCAGGTAAGGCCAGTTTTGGGGAGACTGGAGTCGGGGAGTGGGCAGCGAGTTGGGGCAGCTAGGTGCAAGGCAGGGATGTGGGCAGCTTAAATGCTAAGCTCGTGACTCCAGAAGGTTCTCTCTCACTGCGCCCCAAGACTGCAGCGCAATGAAGGGGTGGGTTCTGGGGTCTGAGATGGGTGAGTCAGATCTTCCCTCCTCCTCCAGCATGGGATGGAGACAGCTCTCTAGAAGCGGAGCATCACTGGTGTCGGGGCAAAGGCAGCCAGGGTCAGTCAGGGTGTGGTGCCACCTAATAATCCAACTCAAAGTAGAAGCGTCACAATGACACTGCAAAGCAACCACCTCAAAAGCAATGGTCTAACTATTGGAAATAATCGAACTGTGGAAAGTATGTGAAATCAACTTTGCAAATGGCATATCAAAGTCTTTATGGCAGTTGTAAAATAATTGCTAATTTTGCATCAAAATAAAAATTAAAAGTAAAGGACGATGAGCTTGAGCCTATGGAGAGGCCAGGGGCCCATATTAAAGCGGCCTGCCTCTTCCTCTCCACCAAGTTTTTGTGTGACGCTAAGGCCCTCTTCCTGCAGGGGATTACTGGGGATTCTTCCACTTTCCTCCTGTCCGTTCTGTAGTGATACCTGGTCAGCAGTCTCCAGCCTGGGTGTCCCGGAGACTTTCCCAGGCTGAGCTAACCCCCCTTCCCCCCACAGAGAGCAGAGGCTGACGGGCCTGGTGGTGTTCATCCTCACAGGAATCTCCATCTTCCTGGCTCCTGTGCTAAAGGTACCTTTGTTAGATGGCCGGCATCAGGATCTGGGGAGCAGTAATAATAAATAGAGCACTGGCTGGACACTTTCCGTGTGCCAGGCACCATGTTAATATTTCCCCACACATCGTCTTATTTAATCCTCTCATTAACCCTGAAAGGTCTGTGAGCTTTACAAGCGAGGAAACCGAAGGTTAGAGGGGTTAGGTGGTGAGCCCTGCTGGTCTAGTGGACAAGGCCAACGGACATAGTCCATATGCTTCCCAAGGAACCAGGTTTGAGACCCGGGGCCAGGGGGAACAACCAAGATGAATAACTAAATAAAAATAAAATGCTTCCTCCTCTCCCACTCTTCCTGCCTGCCTACTTGCCTTCATTCCTCCCCATTCCTCCTTTTCTTTTTTTTAAAAAAGGGGGGGTTGGGGGTGGGTAGATTAGGTAATTTACAAGAGAGCTCTAAATGAGGATCCAGGCTCTTACCTGGCTTTCTACCCAGTGGAGCAGGACACAGGCCTGCACCCATCCCTGGGTCTAAGTGCTGCCCTTCCTGCAGCCTCCCAGCGAGCCACAGAGTGCTTATCACACCCCAGAAAAATCTTGAGGCAGAGACCCCTCACTTCTTCCTCACCTGATATTTATAGCACACCTGCTGTGCACAAGGCTCAATTAGGCACCTGGGAGAAGTGGGGGGTGGGGGAGGAGAAGAGTTTTTGAAGACAAGCTCACGTGCGCCCACACAAACAAAAATGAGGTAACAAGTAATAGCAGTGAGGTTCAACAAACCAGGACAGCGGAGCAGTCCAGGAGGGTGTGGAGAGGGGCACATAAGTCACTGGCAGGATAGGGAGGGAAGGGGAGGGTCACCAGGCTGGGGAGAGTGAGTAGTTGAAAGAGCCAGACGGACCGGATCAGCCACTTACTAACCTGGCAACTCTCCATCAGCAGGTATGGATTTGAACATAAACCATATTCAAAGCCCTGTGCCAGGGAGAGTGGTGATCAAAAGAGATCATTTATATCCCTGCCGTCTGATGAGAGCAGACAGATTTTAAAAATTAGTAAAGAATACAGAATAATTTCAGATAGCGATAACATCTATGGGAAAAAAAAAAAGAGTGAGGGAAGAGCACTGGGAGCTACTTTGCATTGGATGGTCAGAGAAAGCCTTTCTGGGGTGTCATGAGGTGAGCAGTGACAGGGAAGTCAGGGAAGAGCATTTTAAGGGGAGGGAATAGCTAAGCAGTAGGCCCTGCAAGGGGGAGAAATGAACTTGAGTGTGTGGAAGGAAGGGAAGGAGGCCTGTATACAGAAACAGATCAGAGAGACATGTGCCAGGTGAGATTGGAAAGGTGATCTTCCCATCTGACGGATGTGAAGAGTCTATGCGATCAGGTGTGTGAAATGAGAAAGGAGGAACAGAAGGACCTGGGTAAGCCGAGATGCTGGAGGCTGGAGCCTACGAAATGGGCATCTGGGCAGCTGGCAGAGGTGAACACCTTTGCCAACCTCCACTTCTTTCTACCAGTTCATCCCAATGCCGGTGCTCTATGGCATCTTCCTGTACATGGGGGTGGCAGCGATTGGCAGCATCCAGGTGAGCCCATTAAAGTCACCAAGCAGCCCCCTCTTCTCTTCTCCCTTGCAGGTACATCCCGCCTGCACTTGCTAATTCCCCTTCTAGCTTCTTTTCTGCCTCTCCTGGGCACAGGCACTCTGCAGTCATGCTCTGCATGAGGAGTAGGCCAAGGGAGCCTCTGACCACTCCCACCTGCTGGCTTGGATAGCTAACAGTGACGCCCTCCTCCTCTTGTTCCCCCAGTTCACAAAGAGGGTGCAGCTATTATTGATGCCAGCAAAACACCAGCCAGACCTGCTGCTCTTGAGGCACGTGCCTCTGAGCAGGGTCAACCTCTTCACCGCCATTCAGCTGGCCTGCCTGGGTTTGCTCTGGATAATCAAGTCTACACCTGCAGCCATCATCTTCCCCCTCATGGTGAGTTGGGAGCAGGGTTGGGTGGTTCCTGGGTTGGGGTGGGGGTCCTGGGAGACTCTAAGCCTGGGAGGGTGGCCAAAGCCTCTACAAGAGTTAGACTCTCCCTTCCCTCACTGCCTTGCTCGTTAGGAATTCCAAGACAAAGAAAGCTAGCTGAAGGATGGCTACGGATGGACTGGTCAGGGGCTACCTGATTCAACTCCTTCCCAATCTCTTTGGGTTGATCAACCACAAGTAGGGAGCTAAAGCCCAGAAGAAAAGTGAGGCCCTGGAAGAGGCAACGCTGGCACCTTCACTGCTCAATGCGTTGAAAACAGGCGATTTCTGGCCTTGATCTTACTCACTAAGGAAGTTAAGGGCCATGGACTTTGCAGTAGGACCAATCTGGTTACCATTCCTAGCTGTGAGAGGTTACTAAACTTTCAGGGCCTCAGCTTCCGTCTCTTTCTCTGTAGAATGGGTATAATTATTCCAGCTACCTCTCAGGATTGTATTAGCATTCAGTGAAAGGAAGTCCAATGCCTCTGGACAGGAAGTGCTCAGTAGAGGGTGATGTTCTGGCTGTGTTGCTACAGTGCTGCCCTTTGTTTCTCTCCCTGCAGTTGCTGGGCCTGGTCGGGATCCGGAAGGCCCTGGAATGGGTCTTCTCACCACAGGAACTCTTCTGGCTGGATGAGCTCATGCCAGAGGAACGGAGTGTCCCTGAGAAGGGACTAGAGCCGGAGTACTCACTCAGCAGAAATGATCCTGAAGATGTGAGCAATGGAATGGTCCTCTCCAGAGAATGGGGCCCACGGGGAGAGCTCTCTGGTCCAAGATTGTCACTAGAGTCCAGTATCTCTATTAAGCTTGAAGATCAAAGCAACAGTCACTCCTCTTAGCTCCAAATTGACACAGGCATACAGAAGGCATGGAGGGATCTTTCTTCCTAGAGTCATGAGCCCCCGGGGTATGGAAAGGGCTGGACACAGCTCTAGTAGACCATCTTTCTCACCCTGATCTTTGTCTCAATGTGGGTTTATATTTTCCTCTCTCTGGGTCCCTTTATCTCGGCAGTCTGTATTCCCAACTCATCTTGGCATCTCTGTTCCACAGTCAGAGCTGATGTATCAGCCGAAGGCTCCAGAAATCAACATATCTGTGAATTAGCTGGAGTAGGAGTCTGGGTGAAGCGACTCTGGGAAAATGAGAATGAGGTGAGGTCGTAAGGGAGGTGCCCTGCTGTTGCGGTTGGGGAGCTGGGGGCTCAGACCTTGGAAGCCTCCAGTGTGCTGTCCAGCCCTGTTTTCTCTTCATGAAGAACCCTAGAGTCAGAGAAGGGTAGAAAGGGCTCTGTAGAGGGGAGAAGAAAACGAGGGTATCTGGGGGCTTGGCTCCCTGTGGCACTGAAGTCCGGCCAGTAGAGGGGGCTCAAGCTCACACCAAACAATGTGGAGCTGGGGGAAGGGAGGAGGGGGCGTGGGAAGAGGAAAAGCAGGCAGGAGAGGAAGGGAGGCTAAAACTCTGGCTTCTTTCGGGTGCTCTGGAGGCCCCTCCCCTCCGCGCCCAGAACCACTCTCCAGACTTTTGGAGTGTGTAGCACTTGCAGCGGCCATACCTACTTTTTATCCGTCCGTTTATCAAAACCTTCCTAGAACTTAGAGAGTATCTCGGTGTTAGAGATACCGGGATGAGTAAAACCACGCAGGTCCCGCAACTCAGGAAGTTGAAATTCCAGCGAAATGAACCAAGATGAACAACTAAATAAAATAAATTTTAACAACTATATATTATAAAATAAAAGTTCAATGAGGAAGATAAACAGGCAACAGAGTGGACTAGTGTGGGCTAAGGGAGGCACGGGTGTAGGAGCAGAGGGAGGCCTCTGAGCCTCTCGTGGAGCGCGGGTGAGCCGGGCGGTGGGAGTTGGGAAGAAATCTGAAGAATGAATAGGCTCTAGCCAAGACAAGATGGAGGGGGATGTTCTAGATAGAGGGTGCAGTATGTGCAAAAAACCTGGCCTTTATTTCCTCCCTTGATACACTGAACAGTCTTTGAGGTCACAGGGCACTGTCTTCTCCAGGCCTCTCCAAGTCGAGGAGTCCCCATCACTGGCAATGGAGAACTCTGGGGGTTAGAGGGAGAATTGGCGATTCACAGGCTGGCCCAGAACAGTATCTCCTGGGCTTTCCTTTTCTCCTATCACTTCTTTGTTCTGTTCTTTGCCGTGTGCCCCCGGGTGCTTGCTCTGATCCATCCATGGCTTCTCTTACTTCACAGGTGTTTGTTTACTCAGGAAATCAGGCCATTACTGGCCTTTGGCCTGACAGCCAGATGCTTAGTAGGCTGGCACCCTGAAGAACCGGGCAGGAGTGAAGGGCACCTGGCCAAGACCTCAGTCAACCTCCTGAGCCCAGCGTGGAGAGTGGCAGAGAACAAGAAGGGTTGCTTTGTGGTTGGGAAAGGCTGGTAACCCAGAGGGAATGACCAGGCCCCATTCTCTACCCTGTTAAAGGGACCCGAGTCCAAAAGCCCTTCCTATTTTGAACTTTGTTTTCACAAATTCTCTTTTACAGAATCAGGTCATTGGGAAACTCTTTTTGGCTTGCAAAAGGGGGAGAAAGTCCCTCTTTTCAGAATAAGTATTTCTCTATTTGAAATAGTTTCTAAAATATATAAAATAATCTTTTGAACCATATGAATCATTGAAAAACATTGAAACACTACAGAAATGTATAGTTTTGAAATAAAAACCAGGGTTCACATTTTAATGTGTCTTGTTCTCATTTATTTCAATAGTCACATTAATATTTTTTGTAAAATGGAATTACACTGTTGAGTTCTACAACACGCTTGTCACTTAATACACATTGGATATTTTTTCCATGCCTATATATATGCGTGTGTGTATGCATGTGTATGTATAGATGTGTATGTATGTATATGTGTATATGTACATAAACATATATGCATATATATACTTCTCGTTATCTGCAAAGAATAAATGACCTTATAGATTGAAAAAGATATAAGCCAAAACATATATAAAATATCTTCCATAAATGCAAGAATTTATTCAGAGTATATACCTAGCAGTAGAATTAATGGAAAACAAAGGTATATCTGAGCATCCAATACTCATTGTTTAGTCTCCAGTTTGGAGGAGGTTAAGAAACAGCTTATTTCTAGTAACTCAAATACCCTTCTGTACGTTCCTCCCGTTTGCATCCCCATTTCCAAGTAAACGCTCTCCTAAGTGATATGGTAATCAGTATTCTCTTGGTTTTCTTCATAGTTTCAATGTCTATTTATATATCCTTATGTATTTGCTGTCTATGTTTTGAATGTCATAGAAATGGAATGAATGAATGTATGAATTCTTCTGTGACTGCTTCTTTCACTCAGCATTGTTGATGCACGGAGCTGTATTTTTTCCTTTTCATAGCTGTTTAGCACTCTATTGTTTGACTCTACCATAAGTCAATGACCCTTTTTCTAGTGGCCCCAACAAATTCACTGCCAAAGTCATCCAGACTCTGGTGCTTACTTTCTGGCAAGTTTAAGTTGTTTCAAATTCTTTAATGGTGGTAGAATCTTTTTTTATTAAAGTTTGGTTTCTTTTTTTCAAAGCAGGCAGGAATAAAGAGGAAGAAGCCTTATTTATTTGTTTGTTTTGTTTTAGTATAGCCCTGAGCAAAGAACCTGGGATCTTGGGCTCTACATGACTTCCCCTTTGACCCAAAAGTTGTTGACAAGTGCTTTTTTATTTTAAAAGGAAAGGTACAGGCAGGAATTAAGGTGAGTAGGTACACAGGCAGAAAAAGAGGAGAAAGGAATTTTAATTTTTAATGTAGTTCTTCACCTTGGTCATTCCTCCCCCCTGACCCCAGGTCTTAAACCTGGGTCTTTGGGTTCTATATGATCTGGATGGCAGCATCTCAACTACCTGAGCCAAAAGGGCACTGCCCCAGCTCACTTTATCTTTTTGTAACTGATTTCTAATTTAATTGCCTTTAAGCATTTGTGAGGTTAAACTTTGTAGTCAAGCATGTGGTCAGTTTTTTTAAATATTTCATGTGTGCTTGAAAATGTTGGTGGGCACTGGTGGCTCGGGTGTTAAGCCCATGCTCAGGAAGCCATCCACATATACCTAGGTTCTTGGCCTGGGACTGGGAGGAGCAATTAACCAAATAAAAATGCTTCTTCCTCCTCTTTCTTGCTTCTTGCCTCCTGTCTGCTTTCATTCCCGCCTGCCTGCCTTCCTCTTTAAAAAAAAAAAAAAGAAAAGAAAATGTTTTATTCTCCAATTTGGAGAATCAACTTTCCCTTTTTTTCTATTAGGCCAGACAACTAATTATGCTGTTCAAAATGTTCTATATGTTTCAGTATATTAGGGGAACTGTTGGAACTATCAAATACTAGAGAAAGTATGTTAATATACTTACTATGATAATGAATTTTTCAGTATACTTGTAGATCTGTTAATTTTTGCTTTTATGTATTTTTGAAAGCTTTGTTACTGGGTACTTTCTAATTTAGAATTGTTGTATCTTCCCAGTTAATTTATTTTCTTATTATTTTGTAATGCTCTTATATTATAGTGACTAGTAATGCTTCCCACTTAAAAGCTGTCAGCTAGGAATATAATTAAACCAGTTTTCTGTGGGTTAGAATTTACCTATAATATATATTGACATTCTCTGAATGCTAGTATTTATTTTTTCTTATATTTGGGTATAAATACTAAATCAAGCACATAGTCATATGTACTTTTATTTTAATGGAGAAGATGAAGAAGAGGTTTCTTTATTCAGAGTAGTGTCCATTATTTTTTATTTTTATTTTTTAAAGGAAGAAAGGGAAAGGGGGAAGAAGCAGTTTAAGGAAGGAAGAGGAGGAGGAAGCACTTTTATTTGTTTATTTGTTTTGATTGTCTTTCCCTGACACCCTATTACCCCCTCTCCCCTCAGGAACCCAAGTCCATGGTCTATGCCCCAACTGCTGGCTGGCTTAGCTCCTGAGTTTTCAGGGCATGACCCAATATTTTTCAAATGTGTTGTTTAAAGTATAGTAAGGAATTAAAAAGTGTGAACTGCAAAAATATTTAGAAATTTTTTTCTTCCCAAAGTGGGAAGAAAACTCCTAAAAGTCCAGTGTTTATACTCTTGTTAATTGTTCAATATAGATTTAATGGCCTTTATCTGGTTTATATGCTGCCTATTCTTTGTGTCATGACAAATATTTCTCCTTTACACACACACCCTTTTTTAATTGAGCTCACAATGATTTGTAGCATAAGTTTTAAATGTGAAGCTTTGCTCCTTATCAAATATATGACAACCTACCATGTCCACCACCGAATGTCCTCCACTGTCCATTGGACTCCCCCACCACCCTTTGGTCCCACTTTCCACCTCCACTTTTGTTTTTTAATCCAGTTTGACAATCTGTCTTTCAGTTTAAGAACTCAGTGCATTTACATTTAGAGTAAATACTAAGCTATTGGTTTTGTTTTATTTGTTTTTCTGTTGTCTTGTTTTTCTGTTTCTCCCTTTCTTGCCTTGTTTTGGGTTGGTTGAGCTATTTTTCTCTTGTCGTTTCTTTTTCCATTTTCCTTCTTCTCATTTGTGCTATAAGAAAAAGGGAAGTTGACCTAAGCCACAGGAAGAATGGAATTGCCATTGACTTGAGTTCCTTTTTGGGTATGTTAAGTATGATACCTTTTAGACAATCAAGCAGAGATGTCAAATATCCAGTTAGACATGAAAACACGAAGTTCGGGGTGGGGAGGTGTGAGAGAGGAAAAATGTATATGGCTATTCATGTATAAATTACTTTTAAGACTAAAAATTCTTCCTCCTCTCTCCTCCTGCCTGCCTGCCTACTTGCCTTCATTCCTACTTACACCTTTCATTAAAATAATCATACCAATAAAACAAACTAGGGAAGCTTGTTGAGGGAGTGGATATAATAAAAGAAGAGATTCAAGGACTAATTCTTGGAACACTTTGACCAGAGCCCGGAGGAAGAGGAGCAGCTAGGAAAGGAGACTGAGGGGTGGTCAGTGACATAGATGCAAAACCAAGAGAATGTGTTGTCATTTCTGAAATAAAGAACATATGGGCTTGTCCTAGTGGAGCGACAGTTGGATGGATCTTTTCTGAAGGAGCAAGACACAGACGCCTGTGTTGGAGTCCTGGGCCCTGTCGGGGTGCGGTGGTGCATGGCAACCAGTGTGAACAATGAAATAAAAATCAAGAAGGATACTTCTTCCTCCTTAAAAGAAAGTAAGAAAGAAATTTAAAAAAAAAAAAAAAAAAAAAAAACAGGAACTGAGGAGGTCAGAGAACTATTTCTGGCTAAATACCACAGCCAGTCCTCAAATAACATTGTTTAAAAAACAAAACAAAACAGAAAGAGCATGTTTCAAGGAGAAGCGCTTCTGGTTTTAGTTTGTTTGGGGATCATTCTAACTCCTTACTTTTGTGCCAGTTCATGTTTGTTTGTTTTTTTAATTCAAATTTTTATTTGTTTATATTTAGGTGCTTGGTTTTGTATTATAAAGGAATTTTAACATTTATTTTTTAACATATTACGGTACAAGAAATTTTATGGAACAAATAATTACAAAACACAAGAAGAGATACACGGTACAAAAAGTATTGTCTTCGTCAACTTCTATGTCACTGGTGTCATTGTCCTCAATTCATCCATCACCTTGCTGATGCTGCATTTTTTAAATGACCTCACAGCCAGTTCCTTCAAAATCTCTGGATTTTAAAGTTAAAAATTATATTTATCCTAGCATTTTAGCTATTTTAGTTAGGAAGTTTGTTCAGAAATGCTAATCCATATGATGCCAGAAATAGAAACTCTAATGGCCCCTTTAATGTTAGAAAGACCCTAACATGATAGTCTAATAATTGAAAGAAGTGTTTACCAAGAGTGTCATTTAAATTTAGATAAATTGTATCATTTACTCATTTCAACAACACCTACATATTGTTGAAAATACCCTCATTTAGACTTACTTAAACATTTACAAATAATTATTGAATATTGACAGAATATCATGCCAGATAAGGGTTCCTCGCTTGATGGAGTTTATATTATAGTGAAGGAGAGAGGTAAATAAAAAAATCATCTCAGATAAAGAAATGAAGAAAAATCAAACAGGTAATCTGACAGGGAGGGAGAGAAGACATTACTTAAGATGGGTGTTCAGAGAAGGCCTCTCTGAGGAGATGACTTTTCAGCTGAGACCTGAGTGACCAAGAACCCAATTATCATCTACTTTCATTCAAGGTGTGGTAAACATACACATAAATTTTAAGTTCTCTACACTCCTCAAACTGGTATCCATTACACAAGATTATAAGACCAGAGTTGCTTCAAACTTAGTTTGCTCTGTGCAAACCATGAACTTGAGATATTCCTCTCCTGGCTCTAACACATAGGTTTTAGGTTCCTGACAGTATAATGGGGCCAAGAGTCTGGATTTTAAATTGCTGCAAGGGTTAATTGATGCCTGTAACATTCTTTAAAATCCTTAGATGAAAGACCCAGAGTTGTAAAGAGGGTTATTAGAGCCTTGCACACCCCAGAGGCAATCTCTCCCTGCCATAACTAAGGTCTTCTCTTCAGTCTGTAGCTATGGGACCATGATTCTTAAACTTTTACTGGTATTAAGAAATTGTTACCCTCTGAAATCTTGGCTCTCTGTCTGAAGTTCTGATTCCTCCTGAGGTTTTGGGTTCTTTTCTTCTTCTTCTTCTTTTTTTTTTTTTAAGGAAAGGTGCAGGCAGAAATGAAGATGAGTAGGCGGGTAGGCAGGAAGAAAGAGGAGGAAGAAGCATTTTATTTCCATTCAGTTGTTCACACTGGTTGTTTCCCCTGGGACCTGGGACTCGAACCCAGGGTTATGTGGCCTGCACACCTTCGGAGGCAACTGACCTAACCGCCAGGACATGTCCAGACTTCTTCTTATCTTAGTTTTGTATTCTTCTGTCCCCTGTCCAGGCCCTCATACTTCCCAACACTTCGTATTTTTGTCTTTACAAGTAGACTTAAGTATGCACTTGTCCATATTTACTATGGTAGAGACATCTTTGGTTATTTTCCCCAAGAACAGCCCAGAATAGAGATCTAGAGAGGCAGGAATATGCCAGTATCTATTTTTAAAATAGATGTAGACAGATGTTAAGAGAAGGTTTAGGGGAAACTTTTACATAAAAGTAGGGAGGAAATGCTCACTGGTACAGAATAGGAGAAGAATGTTAAGTACAAGAAAAGTAATCCTCCTGTGAAGAATCTTTGTTTCCTTTACCTCTCTTCCTTGTGTTGAATTCCAAGACTTGAATCATCAATTCATTCAACAAATATATATTAAACATCTACTAACTACCAGGCAGTGTTCTATATGAAGGAATTCAGTATTAAATAAGATAATATGTCTGCTCTCCTGGGGTTTCTATTTTAGTAGAGGGAGAAATAAAACAAACATAACTGTTTACAAGACAATTTCAGGTAATTCTAAGTACAATAATAAGGCTAATATGATCACAGAGGGAGGGTTTTGTGGGTGACTTTAGATAGTGGGTTAGTGAGGGTTTCCTCTCAATTGATAACTTTGAGTAGAGACCTGAATGGCAGAAAGAAGTCAGTCTTGGAATAACATTTTGGCAAAGGTCCTCTGGCAAGAAGGACTTCAGAAAGTTTGAGAAAGAGAAGGTCTATGTAGCTAGAATGGAGTGAGAAAAAAAATTTACAAGATGAGATTGGAGAGGATGAGGATTGAAGGCTACCATAATAGATACCTTGAAAGAGGCAGTGCAGGTGAAGCCTTGTGCTTTGGGGTAAGAATAGTAGCAGTCAACTAGGGGTCAACCTAAAATAGCCACAACAATCTTGAAAATGAAGAACCAAGTTAGAGGACTCATACTTTCTGATTTCAAAAGTACAGTAATCAAGTCAGTATGGTATTAGCATAGCAGAAGACATATAGACTATTGAAATAGAATTAACAATCCAAAAACAAATCTCCACACTTAGATAATTTTTTTTTTTTAAGGAAAGATGTAGGCAGGACAAGAGAAAATGAAGAAGCATTTTACTTTTATTTTTATTTAGCTGTTCACACTGATCATTTCCCCCAGGCCCAGGACTTTAACCCAGGGCTATGTGGCCTGAGTTCCTTCAAGAGGCAATTGACCCAACCGCTACTCCACCAGGGCATGCCAGTCAATTAATTTTTGACAAGAGTACCAAGACAATTCAATAGGGAAGGGATAATCTCTTCAACAAATGGTGCTGGGAAAACTGGATATCCACAGGCAAAAGCACGAAGTTGGACCCCTGCTTCACATCATATGCAAAAATTTGACTCAAAATGGTCAAAGACCTAAATGTAAAAGCTAAAAAACTTTTTTTTTTTTTTTTTTTGAAGAAAGGTGCCAGCAAGAATGAGGCTGAATAGGCAGGTAGGCAGAGAAAAGAGGAAGAAATATTTTTATTTATTTGATTTAGTTGTTCACACTGGTTATTCCCCTCAACCCTGATACCCAGGACTTGCTCCTTTGGAGGCAATTGACTTAAGTGCTGCTCCACCAAGGCACATCATTAAAACACGTGTAAGAAGAAAACATAGCAGTAAATCTTTATGACCGTGGATTTGACAGTGGTTTCTTAAACATGATACCAAAAATACAAGCAACAGAGTATACTGGACACTATCAAAACTTACAACTTCTGTGCTCTAGGTGACACTATAAACGGAGAAAGAATCCAAGGATTGGCAAAAATCAACCAACCAACAAACATGTATCTGAAGGGGCTAGTATAAAGACTACATAAAGAACTCTTGCAACTCAATAATAAAAAGACAATGAAAAATGGGCAAGGGATCTAAATAGACATTCATCTAAAAACAGATCTACAAATGACCAGTAAGCACATGAAAAGGTGTATGATGATGTCATTAGTCACAGTAGAGATGCCATTCACAATCACTAGAATGGCCATAAATAACAAGCACCGGTGAGGATGGAAAGAAATTAGAACACTGACACATTGCTAGTTGAAACGTAAAATGGTGCAACAGCCTGGAAAACTGTTCCTCAAAAAGTTAAACATAAAATCACCACATGATGAAGCAATTCCACATCTAGGTATATACTCAAAAGAATTGAAAATAGGGATTCAAATAGATACTTGCACACCAGTGTTCATAACAGCATTACTCACAGTGGCTAAAAGGCAGAATCAACCCACATGATCCAACAACCCAACTGATAATAGATAAAATGTGTAATGGCCATACAGGGAATATTATTCAGCCATTAAATGGAACAAAGAACAGATCCTTCCTTCAACACTGATGACCCTTGAATACACTGCTCCAGGTGCGCCCTGGTGGCTCCGGAGTTTAGACCACGTCCAAGACCGAGTCCACACACAGTCCCAGGACGCAGGTGCACAGTCCAGGGCTGGGGGAAACAACTAAAATGAACAATTTAAATACAAAAAAAAGCGCCTCTTTCCTTTCTTTCTTCCTCTTTAAAAAACACAAAAACCCAGCTGCGGGCTAGGAGGCTGGGAGCGAGCCGGGAACCTGGCGGGCACCATAGGGGAGAGACCTGGGACCAGGGTCTTCAAGCTGTCAAGTCCTAACTGCACGCTCACTGGACTTGTGCAAGCGGGACTTTGTAGATGGCTGGGTGCTTGTGGACAGGGACTACTGGAAGGATCACAAAGTGTTTGTGACCCTCACCTGTGCCTTCCGCTATGGCGATGAAGACGTGGACGTACTGGGCGTGTCCTTCCGCAAAGACCTGTTCATCGCCACCTACCAGGCCTTCCTCTCAATGTCCAACCCACCCCGGCCCTCCACCCGCCTGCAGGACCCGCTGCTGAGGAAGCTGGGCCAGAAGGCCCACCCCATTTTTTTCACAGTACCCCAGAAACTGCCCTGCTCCGTCATACTGCAGCAGGCCCAGAGGACACAGGGAAGGCCTGTGGGGTCGACTTTGAGATACGGACCTTCTGTGTCAAATCACTAGAAGAGAAAAGCCATAAAAGGAATCTGGGTGTCTGGTGATCCGAAAGGTGCAATTTGCCCTCGAGAAACCCGGCCCCCAGCCTTCAGCCGAAACCACACGCCACTTCCTCACGTCTGACCTGGGCGGCACCCTAAGGCTTCCCTGGGTAAGGAGCTGTACTACTAAGGCGAGCCCCTCAATGTCAATGTCCATGTCACCGACAACTCTTCCCAGACCATCCAAAAGATCAGAGTCTCTGTGAGACAGTATGCCGACACCTGCCTCTTCCGCACTGCCCAGTACAAGTGTCTTGTGACTCCGCTTGAACAAGACGACCAGGTCTCTGCCAGCTCCACCTTCAGTAAAGTCTGCGCCATAACCCCACTGCTCAGCAATAACCAGGAGAAGCGTGGTCTTGCCCTGGATGGGAAATGCAAGCACGAGGACACCAACCTGGCTTCCAGCACCATTGTGAAGAAGAGTGCCAACAAGGAGGTGCTGGGAACCCTGGTGTCCTACAGGATCAAGGTGAAGCTGGTGGTGGTTCTTGGTGGGGATCTCTCTGTGGAGTCGCCTTCCTTCTGATGCACCCCAATCCCCATGACCACATTACCTTTCCTAGACCCCAGTCAACTGCTCCTGAACTAGATGCCCCTGTGAACACCAACGTCATTGAATTGGACACCAACTATGCCACAGACGATGACATTATGTTTGAGGACTTTGCCAGGCTGCAGCTGAAGGGGATGAAGGATGAGGACTACAAAGACCAATTCTGTTAAGAAGCGGGGCTGGAAGAAGGGAGTGGATGGTGCTGGGAGAGGTAGGGGCTGGACCAAGATCCCCACTGTTATTGTGAGGGGCTCCAGCCTCTCTTCCCTTCCCCTCCATCCAGTGGTTTCCTCAACCAACCCCTACCCTCCCTCCCTCTCTCAATCCTGCCCAGATAGCTGGACCCATTTCTTGTTGAACGTGGGCATCAACTTTTGGCTACAGCTATGCTTCCCCAGCTCCCCAGTGGGTGGCAAGCTGTGTTCCTCGCCTGAATTTTTTTTGGAGGGAACACTGAAAAAAGGAATCATAGTAGAGAAAGGGGGGAGAAAACTCCCACATTCAACCTTATACCGCCCCCACTCATCACTATTTCTGCCTCCCATTCCTTCAAGATGAGACCCTTAGGGGCAGGGCCACTTTGTTTCTGAGCATAAAGAAGAAAATAAGCCTTTTAATAGGGAAAAAATAAAAAGATAAAAACATAAGTGTTCCCTGGTGGAGGAGTGGCTAGTGGCTGCCTAGGGATGGAGACCTGGAGGGCTGAGGGATAATGACCAAGAAATACAGGATCCCTTTTTAGGGGTGATGAAAATGCTCTAAAACAGATGTGATGAAAAAAAAAATAGATGTGATGATTATACATCTCTGTGAGTATAACAGAAGTCATTGAATTGTACACTTGGGGTTAATCATGTAGTATGTAAATTATATTTAAATAAAGCTGTTAATAAAAAAGTAAAACAAGGTGTTCCCTGGTAGAGTAGTGGTTTGGTCATCTGCTTTTGGCTGGTACAGTCCATCTACACCGCAAGGATCCCGGTTCGCATTTCAGGGATGTGGGGAACAACCAAGATGAACAGCTAAATAAAATAAAGTTCTTCTTCCTCCTATCTCTTCCTGTCTTTATGCCTCTGCTGACCAACATTCCTGCCTGTAACTTTCCTTTAAAAAAAAAAAAGTAAAAAGAATAGTAGGGTCAAGTGCCTAGTATCTAATTAGCAGGGTCATGAAAGAGAGGCTGAAAACCTCTAGGGCTTCCAAGACTAAAGGAATTACCTCTGCTGGGCAAGAACTGGGACTTCTCCAATACCAACTCTAGGAACGTACGAGCTAAGTGAACCCAAGGGAAGAACATGGCCTTGGGAGGCTTCTCCAGTTTGTTTTCAGAGACCTGTATTCATCTCCCAGGAATATATCCATGTCTAAAGGGAATAATTTGTGTAGTGATGCAAACTCGAACTGTGTTCCCTCTGTAGATCCTCTGCCCTTTTCAATGATAACACATCTATTTCAGAGTCCTTAGGTCCAGCCTGGACACATTTCCTGTTTATTAATATCCATAGGGTCACAGAGCTGGAGGACCATCCTATCTGAAAGACGCACAAACTTGCGCACCCTGATGGAGTAGGGGTTGAGCACAGTCCACCTACATCCCAAGGTCCTGGGTTTATGTACCAGGACTGGAGGGAACAAGATGTACAAATAAGTAAAATTGGTTTATGTTTTTCTCTCTTTAAACTCTCTTTTCATGTTGGCTTATCTTAATTAACCATGTGGTGCTGCAACCTAGAATAGTTGGTTTTTAAGTCATTGACTGATCTAGGCCACTTTAAGAAATTGGCGAGAGCTGGTGGAGGGAATACATATGGCTACTTATGGGATGTCCTTGGCATCTTGGGACTCCTGATATTGGTCTCTCGCTTTCTGCCCCCCACCCCATGCACCCCAGTTTTGTTTGGAGACAGAGAGGGAGGAGAAAGGAAAGGAGTGCCTTTTCCATTTCATAGATTCATGCCAGACGCTCAGAGCACAGTTCATAGTTCTTGCTTCCAATCTGGGCTTGTGCTGAGAATTAGATGAGTGGGAAAAGACTGAAAATTCAGCACTCTCCATAGGTCATCTCCTCCATTCTTCTGCCTCCATTGGAACTGTTACCTAGTACAGCAATAGCTCTGAAACTTTTCATTTCTTTATTATTAAATACCCCCAAGAACTCCTGCTTACTACATACATGGGTTTTATCTATCAATATTTACAATGTCAGAAATTATAACTGAGGAATTTAATTCATTTCATAAGTGTGAACATAAGTAACATATTTTAATAAAAAGTGTGTTTTCCAATGAAAATTTAATAATAGGGCAACTTAAAAAACAAGTGGATTCTCCTCCCTGCTTTCCCATTCAGTCTATTGCAATATAATGTTTTGGTTGAAGAATGTGAAGAAAAATTGCACTCATATAAATATTTGGTTATTAAAGGGAGGACTATTTTAATGAGTGTTTCAGATATTGGGATATTCTCTTTAATACCACAGCAAAATTCAGTAACTGTTAGTTTCATAAAGATTGAAATCTTAACTATATACTTTTCACTCTCTGTTATGTTAAAATTCATCAGTCTATCCTGTAGACAGATCCATCTTGGGATACATATTTCACTCATCCATGATTTTGTAACATCATGGATCGGTCATCTGGGAAATACTGATCACTGAGTTATGCAGATCTTGTAAATTTGACACATTCTAATGCATATGTAAAAATGTCACATTTGTTAATATTATCACTATCTCATTAGAAAAGTCTTTCAGCCTATGGGAAACTGTCAGCCAATGGTAGCAGATACAATTTTCCGAAAACTTTAGGCTTGCCCAAAGGCTTAAATTTTATAATTGGAAATGAATACTGCCAGTTGTTTTTTCTTTTCACCTGGTAGGCTCCAAAAGAGCCAAAAGTTTGAATTACTAAAATGTATCTGTCAGTTGTATTTTCAAGTAAAAATGTTATTTCGGGAAATCAGTTGTGAACTGAACTAACCACTTAGTTATTTTCCCTTAGGACAGTCAAGCACAGTAGAAGTTCTCTATGTTTACTTTCCACAAAATATTTAAAACACATACACTCAAAGTTTTGTAGTAAAAAGCCATTTTTACTATTTCATTAAGGAGATTCTTAATAAAACTGACTTCTTCTACCTTTGAGTGCTCAGTGGGAAGAATACATTAATTAAGACTACATTAGCAGGTCCACCCTGGTGGCCTAGCAGCTAAGTCCACCAAGGAGCAGTCCACATACATCCCAAGGACCCAGATTCACCCCGGACTGGGAGCAACAGCCAAGAACAATTAACTAAATGAAGTGCTTCTTCCTTTTCTCTCTTCCTGCCTATCTGTCGACTCACCCTCATTCCTGCCTGCATATTATCTTAAAAAAAAAAAAAAAAGACTATACAAACTCCTGTATTAGTACACTTTGACATCATCTCCTTGAATTGTGCTATGATGCCAGAAATTTTTACCCACAATTGCTTTTGTGTTATCAGTACAAAGGTAAACACTAAAAAGTAATATCTTTTGACTTCATGGACTCCCTGAAAATGTCTTGGGGCCTCCAGGATACTTTGAAAACTGTGGCAATATACCTTTGTGTATGTTAGAGTATACACAAAATAGTTCTCTTCAAGGTCACATTTCTCTACGTTAAATGTAATTCCCCAGATTTGACCTATTAATTTTATTTTTTAAAAGGAAGAAAGTAGGCAGGAATGAAGGCAAGTAGGCAGGCAGGAAGGAAGGGAGAGGAGGAAGAAGCATTTTTATTTATTTATTCATTTTGGTTGCTTCCCTTGGCCCCCAGTGGCAAGCCAGGTCCTTGGGCTTTATGTGGACTACACCTTAACTTCAGACTTAACCCCTGAGCCACCAGGGCATGCCCAAATGTGTTCCATATTTTAATTAATTTTCCTTTTCCTCTCAACTTTAATAATTTATGGATAAATAATGTTATACAACAATAAAGTTTTTAAATACAAGATAATCTACCAACTCTCTAAAGTTTAGTTTTAGTTTTGCTTTTTAAAAAGAGGAAGGATGAAAGGGAGAGGAGGAAGAAGCATATTTATTTATATATTTAGGTTGGTGCCCTCCAATCCTGGCTTGAGATCTGGGTCCTTGGGTTTTACATGGTCCACACCCCAGCTGTCTCAGCCACCTAAGCACAAGGGTGCACCCTTTGTTTTTTCTGTTTGTGTGTGTGTGTGTGTGTGTGTTTAATAAGTGAAAAGTGCAGGCAGAAATGAAGGCAAATAAGCAGACAGGCAGGAAGAGAAAGGAGGAAGAAGATCTTTACTTTATTTTCATTTAGTTGCTCACACTGGTTGTTCCCCACCACCGGACCTAGGGCTCAAATCCAGGGGTATGTGGCTTGCTCCTTTGGAAGTAATTGTCCTAACCTCTGCTCCACCAGGGCATACACCTTAAGTTTAGTTTTAAGGGAGTTTATGAAATAGTTATTTTATTACAAAAGGGTTACTATGCTTGTTGTAAATACATGCAAACAATAAGTATGCAGATAAAATGTTTATTCAAGTGGAAACAGTGTATAACAATTGTACACTAGATCAATTTACAGCTGTACCACAATTTATTTAACACTTTCTTACTCAGGGACAAGGAAGGTTTCAATGAAAAAATTTTTTTTTAATTTAAGGAAAGGTGCAGACAAGAATGAAGGTGAACAGGCAAGCGGGCAGGAAGAGAGAGGATGAAGAAGCACTTTATTTATTTTTATTTAGTTATTCATATTGATTGTTTCCCCACTCGGCCCTGGGTCTTGAACCTGGGACCTTGGGATGATTTGGGACTGCTCCCAGGTACACTAGGCCCTTGGCCACTAGGGTGCTACTCAATGAAATTCTTGTATGTATATTTTTGAGATCATGTAAGAGTGTCACTGTACCACTATTTTCTCAGAATTGAAAGTGGATTTCTTAAATCAAGGGGTAATGTGCATTTAAAATTTTGAAGGCACTTCCAAACTGATTTTTTAAAGAAGTATCCATTTATACTCCTGCCAATGGGGTATAAGAGTGCAACATAGATATGTGAGTATAACTGTTGGGTATGAGATGATCAGGCTTGTGGTAGTAGTCTCATCAGTGCTCTTGATGATTTTTAAATATTTCTGAGCCCTTGAGGCACTCTTTCAGTAATCTTTTTTTTTTTTTTTTTCCCCCAAAAGAAAGGTACAGGCAGAAATGAAGGCAGGTAGGCAAGCAGGCAGGATGAAAGAGGATGAAGAAGCACTCTCGTTTATTTCTATTTCAGTTGTCCCTTTTGGTTGTTCCCTCCCTCAGGAAGTGAACCTGGGTCCTCAGGATCCGTATGGACCGCACCATGTCAGAGGTGGCAGAGACAACTGTTACTCTACCAGGGCATGCCTACTTTTCAGGAATCTTAATATTGATCTGAAATCCCTGGTACACAGAATAGCATTGCTGCTCTCTTTGAACTCTTTATAATGACTTAATCTTGGTTAAAAATCCTGCCAGCTTTTGGGCGAGGTACTGGGACAGCCTAGGAACTTAACAAAATCCCAGAGGCCACTGGTCGGCTTACCCATTTTTCAGACATTTGTTTTACGTAACTCTTGTAATGGTGAAGCAATCCTCTTCAACTGACAAACCTTTTGCATCTACTAGGTCTCTGTGGGAGAAGTCCAAAACCGGGTTTGTTATTTTTTTCTTTTTCTCTTTTTTTTCCTTGCTACCAATGGTGCCAATGCCAGGGTTAAAAGTGAAAAGTTTCAGCGGTACAGTCCTGATCACAATTTTCCTTATAGCTTCTGTCAGCTTATACCAGGCTCACGTCTCAATTAGATGTTCTATAGGTGTCCTTTTGGGACCACAGCAGACACCATGCCACTTCCTTGGGGGAAGAACATCTGGGAGGTGGCCTGTTACCTGCTCTGCAGGTGTACGCCATGCTGCGTCTCCTGATTTATGGGCCTGCCTTGATGAGCAAGGGGTGTGGTCAACTGAGTGGGTTCAAACACTCCACAAGAGTCCCCAAGATCAGCCTTCAAAGTGACTCATTTCTCACTTATAAGCTAAAATTACTTCCTGCATTGGGATCTTGGGTTTGCACTCGCCTCACTTTGGTAAGCAATGATGTACTTCTGATTCTTACAGGAAACATCAAGAGGGTGATAGAATATGAAAGTCACCTCAGAGATTTTCCTGGGAGATACTGACATTAATGCCCAGTCTTCCAGTTCCTCATTTATTGAAAAATGGAGGGTGAAGACTAGAGGGTTCCTCAAGGGTCCTTTTGATTCAAAAGTACTGATTCCCTGTGTGTCAGACCACCATGACTTGGAAGATAGGCTAATTCTTGCTGTGAGGGCTACTATCTAATTGTTTTCTCATTGGGAAAGTGCTCAGACTATGAGATTCGAAACTTTGTCAGTTCTGGGGCCTTCTAAAATCTATGACAAAATGCCATAGTACCAATCAAGAGGAGCGTTTGGAGAAAGTGGGTGTGGCTGCTCAACGCGCAAGGTATTAGAGGA
Source organism: Solenodon paradoxus (assembly GCA_004363575.1). Classification (NCBI taxonomy): domain Eukaryota; kingdom Metazoa; phylum Chordata; class Mammalia; order Eulipotyphla; family Solenodontidae; genus Solenodon; species Solenodon paradoxus. Next base: position 90,641 of record RJWH01002015.1, on the reverse strand, counting down.
CATATGAAAAAGGATGTTTGGAGTGGTTAGTCCCAGTTTTCCCAGGTGTTGGATAGGAGAGGTGGGGGCTTCATTGTCATACATGTGATTATGGTTCTGGATTTCTCCAGAGATCTATTCTTAGCACACTATTCTTGCCAAAGAGTTTGTACAGCTGTGGACCAGGGCACCTGAGCTGAATCCTTATACACGTGCTAGAGTGGTACTGATTCTGTGATTCTTGATCTTCCCTATTAATTAGTTCTGAGGTGGGGAAAAGCTCAAAGAATTGCCTCTAGTACTCATATTTTCAGTATGCATCTTTCAATGGAGTTAATACCCAAGATCTATTCACCGAAGATTCACTTGGAGGAAAAGTGGTTTAACTGTCATTGCTGACCACATGACCTTTGGACAGAGAGAAATTTCCTTTTGCAAAAAAGCAAAGTTACAACTCGACATTAAAAAAAAAAATGGTTTCCAGTTAAAATATATTTCTCTTGAGGGTTTCTGACTGACCACATAACGTTCTCTATATATCAAATTATTCATTGCTGTCTGAAACTAAACACATAGGGTGAATCCATCACCTTTTTCACCTGAAAAAGAATTGTTTCTGCTTAATTTTCCTAATATTGCTACTAAAGTCCCATTTTCTCAGTCCTGATTTTATACCTACAGTGATTCATTTTCTTAAAATCTTTATTAATTTTTCTGTTTACCAAAGTAATATGCCACCTGCAGAAAAATTGGAAGTTTAATTATATAAATAAAATAAATAAATATCACCTATTATTTCCCATCAATAGATAATCTATCTCTATCTGGTGTATGCTCTTTTTTATTTTTTTAAGGAAAAGTTCAGGTGGGAAGGGAGAGGAAGAAGAAGCACTTTATTTAGTTGTTCATATTGGTTTTTACCCCCGCTCCAGATCCCAGGTCTCTGGGATATGTGGCCTGCACTCTCTGCCAAAGGTAGCTGACTAAACCGCTACTCCACCAGAGCACACTGGTGTGTGTCATTTTGATGTATGAAAATATTCTATTCATTTTAGAGTACTAGGAGTAACATGTAATTTTAATAATTTTGTTTTCAGACCACACAAGTAAATGGAATGGCTTTCTACTTCAAGAATTGGAAGAATTAGCATTGTTAAAATGTCAATACTACCAAAAGTCATCTACAGAATCAAGATTCCAATGACTTTATTTTTGTACTTTAGTAGAAAAAGCACTCCTAAAATTTATATGGTTCCACAGAAGATCCAGATTAGGAAAGGAGATCCTGAAAAAGTAGAACAAAGCAGGAGGAATCACACTTCCTCATTTCAAGCTCTTTATAAAAATACTATAGTCTTGGCATAAAAACAAACAAATAGACCAGTGGAACAGAAATGAGAGCCCAGAAATAAACCTAAGCATATATTGTCAGCTAATATTTGATAAGGAAGCCAACAATACTCAATGGAGAAAAGTCTCTTCTATAATTTTATTTTTATTTAATTTAAAAAGAACTTCATTATTAAGGACTATATATCAAGTTGTATACCAAAATTGAATTAACTATTTTCCTATTAGTTAGGCTACATTGATTTTTTTCTCCTATATATTTTTGTGCCCTCATCTGATTAACTCTTTAAAAGATAAATTCATAGAAGTTCAAAGGAACAAATATTAAAAAACAAAAAAAAGCTTTAAAGAGAGTAGCTTTTTGTTTTTTAGGTTTTTTTGTTTTTGTTTTTTTTAAAGCAAAGGTGCAGGCAGGAATGAAGGTGAGTAAGCACGCAGGCAGGAAGAGAGAGGAGGAAGAAGATTTCATTTTATTTCCATTCAGTTGTTCACACAGGTTGCTTCCCCCAGACCTGGAACTTGAACCCAGGGGTACGTGGCTTGCTCCTTCAGAGTTATTGACCTAACTGCTGCTCCACTAGTGTGCACCAAGAGAGATCTTAAAAAGTTCTCATTATAGGAAAAAAAGTTGTGGTGTGCCCTGGAGCAGCAGTTAGGTCATTTGCCTCCAAAAGAGCTCAGGTTTGAGTACTCCTGGGTTTGAGTCCCAGCTCTGGGGGGAAACAACCAGTGTGAACAACTAACTGGAAATAAAATAAAATAAAATGCTTCTTTCTCTGTCTACCTCTCTGCCTACATGTCTGCCTACTTGCCTTCATTCCTGCCTGCACTTTCCCTTTAAAAAAGAAAAAAAAATTGTAACTATGTGATGTATGTTAACCAAACTTATTGAGGTGATCATTTCACAATATACATATATCAAATCATTACATCATATACTGTAAACAAGCACAAGGTTATATGTCAATTATTTCTCAATGCAATAGGGGGGGGAACCCCCGTGCTTCACCTATTCAACATTACCCCACCTCAACCCTTGACAGTCATTGATGTCTTTGGTCTTCATAGTTTTACTTTTTTCCAGAATGTCATATAAATAGAACCATATATTATATAGTCTTTCCAGACAAATTTCTTCCACTTAGCAACAGGCACTTAAAACTCACCTATATCTTTGCATGGCTTGATGGCATATTCTTTTTGATTACTAAATAGCATTCCATTGTATGATTGTATCACTGTTTATTCATTCATATTGTGAGATATGCTTCCAGTTTTGGTAATTAAGAATAAAACTGGTATAAACATACCTACATACAGGGTTTTATGAAGATATAAATTTTCAAATCAGTGGGTAAGTACCTAAGAGTTCAAATATGGTTTGTATGGTAAGACTATATTTAGTTTTGTAAAAACCTCCAAACTTTTCCAAGGTGGTTTCACTATTTTGCATTCTCACCAGCAATGAGTGAGAATTCTTACTGCTTGTCATCCTTGCCCTCAGTTGGTATTGCCAGTCATTTGGATATTAGTTATTCGGATAGAAGGAAATAAAAAAAATATATAATGCTACATTTCTCTTCAGAAAGTTTGCATTGATTTATCTGGAGTAACGCTGGTTCCTATAGTTCTTGTTTCCTACATTTAATCAGGTACCAAGTCATGTTGATTCTTTACACTTGCTGACAACTCCTTTTTGTCCATTCTGAAAGTCATCCCTGGTCCAGGCCTTCATTGTCTTGCACCTGGGCCAACACAGGTGCAAGACTCCTTGCTTCCTAGACTCCAGTATCTCCTTGTTCCAACTCAATTTACACAATGAAGCTAAAACAAAGAAATCATAATCCTTTTTTTAAAGAAGAATTTTTATCTTTGTAACTTTGCTTTTCCAGAACTATGGCAGGTGGCCTTTTGAACCCAATTTTAAGCCCTCAGTTCAGTAGCCAACATTTCTTTAACCCCCGTTCTGATTTCTCTGCACTGACCAAGTTTAGTTTGTTTACCATGCTGACATATAATTCAAAGACTTTCAATTCTTTGTCATAGCTATCATTCCTTTCCGTCTGGAATGCCTTACCTCCTCTTTACCCCTCAGTCAGTGTCCTAGCTCAAAATGCTCACAATCAAAGCTTTTTCCTAAATACTCATTCTACCTTGATTTCTCTTTTATCCAATTAATACTGCAAAAATACTATCTTGAATTTGTCTTTCTGTTTTTTAAGACTGTTCTCTATTATTCCATGTGCATTTTATCTACCTAATCGAGAGTATATCCATCAGTGTAACTGAAAGGAAGAACATTGTCTTTGTTTTATGCTTTCTCTAAAGTACTTGGTATACTACCATGGATAGTGCAGGAACTGAATAAATGTTGGCTAATAAACAGGAAAAAATTGCAAAATTTTTTGAAATGATACTTTAATTTTTATTACACAGAAAGTATATATTCATTGTAGAAAAACTAATAAAGGAAAGCCTAGAAAATACAAATATTCACAAATGAAAAAAGTTTTATAAACCTCTGAATAACTCCATTATCCAGAGATTATTACTATTAACATCTTGGCTTGGAAGAACACCACATTTTTTATGCATGTGTCGTATTTGAGTGGAAATAATGACTGTTTTGTGATAAAATGCCTCTGAAGTTGTATGTCTTTAAAATGCACATTGAAGTCAAATGGACACATAAACTTTCTAGGTTTAAGAGCACAGTGTCACACACAGAAATATATCAGTCGCCTGAAGTAGATTTGTTATTTCTGATTCCCAGCCAGGAGACTCTCCCACCAAATCCTACTTCCTCAATAACCCTCCAGCATATTCTCCTTGACATGCTTACTGTTCTTTATCTAACAGTTAAAGAATGAAAAAATCCTGACAAAGCCCCAATGATGAAGGTGGATATTAATTATTCTCTCCTCTCACCTCTGTAGAAAAACTGAGTGATTCCAATACACGAGGTATTTTTTACTCTTTAAAAAAAATTTTTTTTTTATAAAGGAAAGACAGGCAGAAATGAAGGCAAGTAAGCATGCAGGGAGACAGAAAGAAAGGAAAAATAATCATTTTATTTTTATTTAGTTGTTTATGTTGATTGTTTCTCCCTGGGCCCTGGACTCGAACCCAGGGGGTATGTGGCCTTGCACTCCTTCAGAGGCAATTGACCTAACTGCTACTCCACCAGAGTGCGCCTACAAGGTATTTATATTCTCAAAAGAATTTCAGAATTTTGAGAACAATAAAACTATTCTTGGAACTAAAGGTGTCTAATCAAAACAAGCAAGATCATACACTTGCCTCATTTTTGTTGAGCTGATAGCAAGGAATTTCTAATAGGCAAGCAGGCATTTTTGTGTGCGTATCTATTTTTAATCTAATCTAATCTAATCTGATTCTATCTATCATCTATCTTTTTTCAGGAAGTGTGGGCTTAGTAACAGACTAAACACTAGGAAATTTTCTGAATAACAGTATGATTTTCTGAGGCTGCATGGTGGTAGTAATGCACCTGCAGGGACAGCTTTTTGGTTTTCTTTGTTTTTTAATGCCCACTTCCTAGATGTTGCTAGACATCTTGCAAGTATATTAAACTATAGCCTACATCAGTGGTAGCTTTCAGTCAGTCTAGTTGCAATTTTATGACTTTTAAATTAACCTAATATGTGCCCAGCACTTTCTGGAAGATAGAGAATATGTTAAAAAGTTAGACAACAGTCCACGTACTGCCTATGGACCTGGATTTGTGGTCCAGGACCAGAGAGAACAACTAACATGAATAACTAAATAAATAAAAGCACTTCTTCCTCCTCTCTCTTCCTTCTGCCTGCCTGCTTTCATTCCTGCTTACCTTCCTTCTTAAAAAATAAGTTAGACATCTGTAACATTATTAATAGAAAAAAGCAGGGGAAAGAAATCAAAGGCAAAAAATACAAATGCTCCAGCATGCCCTGGTGGCTTAGGCATTATGTCTGTGGCTCAGGCAGCCCATGTAAAGCCTAAGGACCCAGTTTCACAATTCAAGTTCATGAGAGAACTCTTTATATACCGATATGGAATATATGTAGAATAAATTAGGCAGAAAAATGCAGAAACGTGTGTAGTAAGCTATCATTTGTGTTAAAAGGGGGAAAAATTTGTACATATTAAATTCCTTATATAGGTATAAAAATCTCTAGAAGCATATTTAAAAGCCTAATATCATATTTTGCTTATGAGAAGGGATCTGAGTAGTGAGCAAAATAAAAGAATTCCTTTAGCTATACTTTAACATTCTTTTTGAAATTTGAACGTGAATGTTCAGTTTCTGTTTAGATTCTGTTCAGAACTGTTTAGATTTTTTAATGTGAAATTATATGGTTTAAGAAACTAACAATATAGTTGGAGAAACCAGGGAGTGAGTTTTAAATGAAATGTTCCCAACTGTTACAAAAGAGCAAGAAGTGAAATTTTATGGTAGTCAGCGATAATTCCTTAAAGTGCTAATTAGCAGATTTATAAAGAGGATATAATGACTGGAGTATTATATCAGCTTACTTGATTGATGAAATTCCTTTTCCTTTGAGGCTATCATGGAATCAATGTGATATAGTAGGAAGAGCACAGGTTCTGGGGTCAGGCGAAAAGAAGTTCAGGTCCTAGCCTTACCATATACTAAACTTCAAAATTTAGATAAGTTATTTAACCTTTTTGAAGTTTCAATTTCCTCATCTATGGGTAAAATCTTGAGCGATATTATAAAAGTTAAACATCTAAACAAATTTGTTGGATTTACTTATATAGACAGGTGGAATGAGGTGGACTGTCATGCAGAAATTGTTTCCTGAGAAAACACTGGTTATACATGAAAGAACTATATGGAGTTAAAGTTTAGTTTCTCAATCTTGTGTGTTTTATAGCAAATGAAGGCGTTCATTACCTCAGAAGTTTAAAAAAATGCTTGGATTTTAGTTTCCTTTTCTTTTTCTTCCTTGTCTGAAAAATGATCAAAAGGAAGAGCGCTTTGAAACACATTACAACTGTACCTTAGTAAGCAGTCTTTCTGGTTTTTGTGAGAAAGCATTTATTCTATTGCTCATTTTTAACAAATACTTTTTTTTTTAAAAGGAAAGGTACAGGCAGGAATGAAGGCAAGTAGGCAGGCAGGCAGGAAGAGAGAGGAGGAAGCAGCACTTTATTTACTTTATTCAGTTGTTCATCATTGGTTGTTTCCCCAGATCCAGATTTGAATTGGGGACCTTAGGGATGTGTGTGGACTGCATCTGGTTTAAACCACTAGGTCACAGGGTATACTAACAAATATAAATTTTTTGCCCCCTTTCCTGGTCAAGGGTCTCAAACCCAGGTCCACAGCTTTACAGCCTGTGCTTTAGCTGCCTGAGCCACAAAGGACTGGAGTGGGGTGCAGGGATTTTACTCTCTACTGCATACTCAGTATTTGAAAATGAATGCTTTTTTTCATTTAGCAGTGAATTTTTTTTTTTTTAAGTAAAGGTGCAGGCAGGCAGGAAACCAAGCAGAGCAGAGACAGCAGGAAGAGAGAAGATGAAGAAGAATCATATTTATTTTATTTAGTTGTCCATCTGGCAGCACCCCCCATACCCCCTCCACCCCAAGTCCTGGGTCCTTGGGATGCATGTGGACTGCCTCTGGCAGACTTTACTCCTAAATCACAGGGTGCACCAGTAATTTTCATCTTAAGATACAATATAACAGGCATACCCCCCGTGGCTCAGGTGGCTTAGGCGCAGGCCATGTAAGTCCCACAAACCTGAACAAGGGTTTTAGACCAGGGGCTGGGGGTGGGTTAAAAAAAAGGATACAATATATCAAAATGAAGGTTACTAAGTCATATTAATATTTATTGATATTTTGAATAGGTTGAATGTGATTTTAGATAGTCATCAAATGTATTACTTGATATGCTGATCTCTCAGTATTCATGTTTGTTAAACTACAAGAATGTGGTATATATAGAAATATTAAGTCACATTTAGTACAGACTCTACACAGCAGTCACCAAAATGTAGGAGATTGAGAATTCCAACTTCCATACTGATTGTCAAACTACTGACGAGTGTCTCAGGTAAGGTGTCTGATGAAATTAATATTATTGCCCAATCATATTTTCCCATATATGCAGGGTTGATTGCTAGGCACTGAGTAGTGTATTTTTCTCTCTCAAATATACTGGGGAAAAATGTATATATGCAGGTTTCCTTTCTCTCTGTCCTTGAGATTCATTACAATATTGTTTAAAGAATTTAATGAATTTGTTCAGGTAGTTGCATTAGAAATTATTTTTGTATCAGTGATAGGAATGACACGTAGTTATTTTATATTGCTGCACTAGTCACTACCTGTTTTTGTCTAAGGATGTATACACACCAATTCTGGATAATCCAGCTTTGAAGTGGGTTGGGCTGTCTGCTTCTTTTGTTGGTGCTATTAGTTTAGATTGTGACCTAGTCACACATGCCTTGAAAACTTAAATAGCACTGAGGATACAGACAAATTAAGTTCTACAGATTCTGATTAAAGTCAGTGTACAAGGCATTTACATCAAAATTGTTTTCCAGAAAAGACACAAAACACCCTCCTCCGTTTTTTACAATTTATTATCTAGAAAGAACATTTACCTAAAGTGTTCTGTCCTTTTTTAAGCTTGTGAAATGCTAAAACAAGCAATTACTAAACAATGAAATGTTCACAATCTTCAAAATGTTCTTTAAACAAATGTTTGGCAGAATTAATTTTGAAGTCATTTAAAATATCATTATAGTTATAGAATTTTCAGATTCCAGTTCAGGGGAGGTGAAATATTAAGTATTGCAAAATCGAAATCTACAGAGCCCTTTGATAAGGTTGCAAGAGAGGAGGCAATGCCAGATCCTTTGCTCTGGCCAACCTCTGTTGGCTAAATATCATAGGAACATTCTCTGGGTCAAAGGGCATTTGCCATACAAACTTTACCAAACACTTTTCTTGTGATCTTTGGTCATAGGATTAGTTGGAGCATGAGAATTTTAAAGTCTTTATTGACAAAAGAAGAGAAGTAGAGGTAGAGATAAAAGAGGTAGGTAGATTCTTAGAAAAAGACCCCTGCCCCTAACTAACCTTGCTTTGCATCACAGAAATCTGACAAGAATTATTTTGGTTGGCTGGATCCAGAGGCATGTGGAGGACTCCTGGAGGAAGATTAAGTAACAAAAATGAGTCTTTACTGTAAATTTGGCACTTGGCTAAAAGCCTGACTATCTAAGTTATTCATAATATCAACCCTGTGAGGGAAGCACCAATATTACCTCCATTTTACAGATGAACTAACTGAAAGTCAGAGATCAAGCAACAAACGCTCGGAGGTCATGCAGCAAGTAATTAAGGCCCCAGAACTCGGAACTGCTCTAGCGCACGCAGTCAGAACCACCGCGTTCAGTTCGGTGGTCTAGATCCGCACGCCGTTCGCGGCCTTCTCTCGCAGGACAGTTCCCAGTACTGAGGCATGGCGCTGTCCAGCCCTCAGGCCTGCCGCCTTACACCAGCGAGAGAACGCGGCCCCGCGGGGCGATCCCGCCCGCAGGTGGTAGAACAGCCGCGCCCAGCCACGTCCAGGCACGCCGGCAAGCCGAATCGCCTTCGGGCGGTCATTCCAAGCAGCTCCAGGACCCCTCCGTAGCGCGCGCTGGGCTCCCACCGGCAAAGGCAGTGAGAAGTAGGAACAGCCCAGTGCCGCTCTTTTCCAGCCCCTCACTCCCGCGCAAAGAGCCTGAGGCAGAGGTTACATAGCCTCACCTGTCCCAGAGGTGGCGACCGCTCTCAAGATTGACGCTCCGCTCCTCCAACCAGAATCCGGAAGGAAGGTGAAGCCTAGCCGAGACTGACAGCCTCTTCCCTCCAATCCCCGTGCAGCAACTCTCCGGTCTGGGTCTCGGCGCCTGGCGTAGAGCGACAGGTGGGAGCTGCGTTCCCTTCGCGCCTTTTGCATCCTTGAAGTAAAAGCCTCCCTAAGCGTTGGGTGAATTTCTCCACATTTCACCAGTTCTTGCAGTTCGTCATCTCAGCTGTCATTTTAATCTGAAGTGGAAATTCCCCAGCCCTTTCCCGTCACCTTAGGTGGGGGCGGGATAATTGGTATCATTACCGGCCAATTATACCACGCGACGTCCTGTGACAAAGTGACCGACACTTTATAGCGCCAATGAAGGCTCCCATTGTCAGGGGTCACTATGACTGACCACAAGGCCAACTAATCCACTTTAAGGTCGTGACGCGCTAGTCATAGAGGTTGACCAATAGACTTAGAAAAAGACCGGAAGTCGGTGCGAGGGGAGTAGGAGGCGGGTGTTCGCAACCGCCGAGGCCTGCGCGGGTCAGAGCAGCTTAGGGGCCGCGAGCCAGCGAGCAGCGCGTGACGAAGAGCCTGAGCGACAGGTCACCTTGGCCAATGAGCTGCAGCCTCTGAGAGACATTAGCCAGTGGCGAGTGTGAGGGGCGGGAGGCAGCAGGTTAGGCAGTGAGAAGTTGGTGGCGCTGCTGGGACGGGGGGGAAGGAGACGCTTCTTCCTCCTGCAGCTCCTCTCGTTCCCGGGATCGGCGGCGGCGGCCGCGAGTGACTCGGCAGCGTCTCCGGCTCCGCGTGCGAACCATGCTGACCGACGGCGGAGGCGGCGGCACCTCCTTTGAGGAGGACCTGGACTCGGTGGCTCCGCGATCCGCCCCAGCCGGGGCCTCGGAGCCGCCTCCGCCGGGAGGGGTCGGACTGGGGATCCGCTCAGTGAGACTCTTTGGGGAGGCCGGGCCCGCGCCGGGAGTCGGTGGCGGCGGCAGCGGTGCGGGCGGAGGGGACGCGGCGCTGGATTTCAAGTTGGCGGCTGCTGTGCTGCGGACCGGGGGTGGAGGTGGTGCCTCTGGCAGCGACGAGGACGAGGTGTCCGAGGTACGGCTCCGGGACCCCCGCCTCCCACACAGCGTGAGGCATGAATTCTCCCCGGGCCGGCACGGGGCCCGGGCCACCGTCCGCTGCGCGGGTGGAGTCGTTCTCTGACAGCGGTCGGCTCCATGGCGGCAGTGGCAGTGGTGCGGGCCTAGTGCGCCCTCGGCTTGCTGTTCAGCCCGGTGGCTCGAGCCGGACAGGTTCCCGTCACCCTCCGTAGACCCACAATAGGGAGTCCTTTGGTCTCTGAGCTTCGCGCGGGAACTGGGATTCCTCAGGCTCCCTCCCGCCCACCCCGTTTTCGAGATGGGGGGGCGGGGGGGCGGGGTCTTGCGGGAGTCCCTGCCCTTGGTACTGAGAGGGAGACGGAGGGAGGGAGGGAGCAAGCGCAGGCGAGACGGAGCGAGGCAGGGAGGGACCGACCGAGACTGGCCAGCTCGCTCAAGGCACATTGGCACTAGGTGCCTCTCCCCAAAGTTGAGGGTTGGACATCTAGGCCTTACCTGTGTATTTAAGGAGGGTTCTTTAGTCCCCTCTTTAGTTTGAGTCAGGTGAGTTTGTGCTCTCTGCTTTTACCCAGGGAAATCACGTGAGCATCGCACCTGCACATTTTGTGAAGTTAGACAGGAAAAGGCTTTTCCAGTGCATCTTTGAGCTTCAGAACAGCTGTATGACTGAACTCGAGGTTTTTAAGCGTGAAGATGAAACACCCTATGAACACCTTTTACAGTGAGGGAAAATTAGTTAGCAGGTCCCGCATTTCTTTTAACTCGTGTGTGTGTGTGTGTGTGTGTGTGTGTGTGTGTGTGTGTGTGTGTAATAAGCCTTTTCAGGGCTGAGCAAGGCGTCATCGTTGGCTCTAGGAACGGAGATACGTATATGTACGCTACCCTATGGCTTGGATATACTATTGTCCTGTGATGATCATTGTTCTAAGTACTCTGAGTGTTCTATTTTGGTTCTAAGGTACCTGTTCATCCCCTGTGGTCAATTATTTTAAACTCTGATCTTGGTGTAAAAGTACAGGGATTTCTCAGTGTACAGCTGTCCTGACTGTTGTATCTGGGAAGAAATAAGGAAAAACTGTACTTGTGGGTGGCAAATACAGTTAGTCGTTGGTTGTCTTACCATTCTAGATCTGAACAGGGGCTCCTTTAGATTTAAAACCATAGTACAATCTGACCCCAGACATTTAGCTTTGGGAAAAACAGTGTGTTGTAAGGGAAATAGTCCTTTGAATGTCTGTAGGAAATTATGGGTAGAATTTCTAGAACATCTCCACTATTGGACATTTGGAAAGCTTTTTTAATTCTTTCAGTGAAAATTGATGTGAGGTGACCCTCGAACACAGGTATTTTTTTTATCTAGGAAATAAAGTGGGATTATCTGTGGACTCTAAAGATTAGAGTCTGTTTTTCTTTGAAACTTGTAAGAGCAACTGAAGAAGTTTGCTTTGATCTAAAAGATGTTATTTTCTGCACAATTTTTACATTAATATCATAGGTGAAATGAAAAACCAAACATTTTATTTTACGTAAGGAGTTTTCTTAAACTTGTTCAGAGGTTGAGTGCTGATGAGATTTCAGAGTCATAAGTAACTTTTGGCTCATCTGTTTATATCTGAAAAACGAGCTTTGAAGTACCCATTTCCTTGAAGCTTGTATACACACACACACACACACACACACACACACACAATTTCATTTGGAGTCACCATATCCAGTGTTTAAAGCAGTGAGCAGAATCTATACCTTTTACATTTTTTTTTATGTTTATCATAAAAGTTATTTATTCATGACTCCTACACCAATTTAAGCTAATAGTAGAAGAACCCCTTACTAAGTTTTTTCCATGCCTAAAAAGAATTTAGGTATTAAGTGCATTTAATAGACCTCATATTTGAAGTGGAGATTTCTAGGATACCTACAGACTTTAACCTAGGCTGAAATGTGCTCACTGTGTTATTAGACTCATTTTTAAACTGTGGAGAAAGGAAATTTTTGTTTTTATGTCCTGTTTCTCCCATATCACATGGAGAAGAAATTCCTGGAGTATCTAGTCTCTGCTATATACTATGTCTTTGTCTTTGTGAGTGAAATGACCTATTTTGGCCAAGTAAATTTCTTGCCTTTTCTCTTTTCTCTCTGATAAGATGAACTGTCTTCTCCCATATTATTGGTTTTGAATTTGCAGTGTGAAAAGTCCATAAATAATGTTCTTTAAAAAACACCCATTTGGTGGCTAATATTAAAATCTTTATTTTCATCTTTCCTAGTTGTTTTAGAGCTGAATATTTAGAATCTAGACTTCCAGAGAGATAATGAGTTGGTTAGTAGTTTGAGAGTGAAGTTTGTCTTGTTCCCTAAGAAGTAAGTGAGGAATGAATAAGAAATATGGGGACCTGGTGTGTTGTCTGTAGAATTAATTGAAGTTCTGTCTATTTGGTCTACAGAGGTGTAGATACTCTGAGGACCTTTTTTTTTTTTATTATTAGACCCAACAACTGAGAAAATACAAGCTGCCTTGCTGGTAAAGTCAAAAGACATTTTGGTTTGAGAAGACTCTTGATTTGGTTTATCATTTTTTCAGGCATACTGAGCATGTTCTTTAGCTGTTCAAGGCTTTAAGTAGAAGAGTAAGAACTTGCTTTGATCTTATTAAATGTACCCATTGTTCAGAATAGACAGGGGGTTGAAAGTTCTTTTAAAATATCAATTTTAAATGTTAGGTATTTATTTGTTTATTTATTTAGAAAGGTTCAGGAAGGAGTGGAGGTGAGTAGGTGGGTAGGAAGGAAGAGAGAGAAGAAAGAAACATTTATTTATTGTATTTAGTTGTTCATCTTGGTTTTTCTCCCCAGTCCCAGGTCTTGAACCTGGGTTCTTGAGATGAATGTGACTTGAGTCCAGTGGCCTTAATCTGCTAGACCACCAGGGCACAGCAGTCTTTTTTTCTCTTTTAAAAGTGAAAGAAAAATAAAATTTCCAAGGAAAAGACTTTGGTGAGGTTTATGACTTCTGTCATAAGGTATATATGTGCGTGCGCACACACACATTCTGTATGCACTGTATTTATATATGTGTGATATCCTTTAATAATTTTTAAAGTAGTACAAAATGTCAGCAGTATAGATAGTAACTTATACAGTGAAAAGTGAAAGTCTTCCTCACTCCCAGTGACCCTTCAAATCCCACTCTTGAGTGATAACCAGTATTAAAATTTTTCATTATGTTTTCTAGGCCTGTATTGTGTGTGTATGTGTTCCTATATGTACACTTCAAAGAGAGATATCCAATTAGAAAGCATATCTAAATGTTATGCTGAGGGTCTTTTTATTCTTATCTTGATATAGTTACCATATTTACCAATAGGTAAGATAAATTATACACACAATTTATAGCAAATTATAGCAGAAATTTTGTAGAAACATTTTTTCCCCTGAAAATTACTTTTGCAGTCAAAAGCACAGGTCATACAGATGTTTCTTTCTGATTTTCTTTAGGAGATAATTTGCTTTGTAGGGTTACTTATAATCTATAATCTGGAGCAGACTTTCTTAACAGCAACATATCGACATTTTGGGCCTGATAATTCTTTATTTTGAGGGGCTGTCTTATACATTAGGAATCAGCATTTCTGATCTCTGCGCTCTAGTTACCAGTAGAACCCACCCAGTTGTGACAGCCAAAAATGCCTGGATACTTTGCCATGTCTCCTAAGGTGAAAACACTTCTGATTGAGAACCACTGGTCTGAAGGCCACTCTTATCACCAGAGATGGCAATTTTGTTATAAATACTCTGTATTCAAACCTCAGGTAAACGAGGCGAGTCACTGCTTTTAATAGCATCTCAGGACTTAAAGCTCATAACCTGAACGAGAGAGAAATTGAAAAAGGTACTGAAAGAATTAATACTGTAAATTTTCTATGATAAATTTATCATTTTGAGGAACTTTAACTAAAAGTAGTTTATTTTTGAAAAATTTGTATATTGCCCATGAGAGTGCATTTTACAAAACTTTTATGGGGACTTTGTTCAAAGTAGAAAGAAAGGGTTTTATTCCATAAATAATTCTTACTAGTGATAAAATAGGAGATCTAACTTTGAATTCTAGTGAGCCTATTTTGGAAACATTGAAAATGTTTATTGAAGAAGGAAAAGTTATTACTGTAACATTTGTTCCATATTGTTTGAGTATCAGCCTTGCGCAAATTCATTATAAAGCCTTATGACTGCATATAGAATGATGTGTTGTTGGATATAGTTATATGAATGGTAGCTCAAAACAGATTTGATTAGGTAAGTGGAGGAAATCCTGATTGTGAAACTTGTAGTATGTAGGGGATTTCTTCTGATTATTATTTAGTACATTTCCATGGGTGATTATATTCATATAGTTTGTAAGACAAAGTAACGAAGACACATGCACTGAAAAATCTTGATTTTACCACTTTTCCCAAGTATTCTTTCGTTTACACATCTAATGTCTTATATATCCTTTCAGAATTTTTTGGTGAAAATACAAATATACATTTATTTCCCTTTGTTATGTAAATGATGACAAACTTTTCTTGTGAGGTAGGCAGGAGGCAGGAAGACGCACTTTATTTTTATTTAGTTGTTCACATTGGTTGTCAAACATCGTCCCCAACTTCCCCCACCCCTCCAATCCTGGGTCTTAAACCCAGAACCCTGGTGTATATGCAGGACTGCTACCAGGTGTACTAGACTGCTAGGCCACCAGGATGAACCTCTTGTGAGAATTTTTTTAAATGGTAAATTTGAGAAGGGTCTATACTTTAAATCTAACCAAAGTGATAAAACATGTTAAAGAAATATTCTGAGCCTATCAAGTGTTAGAGTGATGATGTATTTAGATGACCTCTAATTCAGTGGTAGATACGATAAAATACATTGCTTTTAAAGAAGGCAAAGCAAATTTTAAATATTAGTCTTGAGTTGGCAAGTAAAAAGAAAAGAAATGAGGAGTCTTACCAGTTTTTTTGGTGCTAAATTTACCATCCTACAGAACATATGTTTTAAGAAATAATCCCCCTCCCCGACCCCCACCACATACATGCTATAAATGAACTGTTTCAATATATCTATCTTTTTAGACCTTATTATTGACAGTTTTTCTCTCTTTTTGCTTGTCATTGTCATAGAATCTTGGTGATAATCCTATCTCATCTCATTTTTAGGTAACTGCTACCATTTATTGAATGCTTATTATATGCCAGTACCGTACTAGATACTTTCGTTATTTTATTTAATCGTTTCAACACCCCCTTTGAGGTAGGTATTATCTACATTTTTATAGATGAATAAATATAGGTTCAGAGAAATGATTACAAACACCGAAAAAAAAAAAGGTTAATTTTTAAAATGTTAACACAGCTAGTAAGTGGTAAAGTTAGGATTTGAATCCAGAGTCCATGTTACAATTTTGCTTTCTCAGATTAAGAAATAGACAGAAATATGACTACCAAATGTTTTCTCCAGTGAATTCTTATTTAGTCCTTGTTTAGTGTTTTCATAGTTCTAACTGAAATGAGAAAAGTAAAGACAATGTAGAGAATTTCTCAGTCATTTTCCCCACTTTTTTCTATTTTGAGATAATGTGTTCTGTTGTTACAAAATGAATTTTTTAAATACCCATGTTTGACAGAATATCAAATTCAAAACTGCATATCAGGACCCAGACTCTTGGAAAACATTGAGCTAACTAACTTGCTCAGGTTTACACAGCTAATTTGTAGCAGAAAATTTGTATTAGAAAATAGATAACCTGACTCATTCTAGCTATTTTACTGCTAGATTGTCCTGCTGACACTTTTCTTCTGATGCGTTGTACCAATAAATTTGATAGTTATTTAAGAAATGCCCAGCTGAAGCTAGCATATGTGCCGTAGTTGACTGTGTTGGAAAAATTTTTGTTATTTAATGAAATTAGTGACTGCCATGTAAATCCACATATTAAGAAGGCAATCAAAGGTGTACACTTGAATCAAGGAACATAATTCTAAGATAAATTTATAATTGAAATTTATAATTGAACTGAATTAAAAAAATTCAGACCTTGCCATTATTCATTTAAAAATAATAGAAAAACCATATTTGCTTGATATAGAAAGACATAGCCAACTTTGTATCTTTGCCAATATGTAAAACAATGATTTTACAATGTTGTTACACTCTCATTTGAAAACATTAAAATCTTTGCCATTCCTTTGGTAGTTACTGACAGTTTGTACAGTGAAGATCAGTTGTCTTATGATGACACTGATGTACCTTTCTTCCTGTCAACTTTACTTAAACCAGGAAGAAAGTAAAGTTGTATATAAGGCTCTTTTTATTTGCTAGACTGAAATTTAGCAACTGTTTATTGTCAAAGAGCACATTTTGTTTTCTCTTCTTCATATACTTCCATTCTCATAGATTTTTCCTTTATCAATGGTGTTATCAGTAGAAAAAAGTATTTTTTTTAAAGTAGATAATCCTACTCTATCCTAGTTGTTTGATTCACCTGCGTTAGTGTATTATTTTGAAAGAAAAAGACAAGTATACCTCCAGGGATTAGCCCTAACTGCCAAAGAATTGGAGAACAGTTTATTGAGTTGCCAAGGTAAGTTTGATATGTTTAAATTTGTAATGAGGACAGTTAGATTGAAAACAATTTTTTGTGGGTTTTTTTTTTTAAGTGATAAAATAACAAAATTTACCACTTTAAACCATTTTTTGTTTTTTTAAAAATTGTGCTAAAATATACATAACATAAAAATTACCCCTTTAACCTTTTTAAAGTGTGTAGTTCAGTGACATTAAATACATTCACACTATTGTACAGCCATCACTACTTTCCATCTTTAGCACTTTTATATTTTCAAACTGAAACTTTGTATCCATTAAACAGTAGTTTCTTAGTCTCCCTTCCCCAGCTTCTAGCAACTACAATTCGACTTTCTTGTGAACCTGACTACTCTAGGTATGTCAAATAAGTGGAATCATTTGGTATTTCTACTTTTGTGACTGACTTATTTCACTTAGCATAATATCGTCAAGGTTCAACCATGTTACAGCATGTGTCAAAATTTCATTACTTTTAAAGGGTGAATAAGCTTTTACATGTATTTACATCATCTTGTTTATCCATTCATCCATTGATAGGTGCTTGGATTGCTTCCACCTTTCGGCTAATGTGAATATAGTGGTATTAAGATGGGTGTGCAGATATCTGTGCAGAGTCCCTATTTTCGATTCTTTGCATTATGTACTCATCAGTGGGATTGCTGGACTATGGTAATTCTATTTTTAAAAAAAAATTTTTTAAAGAAATAGCAATCCTTTAAAAAAATTTTTTAAAGGAAAAGTGCAGTCAGGAATGAAGGCAGTAGTAGGCAAATAGGCAGGAAGAGAGAGGAGGATGAAACACTATTTTTCATTTAGTTGTTCATGCTCGTTGTTCGCCCCCAACCTTGGGACTTGAACCCAGGGTATGTGGCTTTCATCCTTTGGAAGTGATTGACCTAACCATTGCTCTAGCAGGGCGTGCCTCTACTTTTTAATTTTCTGAGGCACCACTATACCATTTTCCATAGCAGCTGTACTATTTTCAGTTTCTCCATATTCTAGCCAATATTTGTTGTGTATATTTTCTTTGGAAAAATATCCAGGTTCTTTGCCCATTTTAAATTGAGTTGATTTTTCATTGTTTAATTGTAGGAGTTCGTCATATATTCTTGATATTCTTTATCACATATATGTGTATACATACATGTGTGTATCTCATTCCATGGGTTTCCTTTTCACTCTGCTTAGAGCTTTCATTTTTAACAGTTTCATAGTTTTAATTTTGATGAAGTTCATTTTATTTTTCAGTTTCTTTTCTTCTGTTATTTGTACTTTGATGTTATATCCATGAAATCATTGCTAAATCCAAAGTCTTGAAAATTTTCTCCAGTGTTTTCTTCTAATAATTTAATAGTTTCAACTCTTACATTTAGATCTTTGTTCTGTTTTGAGTTAATTATTTTTATATTTGGTATAAGGTCAGGGTCCAACTTCATTCTTTTACATGTGGATATCTAGTTTTTCCAGTACCATTTGTTGAAAAAACTATCATTCTTTCATTTAATGGTCTCGGCATTCTTCTTGAAAATCAGTTGGCCTTGTCTGGGAAGGTTTGTATCTGGGCTCTCCTCTTCCATTCATCTATATGTTTGTCTTTAGCCAGTATCACACAGTTTTGATTACTGTAGCTTTGTAGTTAGCTTTGAAATCAGGAAGTGTAAGTACTCCAACTTTGTTCTTCATTTTCAAACATGTTTTGGCTATTCAGGATTCTTTGAGAGAATATTAATTTTGAATGCCATTAGGCTTTTGATAGGGATTGCATTAAATCTGTAGATCACTTTGAATAAGATTGTTTTAATACAAATCTTATGTAATAGTTTTATCACAGTGGATATTAGCAAGTCAATAGGCATTTGAGTTTGGCAAATATTAAAAAGAATCTAATGGGGAGAATGATTGTCTAATCACTCATTTATGCCCTCCATGAAGCCATTGAACTCACTTAACAAGGAATTATGTGCTCTCAGTCCATGTTTCTGTAATATAATCCTTATTTTTTTCCTGATTTGTTATATTTATGAATTTGTGATTGATCACAATGTTTCACATATTGATAAAAATGTTAAGGAAGACTACTTTTTATCTTTTAAATGATTAGAGAGGAGTTCAGTTTTGGAAAAATTATCTCAATATGGTGTTAAATCTAGGTAAATGAACCTGTAGTGTTCTGAGGTAGAAGCCCAACTTTATTTTTTAAAATATGGATACGGTGGTCCTAACACCATTTCTGAAAAGACTGCATTGACTTTTCTGGATACATTTGTCTAAAATCAATTGATTGTAAATGTGAGAATAGAGAAATATTTCTGTTCTATTTAATTGATCTAAATGTTTTCTAATGCTATATCCATACTGTCTTGATTACTGTAACTTTATGTAGTAAGTTTAAAAATTGGGAAGTACAAGTCCTCCAACTTTGTTCTTTTTTAAGATTGTTTTGGCTATTCTTAGTGATTGGATATGTTCTTGTTTCTTGATCTGGTCTTCAGGAGAGATGACATTTAATATGCTACAGAATTTATGGTTGAACCTAAGAGATTCCCTCCACCCCTACCTTAATATTACAGCTCTTGATATTTCTGCTCCTCTTGTAGGCAGGTAGGAGGAACTCGTGATTTAAACCCGTGTTTGCTAGTCTGCTAGAAGTTGTCATAGTATGAGTTGTGTGTGTGTGTGTGTATTTGTGTTTTGTTTCTGTTTTTGTTTTCAAAAATGCAGGCAGACAAAGAGAAAAGAGGAAGAAACATTTTATTTAGTTCTTCATCTTGGTTGTTCCAACTAGTGCCAAACACGACCCTGGGACCTTAGGATGTATGTGAACTGCATGCAACCCCTGCTCCTGTGCTCCTGTGCGTGTTTTTTCATGCATACCCTCCCTAACAAAGCCTGAGTGTTTGAGAGGAGATAAAACTGAAGAGAGAAGAGAGCAGAACTGGTAGTTGTAGTCCGAGTACATCTGATGTGGGCATTGTCTGCAAGAAGAATATGAACAGAATTTCTTTTTCCAGGATAATGAACAAATAGAAAAATGGCATAAAACATAAAACACAGCATTAGGGCTTTTACATCTGGTATCATTCTAACAACTAAGAGGTGTGAGTTCATTATTTAAGTAACATACAATTTATTTGACACCCAAGTCAATGTTAATAATCTGTGTTACTAAATTGCAAAACAAATCTTGGATGTCACTGCTCAGATAGTCCCAGTTATGTTAAATTGCTTGTTATTTTGTTTCTATGAATAGTAGAAGTCTGTACTATATTTTGGTACCTGTATTACTTAAGACTGGACAGGATAACAGAGAAGAGTTTATTTTCTTTTAGTTTGAAGAGACCATTATTTAAGGCTGTATTTAAATCAGGTGCATGAATTTGACCTAAACTAAATTTAGAATAATATAACGAAGGTATCAAAGGTACACTATTATTGTATATTATCTTCTTGTTAATCTGTTAGAATTATTTACTCATTCTCTGCAGAAGAAAATCAGAGTGATGAATTTACATTTTACGTAATAAAATTATATTTCTCAGAGATTAGAGTCCTTGGCAGTCCAAGAATCCTAAATATTGTAGAGTGAATTTATCCCACTATACTTTATCTAGAACCTTTGTGCTTGGCTTTGGAATTAGAAAGGTGAAATAAATTTATGTCTCTTGTACCTAAGATATCAGTCTTAGGAGCATGAACATTTTAAGGAAAATGAAAGAAGCTAAATTATTTATTCAATTTATATTTGCCCTTCTAAATTCCTTTTGGATATTGACATCTTTTATATGAGTATTCTAGTCCTTAATTGCATCACCTCACTTAATTTCCTAATAGTCTTTTGACAGCCCAAGATCTTAAATTCAGTGTATTTCCTAATAGTCTTTTGACAGCCCAAGATCTTAAATTCAGTGTATGAACCATTGTCCTGCGTTAGCTTGGTGATCACTGTAAGGCTGATGTTTGGGTATCTTCCCTAATGAGTGTGGACTTTAAGTGGCAGTTTTAAAGGGGCAGTGATTGAAAATATAAGGATACAAAATCCATCAACATAAGATTGTCTTGGGCTCATCGCAAAATCACAACAGCTTCATTGTGTTGTATAAACTTAGCAAGCATGTGCTGTTTCCAGGCCTTTGGCATTTGCAGTTCATCCTCTCAGGAACATTCTTGGATTTCCATGTATCTTCCCTCTCTCACTTCTTTTAGCAGTACTAAGAAGCCTGCTCTATGTTCCATAAATGTCTTTGGCTCACCAATTCTAAAACTGAATTTATTTCCCCTTCCACTCCTATTCTTCCCACCCCCACCCCCACCCTTGGAAATTGCACTGCCCTGCAGCTAGTCAACAGAGTCAGTCTTGAGAGCGCTCATCTGCTGTTTCTTTTCACCACACATAGCCAAGTGGGCACTAAGTCTTAACACATTGTTTATTTCTCCCTTTATTGTAGCCTCACTGTTTTGGCCATAAATCAAACCATCTTTCATCTGTACTTATTGTAGTAATCCCTGGATCAATCTACCTCCAAGATTATGCCTTTCTAACTCTTCTACCCTACTATCAGAGTAAATTCTCTAATGCCAGTTCAATCATGTTATTCCTTTGGCAGAAAGCCTTCCTATTCCTTAAAGGATTCATCCAAATTCCTGGGTATCGCTTACAAGGTTATTTAGCATTTGGTTTCTCTTTTTCCAACTCTGTACTTTCTGTATGCTGCTTGATTTGCTTTTTTTATTTCCACCATGCCAAATATTTTTCTAAATGCATCAAGCTATTTTATGACCTGATGTGTTTGTTTCCACTGCTTCCAGAATTATAATAGTAGCTACTATATGCTGAGTACTTATTATCTGCTGGGCTTAATGGCTACCTATAGATTATCAAACTTTACAACTACCATAGGAAGAAAGTGATATTATTTCCAAATAACAGGTGAAGAAACCGAAGCTTAGAGACCTTCTATAACATATACAAAGATGTACATCTAGCAGTGATTTGAATTTACATACCTTATATTTTAGTAGCCATTTGTATAACTACTGCTCTACTCTGCTGCTGCTACTGTCATCCCTCTTCATGTTGGATTCCTTCCTGTCCCAGAGTCGTCATCTCCAACTGGATTTCATTCATTATCCCAATTAGAATTGACCATTTCTTTTTCTGTGTTCTCATGTTATCTGTATCTAACTATTAATGGCATCTGTAATACTTTATTACATTTAATTATCTGTCTTAATGAGAAGGAATCATGTCTTATTTAATTTTGTGTTCCCAGTACATGGTAGAAGATTTGACAAATATTAGGTACTACTTAAGTGTTGAATGAATGTATGTGGAGGCCATAATATGCTCAGATTATTGTTAAGTAAACATAAGTATAATGAATTCTGTATTATTTTTGTGGAGTAGAGTATAAGGAAGACAAGGTTCTTAGGTAAATTGACCTTAATAATAATAGTGATGGTAATATGAATAGTAATAAAAATCATTAATTGTCGAGCATTTGAGTTAAGCACTGTTGTGCACCTTTAGTATGTCATCTTGTTTAATTATCAATAACCCTATGATGCATTTATTGCTATCCTTATTTTGTACCTGAAGAAAATGAGGCTATGCAAGGTAAAACAGGCTAAGATCACCTGTGAGCAGTGGGCTGATATTTTAAGAATCCTTGCTCTTAGTCATTATGCTTTCTTCCCCTTCTTGGTATTAATTGGAAGTTCGTAGGTATTTGAGATTCTTTTTAACTTATTAAAATTGAGTGTTTCTCTGGAGCATTCAATGCTTATTTTTTATCTAGGATAATAAACAAGCCAGGACTTCTTTCTAACTTCAATTATACTCCATTTATTATGATGGGAAATACAAAGTAATGTTTCTTCTTTCAACATTAAGATTTTCTTTACTTCAGTTGCCATTCCTTGTGACTTTTATATTTGAGTATGTGAGCAGTCTTTTAAAAAGCCTATGGTGGTACAGTTTTTTTTTAAAGGAAAAGTGCAGGCAGGAATGAAGGCTAGTAGGCAGGAAGGCAGAAAAAGAGAGGCTAAAGGAGCATTTCATTTATTTTCAGTTGTTCCTCTTGGTTGTTCCCCGGCCCCAAGATGGCAAATCCTGGTCCTTGGGATGTTCCTGGATTGTGATACTTGAAGGCAACTGACCAAACCTCTATTCCACCTGGGTACATGATGGCACAAAGTTTGTTGTATGTTCTCTGGTGAGCAATAATGTAGATGTAGGTGCCAGAAATTACCCAATGAAAGCATGATTTGTCTCTCAGGACTTTGGCACAGGTGCACCCTGGTGGCTCAGACATTCAAGTCTGTGGTCTTCAGAGTAGTTCACATAAGGCCCAGGGGGCTGGGTTGGGGAGAATGAGCAACTAAATGAATGAAAAATGTTTCTTTCTCCTTTACCTGACTGCCTGCTTGCTTACTTGCCTTTATTCCTGCCTGCTTCCTTCCTAAAAAAACAAAACAAAACTTTGGCAGAGAGGAATTTGTGGACTTGACAATTTATTACATTTAATGTAAACAAGTTTTTTTTCTGACGTTACTATTGTTAAACTAATCTTACAATACTTGTAGATTCTCTGCTTTGTTGGTTAGTATTTGTTTTAGTTATACTCCATTGTTAAGAACTCAGTTCACTCATACAGTTCAGTATGGTAAAAAGGATATGAGCTTGACAGTCTGAAATACATGACTTCAGATCCTTGCCTGGTTATGTGATCTTGGGCAAGTTATAACTTTTCTGAGTTTCAGTGACATAAAATGAAGATCTGTTAATCTACTTCACTGAGTAGTTAAGGTGATTGAACAGAATAATATATGGAAAATACTGATAAATATGAGACATTTTATTAATGGTAGGTTATTATTTGTACTTAATTATTTGTGCTTAATAATCTTAAATAATTATTTGCACTTAATGTACTTAATTTGTAGCTATTATTAAAAAAGGATCTTCCTTTCATTAGTTTTATTTTTAATGTCAGCTTCTTTTATATCTTTATAAGATTTTTAATGAAAACATGGAAAGTTTACATATAATTGTGAATTAACTGGGGCACTAACTATAAAGGGGTTGAGTCCTCTAAAATGTACCCTGGGAATGAGAGCTGAGTATCAAAGGAAGGAACATGTTGAAAAGATGGAATCTCTCCCTAAGGTTGGGATTCTTAAATCATCTAGAGAAGATGTAGTTGTTGTCCATGGGTGGTAAGGAAAGTCACCGAGTTGTCTTGGGTGAGGACTAGTTCATGGAAAGTACACAGAAGCTGGCAGACAAGAAAGGGACACTTCCACCAGGCTGTTGGTGAGTTGTACTGATGAACAAGGACTGGAAGCAAGAAACTATGTGGAGGTTTTAAATTGACCAAGGCTGGCAGACAACACCCACTATGGTGTATTTGCTGTCTTATTGTTTTTCTGTGTGGTTTCTTTATGCTGTATAGAGCAGCCTTTAATATTTTTTTGCAAAGCTGGTTTTGTGGTGATAAACTCCTTTAAGTTTTGCTTGTCAGAAAAGTTTTTTTTTTATCATTCCTTCAGTTCTGAATGATAATCTTGCTGGATATAGTATCCTAGGTTGAAACTCCTTTTCTTTCAGCACTTTGATTATGCCATTCCCCTCTGGCCTGTAGAGTTTCACTTGAGAAGTCCGCTGATAGTCTTATGGGGGCTCCTCTGTATGTCACATGCTTTTCTCTGATTGCTTTTAACAGTCTTTCTTTATCTTGTATTTTTGAAATTTCTGTGGTGATGTGTCTAGGTGTATTTCTGTTTGGATTTATTTTATTAGGAACTCTTTGAGCCTCCTGGATGTGAAGCCTTGCTTTATTCTTCAAATTGGAGAAGTTCTTATCTATTTTTTCTTCAAATACGGTTTCTGCCCCCTTCTCTCTCTCTTCCTCTGGGACCCCTATCATGCAAATATTGTTCATTTTGATGTTATCCCAGAGGTCTCAAATACTGTCTTCAATTCTTTGAATTTTTTAAAATCTCTACTGATTCGGTTGATTGATTTTCACTTTCCTGTCTTCTCAAGCACTGATTCTATTGGAAGCTTCATCCATCTATTGTTGAGTTCCTCTGTTGAGTTCTTTAATTTAGCCATCTTGTCTCTTACCTCTTTGATGTCTTGTTTTAATTCTTCTCTTTGCTTCCTGACATTCTCGTTTACTGCCTCTACTGATTTCTGGATTCTTCCCATGAGTATGTTAATCACTGTTACTGTAAATTCTTCTTCAGGTAATTTGCATATGTCTGCTGTATTGATTTTCCCCTGGGTTTTTTATTGCATCCATCATTTCACATGTATTTCTCTGTACCTTTGCTCTATTCGGCATTCTGTTTATATTTCTGAGGGTTCGGTTTCCTTGGTGTTGCAGGTTTGACTTGCTCAGGATTGGCAGTCAGCCTGCAGTTTTGCATCTACCCACAAGGTGGCACTAATGGGTAGCATTGAGGCTTGGGACTGTCTTCTCGCTGTATTCCAGGGGGTGCGGTGTCTGATGGGCAGGATTTCCAGTAGGTGGGTATGCTGTGAGCCGGGTTTCTGCTCAGTAGATTTCAGGCTCTGGCATGAAATGGTTGTGGGAGGGGTTTGATTTGGCTGATTTCCGCTTATGGCTGCGCCCAGTCCATTTTCACCTCATAGGCTCCAACTCAGCTCTGGGTGAGCTTGCTTTCCTTTCACACCCTCCCAAGTCGGCCCTCCGTGTCTCCCTGTCTCAGCCCCACTGGGCCCACCTCTCAGTGCCTGTGCAGCTGGTCCAGAAATCCCTAGCCTCTGGCCCATCACATGTCCGGAGACTCCTGAGCTCCATCCCAAATCCAAATCTTCGGCTTAGCTCAGAACCTCACTGGGTGGCCTCACCACTGATAATCTTCAGCTGTTCTGTCTCCAGGTGAAGTGACAGTTGTTCCTTGATGTTTATCTAAAAAAAAATAGATATTTTTTGTTTTTGTTTTTTTTTTCGGTATCTGTGGGGAGCGACCCGAAAGTACGTCCTATCAAGTCACCATCCAGAAGTCGATCCCTCAGGATCTTCCTTTCTCCCATCTTCCTAGGCTTCAAAAATAATATTCCGTGTTTGAACTATAATTTAGAAATGAAGTTTTTGTAACGGAGCAAAGTGGAGTTAATTTTCTCCAGTTTTAATTTAGAAGTAGAAAAAGCAGGATTCTCTTTTGCACTGCATGAAGCTAATCAACTTCAGAAATCCAGAAATATCATTTATGTTTTTTGAGAAGAGAATTATGGGTCAAATCGAGAATATAGTTTTCCTTGTAGAAAGAAACTCGAAAGGTTTTTATGTTAAGAATGCATTCTTTTCATTCCATTATTTCAGAGGTTGTTGTTGATTATATTAGGACTGATAATATCAGCAGATTTCATTCTTAAATTTATCATTATTTGGTTCTGAATTATAACTATTTATGTTTTTGAATGGATCTTGGGGGCATGTTTGTCATGGATGCTACTGTTGAAACTGGAGTACTATATTCTTTGCAAAAAAAGAACTTCAGCAATTATCTCTTGGCATAATTGACCCATCCTTTTTGCTACTCCAAGTAGAAATCAATAATAAGTACACCTACATTCTAAACTTGGTATAAGTGCCATTCTGACTTAAAGTAGAGGGTTTAATTTGTATGGGGAAAAGTAAGATATCTGTCTAAATATAAGCTAAGCTAGAAGAGAAATAACAAATACATTCAAAGTGTGTATTTTAGATTTTTTTTTCAGGGAAAGATTCAGGAAGGAATGAAAGTTAGCAGAGGCAGATAGGCAGGAAGAAGCAGCATTTTACTTATTTAATTGCTCATCTTGGCAGTTTCCCCTTGCTCCAGCCCTGGGTCTTGAACCTGGGTCCTTGAGATAATCCATTGACCTTATTCACTGGGCCACCACGGTGCACCTATTTTAGATATTTAAAATAGTTTGGTAGTGTACTCTGACGGAGTAGCAGTTGTATCAGTTGCCTCCAGACAGTGCAGTCCACATACATCCCAAGGACCTGGGTTTGTGTTCCCAGGCTGGTGGGAACAACCAAGATGAACAATTAAATAAAAATAAATGCTTCTCCCTCTTTCTGCCTGCCTGCCTTTACTCACCTTTATTTCTGCCTGCACCTTTCCTTTAAAAATAAAATGTTTTACTAACCATTTTTATTGATCTACTATGAATTTCTTAAGAGAGCTTCATTTTTTAAGTTTTGTGAGGTGAGATTGCATAAAATAAAGACTTAGTATTCCCTTGAACTTTCTCAAGAGTTCTAGTTGGAGTTTATGGGAATAATGTTTTTGATGTTTTTTTTTTCTTCCTTAATAGAAAGGTGCTGGCAGGAATGAAAGTCAGTAGGCAGTCAGGAAAAGAGAAGAGGAAGAAGCATTTTATTTTATTTTATTGTTCAATATGGTTGCTTCCCCCAGCCCTAGGTCTTGAACCAGGGACCTTGGGATATATGTGAACTGTGTCACCGCGTACTAAACCACTAGGCCATGATGATTATTTTTAAAGATCAACAGAAACAAATTTTTGTGGCTACTAATATTTTAGTATCTTAACTCAAAACATTTATTTAATGCGTTAAAAATTAAAATTTCATAATCTGTTGAGAGGCATTCTCTATAATCTTTATTATTTTATGTTATGTAAGAGCTCATCTTTTTTTTTTTTAAGAGGAAGTCAGGCAGACAGGAGTGAAGGCAGGCAGGCAGCAGGCGGGAAGGAAGAGAGAAGGAAAAATGTTTTATTTACTTAGTTGTTCTCTTTAGTTGTTACCACTCTCCCACTTCCCAACTTGGGTCCTTGGGCTGTATGTGGACCGCACCCCAGGTGTGGACTTAAAACCTGAGCCACCAGGGTGTGACCTTGGGGGTGTGTTTTTTTATTTCATGGTAAGACCACATCAGTGGAAAATATATAAACAAAAAAATACATACATATGATATAATTTTTTTTCACTAACAACTGTTAGCTAGCAGTGCTATTTCTCAAAATATAGCCTAGATAAGGTAACAGTTTATTGACAAATGTATAGGTGAGATTATTATTATTATTATTTTAAAGGAAAATCGCAGGCAGGAACAAAGATGAGTAGGCCGACAGGCAAGCAGGCAGGCAGACAAGGAGAGAGAAGAGAAAGAAACATTTATTTTATTTAGTTCTTTATCTTAGTTCCTCCCAATGTGGGTCCTTGAGATGTGTGTGGACTATATCTAGAGGTCATATCTGTAAGGCCACCAGGGTGCACCCATTTTTTTAAATTTTTACTGTTATAAAACTTAACATATTTATATTATTAAAAGTTTTAATTATAGCATGATTAACTTACCTTTGATAGAAATTGGTTTTTTAGGAGGTGAGTTTAGGCCAAATTGAGTTAACAAATGACTTTTCTAGCTAGATTTTAGCCAGGCTGACTCAGTTCTTCTAGAGATAGCTGAGTCTGTGATTCAACTGCCTAGTAACTGTTGCCATCCAGTGGTTCATTTCTGAAATGTCAAATGGCATAAAAAGGGGACATGATATTTGTTTCATTTTCCCTCCTCTCTGCTGAAATTCTGGTTGAAACTAAAACCCCACTCACTTCAAAGAAGGAAGTTGGGTGGGGCAGGGCATGGCAGGGGAGAGAGACTTTTTAGGAAGACAAAAGTATTTTGTCTTTAGAATTTTAGCAGTCACCTAAAGAGAAAAAGAAGTTTTTTTTATGGACCAGAGTTATACTTTTTTCTCCAGTTTTCATTTTTACACCTAATTGGAGGTAGTTAAAAAAAACCCAGCAAACTGCTGTGTTTAATTTTGAAATAAACTTGCTTTTGGGGAAAAAGAATACTATAGGTGAATGTTTTGCTTCCTCTTGAATGTAGCAACTCAAGATTGATGAGCCTTGTATGTATATCATTAGGCAATAAGTTAATTTATGTAATCCTTTAGCTCATGTAAGAAACTATGAACCTTTATTCATTTACCTGATGAAGACTAATTTCCTTAGATATCTCATTATTTTGAGCAGTCATTATGTAGACTTTTTTTGTACTAGATCACCAAGCCTATTATATTAAATATGCAGAGTTGGTACATATAAGTGGTTTCCATCTTGACTAGCTAGATATATTTGGAGGTAATGTGAACCCAATCATAATTGCCATGTGTTAGGTATTTCAGCAGGCTCATCAGGTAAAATATTTCTGAACCACCAAAAGCTAACTCCTAAATATTCTCAAAGTAATAAGCATAATTGAATATTTTGGTTTTTTAATTTATTTTTTATTGTAATTATTCTACACATTAAAATAATTTCCTGTGTATAGGTTCCCCATTTCTTAAATGTATTTCAGCATACCATACCTCCACCAAATCACCAAGTGTTCTTTCCCATTGTCCAGTGGGCTCCACCACTATTTGCCCCTGCCCGTCCCATTCCCTTTTGGTAGGATATTTTGTTCTTTTATTGACTGTATTGAGACAGGCTTTTAAAACTTTAGAGAAAGTAGACAAAAGAAAGATGAAAATTAAATGCTTTTGGCATATCTAATTGATACAAATATAGTCAAGTCATTTATGTATATAGTTATATATAAATATAACTCTATAGGAACTTAGGATTTTTCCCACGTGTTATAGATATTTAAAATTTGATCTTGTTGGTCAGAACTTAAATATAAAATGCCTAAAACTAGAAAATTTAAATCATCATTACAAGGAAAAAATGTAACTGTAAGGTGCTAGTTGTTAACTAATTTATTGTGATAATTTCATAATATATACAAATATGAAATCATGTTGTATACTTTAAATTTATATGATATGTGTCAGTTATCACAATAAAACTGAAAAAATAAATAAGATAAAAATTCAAATGAATGCTAGTAAAATATATCATACTAGATTATTAGTATCATTCTTCCAGTTTGAAAAAGCATAGAAGATAGACACTGTGATAAGGCACAGGGCAAAAGAATTATATGCTAAAAATTATATTTATATAGTTTTATTATTTTTTTAATGCTTTTCCTTGTTTTGTCATTTCAGTAGCACTGTGACGTAAGTGATAATTGTCTTTGTTTATTGAGAAAGAAATGAAATGGTCAGAAAGGTAGAAGAGTTTGACTAACATCACACACAGTACCTGACGGAACTGGTACTTGAACTTAATTCACCTAATCTCTGGTGAAGTATTCTTTCCATAATTGAAGCGTAACATAGGAGAATTAAAATTAATAAATTGTCTTATGACTTATAATTTACAAAGAGAAGTTATTAGCCCTCTGGGGCAAGGGGCATATCTCTGTTTTTCTTCTGAACTTGATTGTTCCCAACTGCTTAGGAATGTCCTGTCTTGTGTATATGTTACTAACAGTACTGCCAACCAAGATCTTTTACATGATCTTACTTAAATTTATTACCAATTGTTCTTTCTAGTCTAAAACCATGGTAGTACGCTAGGTATCTAGGTACCTTGTAGTTTTTTAAAAATTGAAATGTAACTCATATATCAGAATTTAAAGCATGCAGTTCAGTGGTTTTTAGTGTATGTGCCACTATCTAATTTCAGAAATTTTCTGTCAAAAAAGAAACTTCAGATCCACAAGCAGTCACTTCTGTTCCTCACTCCCTCTTTAGGCAAACACTTAATCTACTTTCTGTTTTTATGAGTTTGCCTGTGTTGGACATTTCATATAAGTGGAATCATACAATGTGACTTTTTGTGTCTGACTTAAAGCATATGTTTTCAAGTCCCACCTATTATAGCATGTGTCTGTACTTATTTCCTTTTATAACTGAATGATACCTAATTGTATGGCTAGATCATATTTTGTTTATCCATTTATCACTAACAGACATTTGAATTGTTTCTACTGTTTTGCTGATATGCATAATGCAGTTGTTAACTATGTATACATTTCTGTATGAACATGCACATTGTAGATCCTGCATATATACCATCTTGTGTTGCTTAACAATGGAATACATTCTGAGAAATGTGTCACCAAGCCATTTCTTCGTTGTGCATACATCATAAAGTGTAATTATACAAACCTAAATGATATATAGTCTTCTACATAGCTAGGCTGCATCATGGTATAGATTATTGGGACCACCATCATATATGTTGTCTGTCATTGACCAAACCTTTGTTAAGCAACTCATGATTATACATAGAAGTGGAATTGCTGGGTCTTATTGGTAATTCTGTGTTTAATTTTTGAAGAACTGCCAAACTGTTTTCCATGGTGGCTACATCATTTTTATTCCCAGTAATGTATGAAAGACCTTATGTTTTTTGAGAGTGAGCCATTCATCACTTTATAAATGCATCTTCAAGCTCATTTTTAAAAATTCTCTCCTACCTCCACCCCCATATCTGACCATATATTGAAATTCTATGCGGTCTTGAAAGCATAGCTCAGATGCTACTTGTGCAAAGTTTTCTTTCACTGCTGGGGCTGGTGGTGATTTCTCTTTAATGCATATAGTTATATCATTTTATGTCTCTGAGGGCTTTTGTGTTCCTGGAGTCTTTGACTTTTTTCTTCTATGTCATTTTTTTATAAAATAGAACTTAAGTGTATATTAAATTCATGAGAGGGAGTTGGGAATCCTTAATTTATTTTAAGTGTTCCATGATACATGTGATTCGTCTTTGTCTCCATGAGATGTATAACCGCATCAGACCAGTGCTTTTTATAAAATGGAAACATTTACATCTACATGTCATCTTTAATTTTAAAAAATTCCAGAATTTGAGTGATGGTTTTATCTATCCTCACAACTGGCAAGTGTGTGTGCATGTGTGTATCTGCAAGTACTTAATATAATAATTTCTTGGACTTGCAATAAGCTTCTTAGTGTATAAAGTAGTTATCTTTCAATATTATTTGACAACTGGTAGACTACATTTATCTGTTGGCATGGATGTAGACTGGCATCTTTGCATCTTTGTGATTGCATATTAAAGAAGCTGTGTTGCAGCATAGTACATGACTCAGTGTTATTATATCTGAAGTTAAAGATTTTGTGAAATTATAGTACATCACTAGATAGTAAAATATAATCTCCAAATAATTTTAACATTACTATTTTTGTTAGGTTGTATTTGCTTGGTGTACATTGTGAAAACTGATGGCCAACTAGTCAAATATTCCAAATAATGTAGTCCAAATAGTGTGGTCCTTTTGTTTATAGATTTGTGCCTAAATGTATGGCCTGACTTTGAAATTTGGCTTTGCCATTTATTAGCTGTGTGACTGTGGAGAAGAAATTAACCTTTCTGTTCTGCTATAAATATGTACAATATTTCCCGAGTATACATATTTACATATCATAGACTCATGGATATATAACTGTACTCATGATTATATACATTTTACACATATACTTTCAGCAAAATAAAGATCCTACTATTTTAAATCTTGTGGTTTTCACTTAAGTTTATTAATATTTTCTCATGCCATTAAATATACTTCAAAAACATTGTTTATAATGACTGCATAGTAGTCCATCCTGTGAATGTATAAAATGTATTTATCAAATTGCCTATTACAGTTTTTTATATCCTTGTTTTTGGAATTTTTATTAATGCTACAGTGAAAATCTTTGCTCAATTTTCTCTGGTTTTCAGATAAGTTTTTAAGGCTAGATTCCTTAAAATGAAATTATGGGGTCAAAAGGCATGAGCTTTTAAAAGCATTTTCATACAGAGTTCCAAATTGCTTCCCAGAAATAATGCGCATATTTTATTAAGGAAATTCTTTTAGAATTAACTTGGTTTGAGATGAGAGGGTTGTTTATTTTTGTAAATTGATTTTGCTTATACCATTCATTCACTTCAATAAATATCTGTTGCATACCTGCTATGTGTGAGGTATTGATCCAGAGGAGAGAGAAATGAATGGTCAAGTGTGGTTCCTAACTTCATGGAGCTTCCCTGTTTATAGGGCTCCATGTTTTTGGCAGTGGATTAAATCTTAATTTCTTTTGCTTAAGGATCAAAACTAAATGCATTAAATAGGAGAGGAAAAACTATGCCTTAATAACCTATCTGTGCTATTCAGCCTTACTATCTAGTTCTACACACATCTTCCTAGGGGCTATGTTCTTGTACTTGCTTCATTTAAAAAAAAAAAAAAATGCTTTTCAGACTGCTAGTCACAGAAGATTCCATGATCCCCAGGAAATTTAAATCTGGTGTGTCTGGGTTATATCTGTAGTAATCCCTAAGATAAGCAGTTATTTTTGAATGAGAGTCTCCCTCAGAGTCCCTTCGCATACCCCATGTTTCTACAATAATTTATCTGGCTATATTTAAATTGCAAATCAGAAGTAATATTAACCTAAATATTACTGTTCTAATAGTAACTGAGATTCATTTCATGGATATTGAATTTTAATTTCATAAACAGGTTGAATCATTTATTTTGGACCAAGAGGATCTGGATAACCCAGTGCTTAAAACGACATCGGAGATATTCTTATCAAGTACTGCAGAAGGAGCAGATTTACGCACTGTGGATCCAGAGACACAGGCACGATTAGAAGCTTTGCTAGAAGCAGCAGGTAGTTTTTGTTTTCTCTTTTTCATCTCTTTAAAGGTCTAGATCTCTATACAAAGTTACGTAAGATTACCCCAAAATTGTATAATGTTATATGTAATTTGAAATCTCTGTAAAGTTTGCTTCCTAAAAATTGTTCATATTTTATATTAAAAAGATTCTTGGTAGAAAGTTTTCAACAAGTGATTTCTGGGCTCAATACTAAAATTTTTTTTTTTTTAAAGGAAAGTTGCAGACAACAATGAAGGGTGAGCAGAGGCAAGCAGGCAGGAAGAAAGAGGAGGAAGTAATACTCTATTTATAATCTGCCTATGTTGGTTTTTACCCCTCTGGCCCCAGGTCTTGAACCTAGGTCATTGGGATATATGTGTCCCAGTGACCTTATTTGCTAGGCTACCAGGGCCCACCAAAACTAACATTTTTTAAGGTATTTAGATAATCAACTAAAACTGTTAAGGATAACTTAATCTATTAACAATTACATTATAAAATAAAAATGGTGTTCATTGGTAGAATAACAGTTCCACCACTTCTAGTCTAGTGCAGTCCTAAGTACCTGTGTTCGCATCCCAGGGCCAGGGGTAACAGCTAAGTAAAAATAAATGAAAATGCTTCTTCCTATTCTCTCTTCCTGCCTGCTTGCCTAGTCGCCTTCATTCCTGTCTGCAGCTTTCCTTTAAAAAAAAAAAAAATAGGGCGAGGTGAATTTAGTTTATCATATTATGAATATTTTATTGATTTAGGGAATTCTGAATGTAATTACTTATTCACTATCATCTGTGACCTAATGTTTATTTAGAATACATTAAAATAAAAATTGAACACATAGATCCTGAGTGATCCTGACTTCGTTAAAAAAAACAACAATTGAACACATTAGTGAACAATTAGTGAACACAAAATTGGACCAAAATATGCTAAGTGAAGACAATTTCTTGTTTTGAAGTAGCAGAAAAGAAAAATCTGTGACAAGCATTCTTTCTCAAAATAATATGCACTTAACACTATTTTATATTATATAATCTCATTATTTGCTATATAGTTTCCATTACACTATAATGAAAAACATTTGAACTCTAAAGTTGTTTCAAGAAGGAAGTTAACTTTTTCTAATCCTCATGCTGATTTTGAGATCTAGTCACCTTGTATAACATTCTCTTTATTTACTTATTTAATATAAATTATGTCTGTATTTTCCATACATAAGAATTTAATCTAGAAGAATTGCAGCTTAATTTTTGAAATAGTGCCTAGAAACTTATTAGGATACATACATATATATATATGTTAATATATATATATGTATGTATATATCTTATTCCATGTTGAAGCTATTAAAATATAAAAATTTTCAAATAAAAAGCCTTAAAACAGAATTTTATCATTTAAGGACATTAATAAGCATGATACTAAAGATAGGTATTCAGAAAAATCACAGCAGTCTT
This sequence comes from Solenodon paradoxus, assembly GCA_004363575.1. Lineage (NCBI taxonomy): Eukaryota > Metazoa > Chordata > Mammalia > Eulipotyphla > Solenodontidae > Solenodon > Solenodon paradoxus. The sequence continues at coordinate 55,744 of RJWH01002015.1, read as the reverse complement.
TGACCACATTTGATATTGAAGGAAGAAAATTGTATCTGACTGAATGATGACTAGGGGAAAAGTAAGAGTGAAAAGAAATTGAATGTCATTAAGTATTTTCATTATGTTATGATCATATTAATTAATTACATTGTTGTCCCTCCCTTCCAAGTCTGGATTTCTTGCAAATTTCCTAGCTAATTTAGGGATCTTACCATTTAAGATTTCTGAAATAGGAATCCCATGGGCACCCTCCCATTTTCTTTTCCCATGCTTTGAAACCATATATTTGTTTTTCTTAGAAAAGGGAAAAATATAGAGACAAGGTATTTTTCTTTTCCAGGTCTTTTTTGGACTAATTTCCTTTCCTTCCTCGCACCAAACTTGCTTATTAGTGATAGTCTTTATTCTCTGGTTTAGACTGACACTTCACTCATGTTGTGAGTACTATTTCTGACCCCAAATTAAGGGTTTTTAACTCATTTCTCTTTTTTACTAAGTACATGATTCTCACTCGGGCTGGCTGTTTTTTAATACTTAAAATTTTTTATTTCCCTTTTCTCTTTTGATTCATGGTACGTCTGGTATTAAATAGCAGAATACCATAGAATTGGTTGGTTTTTACATCTATATTATTAGAGAGAAAGTAAATCTTGATTTTTTTCCTTCCTGGAGGTATCCAAAAATATTGAATTTTAAAATTGTGCATATTTTGACAGTGTAAATTCCAGACATTGTTAGATACACTGTTGTGTCCACAGAAATTGTTGGGTATTTTTTTTTTAAAGATATGCTCCTTTCTAAGACCTGTGCAACTGAGTTGCATAATGAATGCTTTCTTTTTGTGCTGCAATATTTTTATTTGCTTTTTTGACATTGTGTTTGTTGAGCCTATAACATATCTGAGGAGTTTTTAAACTTATATTTGTGCTTTTAATTGAGACAATATTAGATATTGCTAGGTTTCTTAAAGAAGGTAGAATTCTTGACATTGAAATAAGATAGTTTAAATTTTTTTACGGTTTTTTGAAATCGTAAAAAAATTAAGAATTAAGGCTTACCAAGAAGATTTTAAAGACTTTTCTAAATTATAAAAGTAATTCATATTATAGAATAGCAAAAACAATATGAAACTTATTAAGTAGTTAATAAAATCTTCCTATTGTTAAGGCTTGCATATACTTCCAAGCTTTTTTCTCTTTTCGTTATATAACAGATTTGAATATACATGATTTTTTTTTTTTTTTTTTAATGAATTAGGGGTACACCCCTGTGGTGCAGTGGCTATGGTGCAGGCCATGTAAAGCCAAGAGACCAGGTTTGAGACCCAGGGATAAGGGAAGGAAAAAAATAAATAAGAGTAAAATGAATTAAATGAATTAAAATATATTTTAATTTTATTTTTTTCACTTAATTGATTGTGATAGTCTTCCATAAAATGACATGTTGACCTTTCTTCTCTTTTTTAAAGAGTAAGCTAATACTCTGTTGCCCAGATGTACCATAATTTATTTTTCAAATTCCTTATTATTTCCGGTTTTACAGAATCTTAAATAATGCTCTAGTTTATATGTCTGTATAGCTCTAACTTTTCTTGTGCAAATATCTTTATATAGAAAACATTCTTAGTAAATGATACCACTAGGTCAAAAGATACTTGCATTTAACATTTTGATAACTGTTCTCAAATTGGTCCCCCAAGTTTATAGCAGTATGCATAATGTACCAACAGTTTTTGAGAGGGCCCCATACCCCACACCTCATTTTTTTTGGTCAGTTTCATAGCTTTCATTCTTTTTTTATTATCAGTACATTGTTTAATACCTTTTTAAATTTTCCTTTAAGGTGTCTTTAATTACATCTTTTTTTTACTGAAATAAAAACTTTTACTATAACGTACTAACACTAATATACATATACTTTACATGTACTAATATCTTTATGGTTTTGGGGATTTGTTCTCATGTTTAGAAGAGCCTCCCCTACAACATTAGAAAAATATTATATGATACTTTTCAGATTTTAATTTTTCATTTAGATCTTAAGTCTGCCTGGCATTTCTGTTTGTGAATGGTGTTGATTTGAGATTTTACTTAATTTTCAAATGGTAGTCAATTTGTAAAGTGTTCATGAAATAACCTCTCCTATCTACTCTGATTTGGAGATGTCACACTTACCATATTTTGACTTCATAAATAATCTAAGGTCTACTGTGGATGGGAGAGTCTCTATTATATATCCTCGATGTAATTTTTTTTGGTGCAATTTTTGTACTACTATAGTTTGCATAGCATCAATGCTTATCTCTTACCGGGCAATCTTCCCTTTTTAGTTTTTCATATTTTTGAGTAATTTTCCTTTCACTTTCAGCAGTAATAAGTGGTGATTTTACCAACTAAATTTTTATTGCAGTAGTCGTTGATTCTTTACTGAATCTAGAGGAAAAGATTTACTGGCAACTTAAATATCTAATAGTACTACTAGGCTGTGAGCTCTGTAAGGACAAGAACTCCACCTTTACCTTTTTCGCTAGTGTCTTATATCATAAGCACATTAGGAATATTAGTTTTAAGAATGAATTTATTTAAATTTGCAGTGTTGATAATTCTAGATGGATAGTCAACCAAAAGAAGAAACTATTAGCTTGTTTGTTGTAATATTATAGAATATTCTCTTCATTATTACTGAAAACAGTATTGATAAATATAATCTCACACTAGAGAGTTTATGGTATGACTAGATACTTTGAAAGAAACTTCATTCGTTTGATACAATAAGTATCAAGTTATATTTGACATGGGTAGAGGACAAATACGTACATTTTAAAGATGGAAAATTAAAACAGGTGACTGTGCCATGGCCTTTTGATACTTTGAACATGAGTGGTACAATTAAAATTATCAGCCTTATCTTCTTATATGTCAACTTCTGTGTCTTCTGTGTCAGCTTTGTCTATGGAAACTTTTGCCTTAGATAATAGTTTTTAGAAATGAAATTATAATTTACATTTTTATGTTTTCTTCTCTCTGCATTCCTTGATTGATTGGTGTACACTGAAGGAATTGGCAAATTGTCGACTGCTGATGGTAAAGCTTTTGCAGATCCTGAGGTACTCCGGAGACTAACGTCCTCAGTAAGCTGTGCACTGGATGAAGCTGCTGCTGCACTGACACGTATGAGAGCAGAAAACAGCCACAGTACGGGACAAGTAGACACGTATGTAATGGCTTCTACAGTAGAGATGGGGTATTAGACATTTTCTTGAGTGGACTTTGGAGAAGTAGAAAATTTTGGTTAAATAAAACTTTTAGAGAGCGGGGGTTATAAACTAGCAAATGGATATTAGAATAAATATTCTATTTTAATCGTGTATATAAATGTATGTACATTATGGATTAAAAAATAGATGTTATATTTTTGTTCTTGCATTTCACTCATATTCATTGAGCATTCTCATGGAATATATTATAGCACTACTATCTGAGAACTCCAAACTGAATAAGACCTGGTTTCCATTTCTAAGGAAGTTATTCTGAAGATTATAGTAGTAAATTCTAAACTGATTGCTTAAGTAATAATAAATGAAATTATTAATGCAATCATATAGGTACTTGCCATTACATATGGTCCATACACTAGCAATATCACCTCAGAGCTTATTAGAAGTGCATAATTTCAGATTCCATTTCATATCTACTGAATCACGATCTGCATTTTAACAAGAAACTGTGATTTATATGTTCATTAAAGTTTAAGATTTACTAATTTTGTTGATTATTCAATAATAAAAATGTTATTAAGACTTTCACCTTCTATTGCCAAATAGCTATAAGATTATATGCCAAATATCTTTTGGAATCATTGTATACTAGAATAGAAGCTTGTGTACATCATACTTTATAGTTTTTAAATTTACTATATTTGCACACCCTGGTGTTAGTGGGTAAGTCCACTGCCACCAGGCAAAGTCTACATACATCCCAAGAACCTGGATCTATGACCCAGGGTGATGGGGTCATAGATAAGATGAACAACTAAAATAAAATAAATAAAATGCTTCTTCTTCCTGTCTGCCTGCCTGTCTACCTGCCTACTTGCCTGTACTTTTCCTTTAAAATAAAATGTATATTCATAGGAACTTGAGTCTTTCTGTGTTGATTAATTGTTGATTGTTTCGTTTTCAGTCGCAGTCTGGCAGAAGCTTGCTCAGATGGGGATGTGAATGCTGTTCGTAAATTACTAGATGAAGGCAGAAGTGTGAATGAACATACAGAAGAAGGAGAAAGCCTGCTGTGTTTGGCTTGTTCAGCAGGGTATTATGAATTAGCGCAAGTAAGCAAAAATAATCTTTAGTGATTAAAATTACAGATGGTTTTGATGTTTTATTTTTATCACAAAAGGGAAATTATAATTAGATGCTAAGATTTTCCTTTTTGGCAGTAGATAAATAGGATCTGATACATAATTAATTTTGTTGCCTGTATCTGCAACTAGGCATGGTCCATTTTTCTGTCACTTACTCAACACTAATCCTAATGAATAAGAAACACTATTTTGAACTTGTCTTTAGAAATAATACACAGCTATAATGGGAAGTAGTGATTTGTTTTCATTTCATCCAGGTTGCCCCAATTCTTTTATTTATTTATTTCTCTGTTAGAGCAGTATTGGGAAATAGCCATGTGTTTACCAGTTCTTTTTTCTTATGAGAATAGTTTTGCTGTTCTTTTGTTAGATAATTCCAAACACAACACAAATAATTTGACAAGAGTAGTTGCATTTTAAATTGGATGTCTAGTGTGATTACCTCCTTTAAAGATTAATTGTAATGCTATGGTTAAATATAACCTGTAACCCAGTGTTTTGAGCTGTGAACACTGGCATATTTTCCCAAAAGGTGATTATTTTTTTATTTTCCTTTACTTCCTCTAAAAGAATATATGCCCAGATATAATATTCTATTAAAATAAGAATTGACAGTTCTACTCTGTGTATGTGTTTTAAAGGTATTGCTTGCTATGCATGCTAATGTTGAAGATCGAGGGAATAAAGGAGACATAACTCCCTTAATGGCAGCATCCAGCGGAGGTTATTTAGATATTGTGAAATTATTACTTCTTCATGATGCAGATGTCAACTCCCAGTCTGCAACAGGTAAGTTGAAAATGAGGTGTTGACTAGAGGAAAGTAAATAGATGGACTTAGTTGTGTCCTGAGATAAAAATTTGGTTCCTAGGAAAAATGACTTCTAAACCTATGGAAATATCTTAGTCTTTCTTTAGAATACCTGAATAAAATATAGGTTAATTTTATATGTTCAGAGTCTTTAAAACACACTTAAATTCCATTTGGTCAAGATTGACAGAATTTGTGCTGTGAACAATTTTTTTTTGCCACAATAATATGAAATGTGTAAAAATACAAAATTATGAACTCTCTTACAAATTTTTATCTCATTTAGATACGATTGCCTTATCATTATAGAATAACCTGAGTATATTTATACTATATGCTTTTTCATGTTGGCCGTACAGGATGCATTTGCTAATACATTCTGTGGCAGCCTAATAGTAACTCTAGTAAGGAATACTATTCTTTTAGTTATGTGGCTTCTTAGACTCATAGTCAGGAGGAACCTTGGTCATAGGTCTTGAGTTAGAGGCATAATTTTAGTAATAAGATTTATTTGATGCACTAACACCCCACCCACAAAGTTTAAAATAAACTTTAAAAAAGAAAGTTAGATAGTGAAAGCATATCGGTGTTCCATACCGTTAAGTGTTAAATGTAACCAACCTAATTTAAAAAAAAACGAGCAAGACTTTCTAGAAGGATTGTAGGTCATTTTGATGACTACTTTGTCTTAACTGTAGTAACTGTAGTGATATTAATATGCATACTGAGGCTGTTAAACAGTTGAGTTCTGAACAAATTAGGTTCTGAAATGGTAGTTCTATTAATGAACTTTTAAAATAAACTTCAGGGGTGCTCCCTTGTGACTGAGGAAGCTGGGACACTAGAATGTAAACCATGTGTAATACTTGTAAAACCCAATGGTCTAAGTTAGTGACCCAGGGCTGGGATAAAGAACCAAAATAAATAAAGATGCTCTTCCTAACCTTAAAATAAAAATTCAGTTCCATACTATTGGTATACCATTTCTCTACCCCTTTTAGTAAATAAAAATCCTCAAAATCAGGAAAGAAATAAGTAAAGGGTAATAACCATTTAAAGAAAAAATATTAGAAGTTATGTTGAAGGAGATTTACATCTGTCTTGCTAATTCACATTCTAAACAGGAATTAAAGATATGTCAGGAGGAAAATATCTTAAAAAATGAATTATTGTATGAATAAATCTGTAAGAAATAAGTAAAATTCTTTAAAAATAAATATACATAGAAAATATTGTGTTTTTCTAAGTTGTACAGTATTGAAAGAAAAAGGAGGTATACCCTAGTGAAATAAGTTAGGTCTGCCTCTCTGGCTGAGTGTAGTCTACATATATCCCAAGGACCTGGTTCACATCCTGGGTCCAGGAGTAGCGGGGAACAGCCAAGATGACCAATTAAATAAATAAAATGCTTTTTTCCCCTCTCTCTTCCTGCCTGCTTGCCTGCTCACCTTTATTCCTGCCTGCATCTTGCCCCAAAAAAAAAGAAAAGAAAAAGAATTTGAATGATGAAATATATTTTTTTAAATGTTGAAAATTATTTTTCAGTATAGCACTTAACCTTTTTTTTTTTTTTTTTTAAAGGAAAGGTACAGGTAGGAATGAAGGTTAGTAGGCAGACAGAAAAGGAAGAAGCATTTCATTTTATTTCCATTTTAGATGTTTACACTAATTAAGTTCCTCTCCCCACCTACCCCCATCCCCATAACCCCATAACCCAGGGGTTATGTGGCCTTTGTCCTTAGTAGGCAATTGACCTAACTGATGCTCAACTAGGATGTGCCAGCACTTAAATGTTATTTAACAGACTAAGAAAACATAAAGAGAAGTGAATTGACCTGTTTATAATATACCTTCCTAGAATATATATTTTTAAGCAAATATGTAATATGTTAAGGTTCATAGTGTTGGATGACATATAAGTGGTAATGAAGAATATTTTAATGAGTATTGAGTATTTTTAGTTTTATATTGCTTACAATTTCTTATGATTTTTTAACATGAAATTTAAGTGTAGAGCAATAACACTAACCTTGTCTGGAAATTTTATATTTACACACTTGTAACATGGTCTTTTATATTGGAATTTTAAAAGAAAATCCTTTAATTAGTAAGAAAATTAAGATGATGCTTCTAACCAGTGGTTTATATAAGGAAATTGAGGAAATATAACTAAAGCAGTAGCATAATCATAATTGTATCCATTTAATGGTAATTTTGTATTTATTTTATTTCTTTGCTAGGAAATACTGCACTAACGTATGCCTGTGCTGGAGGATTTGTTGACATTGTGAAAGTGTTACTTAATGAAGGTGCAAATATAGAAGATCATAATGAAAATGGACATACCCCCTTAATGGAAGCAGCCAGTGCAGGTCATGTGGAAGTTGCAAGAGTTCTCCTAGATCATGGGGCAGGCATCAACACTCATTCTAACGAATTCAAAGAAAGTGCTCTTACACTTGCGTGCTACAAAGGTACTCTATGATTATATACATAATGTATATATATATATATATGTATATATATATACACACACATTATTTTTATAACAACTTTGAATTTTTTGAATGAGTATTAGTATTTTTGTTAATTTTATATTGTTTATGATTTCTTATGATTTCCCTATCCTATATTATCTAGCCTGTAAAATTATATAGAAAGATCATTTTAGCCTATACTTCCTATAGTATAGTTTCACAGTGTATGTTTCTTTATTATTTTAATTCAAATTTATTCAATTAGTTATTAAGTCAACCAAAACTCTTAGCACAGATTTAGAGGGTTCCCATTATTTAATAACTTTCATTTTATCTGAGTTTTCCAACTTTTATTTCAAAAGTAATTCACAAATAATAATAATCACACTATACAAAAAGCCTGAAAAGTAGAATAGCATGAAAAAAAATTTTTTACAATGATATGTAGTGCTACCATCTAAAGATTTTAAGACATATAAACAATAGTGTATTTACTTTCACTGTTTTAAAGTATATTTATAAAAAATATATTGATATATAGTTTAAACAAAGCAATCATACTCAACACTATTTTATAGTCTGCTTATTTTATTTAGCAATAATCATAAACATTTCCCAACTCAGTATTTTGTAACACAGCTTATGATGGTCATATAGTAAGTCGTTATTTCAGTTAGAAATGAATTTGGCTACGTTATAAAATCTGAACTAATAATGATTTGAACAAAAGAGAAGCCTTTTCTTCACAAAAAAGAAGTTCGGGGTGGGCTTTCTAGGGCTAATAGGGCAATTCCATTGTCATCAGGATCTTAATACCGTTTCCCTGCTCTACCATTCTAGTTTATGGTTATATCCTCAAGGTTACTTATAATTCAATATCATAGCTAGAGCCCAAGCAATGCATATTCTAGGAAAGATGAAGGAGAGGAAGGGAAAAATGAAAAATGAGAAGTGCTTTGCAATTTAGCAATCTTCCCCTAAGGTGTCTTCTAGAAGTTCTACCTTATAACTCCCACGTGGATCTCATTGGCTACACATAGCAGCAAGGAATTCTGGGAAATGTAGTTTTTTTTAGTCGGGGATGTTGCCACTCAGATAAAATTAAGCGTTCTGTAGGTAAAGAAGAATGAGATTGGATAGTGAGTAAGGAACTAGCAGTCTCTACCAAATACATCAAATGGATGCACCATAATTGCCTATTGTTCACCACTTGAAATGTTCCCAGTTTTTCACTATTATTAAAAACACTGTGATAACATCCTTGTGCAGACATCTTTGCCTAATCTCTGATTATTTCCTTAGGATAAATTCCTGGAAGTGGAATTGCTGGGTCAAAGGGTATGGACATTTTTAAGGCTTTTGATACATATTGCCAAATTGCCTTCTAGAAAGGTTGAACCAATTTACACTCCCACCAGCAATGTTTGAGAGTGCCCTTTACCCCACCCTACACCCTCACCAACACTGGGTATTATCATTCTTTTTAATATTTGCCATTTTGATAGTAAAAAATGGTGTTTCATTTTAATTTGCATTTGTTTAATAGGAAGGTTTACTACTTTCTCATCAGTTTAATATTCATTTACATTTCTTTTTTGAGTTACCATTTCATGTCCTTCACCCATTTTTCTATTGGAGTGTTTGTCTTTTCTTATTGACTATTAAGGCTTTTTATATATTAAATTTATCAAGGCCGTTGAAATTGTTTTGAATGGAGTTTTCTGTGCCTGTTTATTGCCACAGTGAGTTTATGGTTATTTCAAAGCTGGCTTTCTGAAAAATATGATCCAAACTTAACTTTACCTGGTTTTCTGTTTGATTTCAGTGTTTTTGATAGTTTTATAGATTAAAGAATAATTATTATTGCTTAACTTGACTTATGTGTTTAGGACTAATTCAGTCTTTAAAATCTAGATAGACCTTGATGAGAGCCTTCTTATTTTGGATTATCTTTATGAAACTGAACTGATTTGTTTATTGATGCAATATAAGTTCTCTTATAAATTTTTATATAGACATCTGAGAGGAAAATGTTCACCATTTTGATATTTATCTACTAAACTGATATTCACTTTTTTAGAAATAGTTATAAAATTTGTCTTTTTTTTTTTTAAGGCCATTTAGATATGGTTCGCTTTCTGCTTGATGCTGGTGCAGATCAAGAGCACAAAACAGATGAGATGCACACTGCCTTAATGGAGGCTTGCATGGTAATTTTAAATTATACTCACAAGATTTTAAGGGAAGAGGTGGTCATGCATGTTTGAAAGCTATTATTTTCTGAAAAATATGAGGTCATTAAAGATTTTGAAAAGATTCGTACATTATCAGAGAGGAAGGGGAAAGTATAAAATGTTTGGTTTGTGATAAATCTGTCAATGTAGGAAATTTTAAGGGAGGCTTGACTATGTCATTGATATATTTTTCATTTCTTTCAGTTGTTTGTATTATAGTAAAATACACGGAACATGAAATTTGCCATCTTACCCTTAAGTATACAGCTCAGTGATATTCAGTACATTCATAATGTGTGATCATCACCTCCGTCTATCTCCGTAACTATTTTCATCTTATAAAACTGAAATTCTATACCCACTAAAAAACAATTTCCCATTCATACCATCACCCCCTTTCCCACTTCCTAACCCCTGGCAATCACCATTCTACTTTCTATCGCTATGATTTTGACTACTCTACATACTTCATATAAATGTAATAATCTGACAGTTGTCTCTATGATGGGCTTACTTAGCCTATTGTCCTCCAAGTTCATCTATATTTTAGCATATGTTAAAATTTCCTTTTTAAGGCTTAATAATATTGTATGTATAAACTATATTTGTTTATTCATTGATCCATTGATAGACATTTGAGTAACTTCCTTGTGTTAGCTATTGTAAATAATGCTGCTATAAACAGCATTGTATGTTGAGTTCCTGTTTTCAGTTCATTGGGATATATACCCAGAAGTAGGATTGCTTAATCAAATGATAATTCTGTTTTTAATTTTTTGAGGAATTACTACCATTCTGTTTTCCACAGCAGTTGTACCATTTTACATTCCCACAAACAGTGCACAGGGATTCATTTCTCCACATCCTTACCGATACTTTTGATTTTCTATATTTTTGATAATAACTGTAATGTTTCTGAGGTATTATCTTTTGATTTGCATTTCCCTAAAGATTAATGACATTGAGCATCTTTTCATGTATTTATCGGTCATTTGAATATATATATTTTTTAAATTTAAATCTCATCCTTTTTTTTGTTTGTTTTGAATCAGCTCATTTTTGGTTGTATTTTAAGAGTTCTTTATATGTTTTGATATGACTCCCTTGTCCCTGTGTATGATTTGTATATCTTTCGTTCTGTTAGTTGCCTTTTACTCAGTTGGTATTGTCCTTTCATACATCAAATTTTTGAATGTTCATGAAGCCAATTTGTCTTTTTTCCTCTGTTGCCTGTGTGTTTGGTATCATAGCCAAGAAATCATTGCCAAGTCCAACATCGTAAAGCTTTTCTCCTATAATTTCTTATAAGAGTTTTATAGTTTTAGGACTTTGATCCATTTTAAGTTAATTTTTTTATGTGATACAGGCTCAGAGTCCAGCTTTTTTTTTTTTTTTTTTTTCTTGCCTTGTCCCCAGGTCTTGAATTTGGGTCCTTGGACTTTACATAGCCGGCACATTAGCCGTCTGAGTCACAGAAATGTGCCTCCAACATTATTCTTTTGCATGTGAATATTGAGTTTTCCCTGCAGTGTTTGTTGAAAAGACTATCCTTTCCCAGTTGAACAGTCTTAACAGCTTATCAAAAATTATTTTACTATAATATACAAAGCTTTGTTTCTGGGCTCTGTGTTCTATTCCCTTTCTTTGTATGTCTTGTCTTTATGCCAGTACCACAACGTTGTAATTATTGTAGCTTTGCATCCTTTTTGAAATCAGGAAATACCAGTGTGACTCCTCTGGCTTTGGGGTTTTTTGTTTGTTTTCTTTTCAGAATTGTTTTGGCTACTTCAGAGTCCCTTTGTATTCCTTATGAATTTTAGGATTGGCTTTTCTATTTTTGTGAAAAATAACTTTAGGCTTTTGATGCATAATATATTGAATCTGTAAATCACTTTTGGTACTATTGACCTCTTAACAGTATTGTCTTCCAGTTCATGAAAATGGAATGTGTTTCCATTTCTTTATATCTAATTTCTTTAGCAATATTTTACAGTTTTCATTGTACAAGTATTTTGCTGCTTTGGTTAATTCCTTTGTATTTTACCCTTTTTAATGCTATTGTTTTGTAATATCCTTTTCAAATTGATTATTTTAAGTATATTCAAAAGCTGCTGATTTTTGTGTGTTGACTGTGTATCTGAATACTTTGCTGAATTTCAGTTATTTAGCAATTTTATGTATGTAATCTTAAGAGTTTTCTACGTATCAGAGCATATCATCCACAAACAGATAATTTTACTTCTTCCTTTCCAATTTGGATGCCTTGTTTTTTCTTTTTCTTGCCTAATTTCTCTGGCTGAAACTTCTGTTCTATGTTGAATAAAAGTAGTGAAAGTGGCATCCTTACCTTATTACTGATTTAATAGGGAAAGTTTTCAGCGTCACCATTTCTGTGAGTTTTTCATATATATTTTTATTATAGTAAGGTAGTTTGCTTCTAGTCTAATTTGTTTAGAATTTTTCTCATGAAAGGGTTTTGAGTTTTTTGTTAAGTGCTTTATCTATCAATGGAAGCAAGCATGTGGGTTTTCCCTCCGTACTCTGTTAATGTGGTTTATTACATTGATCAATTTTTACATATGTTGACTCATCCTTAAATTCCAAGAGTAAATCTCATGTGGAATAATCCTCTGTATGTTGCTGAATTCATTTTGCTAGTAGTTTGTTGAGGTTTTTACATTAATGTTTATGAAAGATATTGCTCTGTAGTTTTCCTTTCATGTCTGCCTTTAGTATCAAGGTAATGCTGGCCTTATTGAATGAGTTATGGTGTTCCCTCCTTTTCAAATTTTTTTGTGAAAATTTGAGAAGAATTGGTATAACTCTTTAAATGTTTAATAGGATTTAACAGAAAAATCATCAGGCCCAGGGGTTCCAATTTTTGGGAGATTTCTTTATTACTGAGTCAGTCTCTTTATCAGATAGATGTAGGTCTATTCAGATTTTGTTTCATGATTTAGTCTTCATAGATTTTACATTTCTGTTAACTTGTCCATTTCATCTAAGTTAACCAGTTTGTTGGCATATGATTGTTCTTAGTACTTTTATAATCCTTTTAATTTCTGATAAGTTGATTATAATAAATCTACTTTCATTTCTGATTTTAGTAATTTAAGTTTTCTTTTTTCTTATTTTTTCTAAGTAAAGGTTTGTCTACTTTGTTGATCTTTCCAAAGAACCAGCTTTTGATTTCATTGACTTTCAAATTAAAATTGTTTCTTTATTCTCTGTTTCTGCAAGTTTTGAATTTAGCTGTTCTTTTTCTGTCCCCCTAAGTGCTATCTAGTTTGTATAATTTTCTTAACCCGTTCCACAGAATTAATGCTTGAGTGTGCTTTTGGAAAAGGACAGTAACATGTAATCTTTATGTTATATATTTGATTTTAGAGTTATTACTGATAAAACTTTTTGAGGTAGACATTTTTCTAATGATTTTATAGCTTCATATTAAAATCTTTTTCTTTTTTTTTTTTTTTTTTTTTTAAAGGAAAAGTGCAGGCAGGATGAGAGAGGCAGAAGAAGCACTTTATTTTTATTTAACTGTTCACATTAATTGTTCCCCCTGCCTGGGTCTTAAACCCAGGACCTTGGGATATATGTGGGACTGCTCCCAGTGTGTACTAGACCAGGAGGCCACTAGGGCATGCCCCATGTTAAAAATCTTATAAGCAAATTGACACTCAAAATATATTAACTGATATACTTTATGGATAACCTATAAAGCATTTCTTTGTTGTTTTTTTCCTCATGGTAACCTAGAATTAGATTTATCATCCAACATTTTGTGTCAAAAGGAATGTTCACCTTTAATGCCGTCAACTTAATATCTTTAAGGTGGAAACTTAGCTTAGTTTCTGCATTTCATAACAAAAAGAACTGATAAACTTAGTAGTTGAGGAATCTTGTCAAAAAATCATAGTGAAATAGCAGCTCCTGGAGTCCTAGGTCCACTGCAGTCAATTGTGTGGGTTATATAATGGTATGTGGTAGCCCTGCCTAAGTGTAGGTGTTTCTTGAGCTAAGTGATTTTTTTTCCCACTAATACTGTGCTTACTCTTACTTAAACCAGACTTTTAAAATAGCAATATTTGTTACAAAAATCATAGAAACAATTTTGACAGTAAAAATGAAATTAATTTTTATTTTTATTTTCATATATTGACAGTTGCAAAAAGAATTTCTGTTGATGCAAATTTTTCAAATAAAAATATTTCAGTGAATAGTACTTAGCAAATATAAACTTTTGTCTCTAAAACAAAACTGGATCCAAAAACTTCCTTAATATATTTGGTCAATCCAGGAACCATTTTACTTCTGTAAGTACACAGATACTGTATATACATACATCTTTTTAATAAAGAGGACATCAGGTAAAAAGAAATTCAGAGCAATCTGAGATTTTAAGATGGTTTGATGACAAGAATCATGTCTAGAGTACAAGCTTCTTTTGAGATTTAAATAATCACATCATTACCTATGTTAATTCCTATTTTGCTGTCTAACAAATCACTCAAAATATAGTGGCTTTATAGAGTAGCCATTATGTCTCACAAATCTATGGCCTGATTGGTTATTCTGTTCTCTTTCAGTAGGGGAGTTTTTTTCATTTTTTTAAAGGAAAGAAACCAGGAAAGAAAACAAGTAGGCGGGCAGGCAGGCAGGAGGAAGACAGGAGGAAGAAGCACTTTATTTCTTTTATTCATTTGTTCATCATTGATTGTCTCCCTGGCCCTGGGACCTTGGGATGTATATGGACTGTGCCTGGTTTAAACCTCTAGATCAACAGTGCATACTCGATAGGGGAGTTTCTTATGTAGCTGCTATCAGATAGTGACCGGGTTGAATTTTCAACAGGGTTTGACTCACAGATCTGTCACCTTGGTAAGGTGTGGGTGGAATTCTGGGACCTTTTACCTTGGATGATAGCAGCTTCTGGATAACAGCTAAATCCTAAGGATTAGCATTCCAAGCAAGAGAGATTAAGAATTGACATAGCATTATTTCTTCCATATTTTATGTTTCACGGGTCAGCCTAGATTCAGGGGTGAAGGGAGAACCTCCTAGAAATGATAGACAAAAAAATACGATTAAGATTGAATATAACTTGCATACAATTAACTGCCAAATTTTAAGTAGATGGCTTGAAATTTTATAAATGTATATGCCCATACCATCATGACATGGCATGATAAGGCTCATGTGTTCCTCCTCCCCAGTCACTAATCTCTTTTGAGTATTATTACAATTCTAACTTTTGTCACCATAAATTAGTTTTGATTAGAACGTCATATAGAGTAGTGCAATAAGTATTCTTTTGTGTTTGACTTTTTCTTTCATTATTTTTTATGTGAGAATTAACCAAGTTGTTCCATATTATAGTAGTTCTTTCATTTTCGTGTAGTATTCCATTGTATAAATATGTCATTGTTTATCCAGTCTGCTATAGTAGACATTTGTGTTGTTTCCAGACTTCAGCTATTACCAGTAAAGCTGCTACGAGCAATCTTGTAATCTGTGTTTTGGCGAACATTAACAATAATTTCTGCTGGGTATATATCTAGGAATAAAGATGCTGGGTGGGTAGATTTTTTATTGCTAACCCAGTCTTGCTTTATGGGTCTGTTCAGATTTTCTATTTTTACTTTAGTTAGTTTTGGTACTCTGTCTTTCTAGGAATTTGTCTTTTTCATCTGGTTAATTTTCGTCATATATTTATCTATAATCATGATCCTTTTTATTTCTGTATCATTAGCATTACTGTCTCCGTTTATTGTTGATTATAGTAATTTGAGTCTCCTTTTTTTCCTTGGTGAGGTTAGCTATATATAGGTTTGCCAATTTTTTTCTTTTTTTTTTTTTTTTAAGGAAAGGTGCAGGTAGGAATAAAGGTGAGTAGAAGGGCAAGCAGGAAGAAAGAGGAGGAAGAAACATTTTTATTTCATTTAGTTGTTTATCTTGATTTTTCTTCCCTGTCCTCAGGACTCAAACCTGGGTCCTTGAGATGTATGTGAACTGCACCAGGGACCAGGTTATGCCATGTCCTACAAATTTTGATAAGTTATATTTTGTTTTCATCCTGTTCAATTTATTTTTTTTGTTTCACTTGAGACTTCCTCCTTGACGTGTAAATTTTTTTGATGTAGTTTCCAAATATTTTAATATTTAAAGATTTTCCTATTTTCTTTGTTAATTTCTAGTTTTATTGCATTGTGATCAGAGAATTGCTGTATACTACATAGTTTCAGTTCTTTAAATTTTTTGTTTTATATTCAGGATGTGGAAAAGGATTGTTTTTGACTGCTGTTGGATGGAGTGTTTATAAATGTCATTAGAATGTATTAATTGATAGTTTTCTAATTTTTTAATAATATTGAGAGGGGAATTGAAATCTCCAGCTATACTCATGGATTTGTCTTTACTTTAGTTGATTCGTTTTTTTCATACTTTTTCGCTTATTGGAGCTCTGCTGTTTGCATAAACATTTCTTACATTTGCTGTCTTTCTTCATGAATTGACCTTTTTATCATTGTATAAAATCTGTTTCTGATCTTTTTTTTGATCTGAGGTGTCATTTATTTGATATTAAAAATACTGCTTTCCTTTAATTAATATTTTCCCATTGTATGTTTTTATCTTTTGTTTTCAAATTCCTTATATCATTAAGCTAAAGTAAGATTCTATAGACTGCCTATTTGATTGATGTTTTGTAACTTATCCTTCCAGTCTGTTTTTAATTGTTTAGACCATTTCATTAAAATGTAATTACTGATCTCGTGTTTTAATATTCTGATACCATATTGAAATATTTTTGTCCATTTTTTTCCCTTTATTTTTAAAAAATACATCATTAGTTATTTTGAAGTCCTTTTCTACTAATGCCTATATTTGATTCATGTCTGGGTCCACTGTTTTTGTTTTTGTTTTTTTAAAGGAAAGGTGAAGGCACGAATGAAGGTGAGTAGGCAAACTAGCAGGAAGAGAGAGGAAGAAGACGCATTCTTATTTTATTTCGTTGTTCACACTGGTTGCTTCCTCCTGGACTTGGGATTTCTTTGGAGTTGATTGACCAAACCACTGCTCCACCATGGGGCGCCTGGGTCTACTTTTATTGATTATTTTGTATCTGGATGATCTGTTCTTCCTGCCTCTAAATATTTCTAGTAATTTTTATTGCAAGCCACAGGTTGTGCATGATACCCTTTAGAGGCTCTGGGTTATCTTGTTCTCCTTCTAAGTACTGTTAATTTTATTCTAGCAAACAGTTACATGACCAGTGGATCACTGCTTCTATTGAGGCTTAATTTCAACGTTACTCTTTTTGGTTTTGTTTTGTTTTTTGTTTTTTTTTTTGGGGGGGAGAGTGCAAGAAAGGTTTATTAGAAAAGGAGGTTATAGGTGTGGACATATTTAAAAATAAGTAAAACAAAGTTCACCCATGGGAGCATGCCCAAGGTAAGAGAAAGTCGCAAGGCCCTCCTTGGCTTTATGGGGCAATTGCGTCAGGCTGATTAATATTCACGAGATTCCTGTGAAAAGGGTGGGATTTCCTTGGCAGAGAGGAGGTCCTTTCTAAAGGAAACCATACATTGTCCCTATCATTTCCCTCTCAAGAGATAAGAGCCCTTGAAATCTTATGGGAAAAGGGACATGAATCTGTTTTCTGAAACTGCTTCTTGCTAAGATTTTGGGCATAGTCCCTACCTGTTGGGTTTAATTACTTGGTGTCTGTAAGTCCCTCTTTAGAAGGCAGGGCAGGGATGGAGTAGAAAGAGGTCATTGTAGAAAGAGGAGTAGAAAGAGGATGTTTTATCATGGGCCTCCTCCTGTGGTAGTGGATAAAACCCATGACAAACCATGGTTTGGAGGTGAAATTTCTGCAGCCTGGAAGAGACAAATTTTAACAAGATATTAAAAAGACAAGGACCAAATCCTTGGAGTAGAATGATTGCTGTTAAAGCCAAGGAAACGAAGAAACCAAGTGACTTAGGAGGGAAGACTTGACAGTCTTTTTTAAACCTCCTGAGCCAGAGACTTTGAACAAATGGATTCTAATCTTAGTCATTATCCATATTGGATAGTTTCAGTTTGACTATCTACATTAATATAAAAATAACAGGAGATTCGGTTGTAGTCAAGACCCTGCCTTGTTCTACTAACAGGAGACCCAGAGCCAGGTGATTTAGGACTATTCTGATGAATGAATTAAGTGACTTCTGAATTAATTTAAAATTTTGTCCTTTCTCAATAGTGACTTTTGTCACTGTTTTAGTGATATTTTGAGTAATGACAATACCATAAGTATTTCAGATAAAGAGGTGATAAAGGCAGTGATGTCAAAATGTCCCAGTGGAAGCAGGATATATTTGACTGTTCACTTTCCTGATAATCCTGAGATTGTGAGAGTTTTGAATTCCAGATTATTAGTGACAAATCCATTAATTGGTTCACCTTTACTTTTTTTTTTTTTTTTAAAGCAAAGGTGCAGGCAGGAATGAAGAAGAGTAGTCAATCAAGCAGGCAGGAAGAGAAAGGAGTAAGAAACATTTTTTATTTATTTCTATTTAGTTGTTCATCTTGGTTGCTTCCCCCAGCCCCTGGATATGAACCCAGGTCCTTGGGATGTCTGTGTACTGTAATCAGTTAGAGACAGCAGACCTAACTACTACTCTACCAAGGCCAAACCAGCTTTACTCTTATTCCTAGGTCCTTACTCTGTGGTCCTAGGATCAGGTTTCTAGGTCTTGAACTCTTAAAGTCTACTGGTTTTTATTTAAAATTTTTGTTTGTTTATTTGCTTTTTTCAACCCTGGGCCTCAAACCTGGGTCCATGGCTTTTATAGCCTGTGACTTAGCTACCTGAGCTTTAGGGGGCTGCTTTCTACTTCTCGAATATGGCCTTCTACCATCTCAGCAGAAAACGTGGGATGTTCATCAAGGTCTTTCCATTCTGACTGAGTTTGAACTCCCAACATCTCCAGTCATTCAGCAACCATTCTCTGCTAGGCATCCTGGAGTCTCATCCTTGGTGTGTTCAACTCAGGAGTTGCCCAAGTATCTGAAGATAATTTTATGCAGATTTTGGTACTCTTCTGTTTTTTCTTTTTCTCAGGTGTCCTCTCCACAGCCCCTAAATCTTAACTATTTTGGCTTTTTTGTATTCTGATCTTTGTTTCCTTTGCCCAGGGAACTGTTCATTCTTTGTTTAAGCTTAATTTTCTTGGACTGTGGTTTAGAAGATGCCCAAAGAGAGAAAGCTCAAGTGAATATAGGCTTCATCTCATGTGCTCCCTTTGGTAATTACATTCCTAACTACTAGCTTGGTTGCCATCCAAAGTCTCCAAGCAGTTGCAGTCTCTTTTTCCTAATTTTTGCAGTTTATGATAGAAGAATAAGTCCATTACCAACTCTGCTCTGTAACTAAAACTGAAGTCTTAGAATTAAAACAAATTTCTAATAATAATATTACACCTTAAGATTGGAGTTATATACTCTTTTTATATTTTTTCCTTCGGGTTTTTTTTTTTTTTTTTTTTGACACAAATAATGTTCATTAATATCAGAAAATGCGGAGTATCCTGGTGAACTAGTGGTTTGGTCAGTTGCCTCTCTGACCAAAGTGCAGGCCACTTGCATACCAAGAACCCAGGTTTGTGTCCTGGGCGAGAGAGAACAACCAAAATGTACAACTATATAAAAATAAATTTCTTCCTTCTCTCTCTGCCTGCTTATTTGTCTTCATTCCTACCAACACCTTTCCTTTAAAAAAAATTGTTTAAAGTAATTCCTTTCTTAATGTATGTACTCAAGATATGTTAGAGCAATATATAAAATCTACATGGATCTTAAAAAATTCAAGTAAATTCAAGCAAAACAATTTATTGGGAACCAGTAGTTAGGTACATATATTTCAGTGATCTGTGAACACTTTTAAACTCCTGTTTTCTTTTCAATTAGAGATAGATTTCAAATACCATATAGCTGAATATAGCAATTTGGTGTCACTATATTTATTTTACATAAATATAAAGTATTGGTAAAAGTAAGATTTTAATGTGAAGTTATTTGTTTTTGGCATTGTGTCAAAAGTAATTAAAGTTAAGATAATCATTTAGTTAAATATAATCAAACTTGATGGATAATGAAATCTAATATTTAGGATTAAATAATTGCTCAAGTGTGTAAAACTTATTTTTGTACTCAGTTACTGCTTTTCACTAGCAATGCTTTGGTCATTTTTGAAATATAGGACAGTGCAGCTTCTGACTTTGTTTGCTACAGGAGTTAATGCCTACATAAAATCTTGAAAAATATCTGAAACCAGAGAAGGGTATTTATGGTTTTAGAAGATAAACTGGATATCACCCTTGAGAAATTTCATTATTAATTGCATTTCTACCTGTATAGATGTGCCCACGGTAAAATTATTTGCAAATGAGTATTTATATATCTTTATAAATTTTTTTGCCTCACATCAACAAACTGGTGAGGAGGAAAAAATACAGGGTAGTGTCAATCCACAGGGGTTTACCTTGGTAACATAATCCCAAATGATAATGACTTCACAGATTTGTTGTTATTTTTTGCCAAACCTTTCCTTCTAAAATAGATCTAACATAATTTCTACAGTTAAACATGACACTTAAATTTGAGGCCATACGTATATTAGCCCTGGCAGGAGTATAAACAGTTATTACTTTGAAGTACTGTTGACTATAGATTAACAGTCTTTTGAACTTCAAAGAATGTAGAAACTCAAAATTACTTGGAAATGTAACTGTGTGTCACAAGTCTGATTCCCTTGGAAAATTCTGGACTTGTTCAAAGTAAAGTAAAATAATTTCCATGCATTTTGATAAGAGGTTTCAAATTGTCAAATGGTTGTGATATATACATATATATGTGTATACATTTAAATAGCATCTTCTTTTTCTTTGTTCTTTTTTTTCATCAATCTCTTACTTCTCTTTTCCCACTTTAAAAATCTCAAAGCAAAACAATGTCCTTTTCTTGTTTTACTTCTGAAAATCTGCAGGACGGACATGTAGAGGTAGCACGTTTGCTCTTGGATAGTGGTGCTCAAGTCAACATGCCTGCAGATTCATTTGAGTCTCCCTTAACGCTAGCTGCCTGTGGAGGACATGTTGAATTGGCAGCTCTGCTTATTGAAAGAGGAGCAAATCTTGAAGAAGTCAATGATGAAGGCTACACTCCCTTGATGGAAGCTGCTCGGGAAGGACACGAAGAGATGGTGGCACTACTCTTAGCACAAGGTAAAGTAGTTTTACTTTTTAACTTTTATGATAAGATCAGTTTCTTTTGAATGTTTTATCATTGTCAGTATCAGTGAAACTAAATATTTTTTGCGTAAGTTGTAAAATTATCAAAACCTTGGAAGGAACCCCAGAAAAGATAGAGATAATCACAGTTCGAGACAATTAATATCTTTACCATGTCTTTGGCAACAGTTTTATGTACTTTTATGTCTTATATTTGATTCCAGGAGCAAATATAAATGCTCAGACAGAAGAAACCCAAGAAACTGCTCTTACCTTGGCTTGCTGTGGAGGATTTTCTGAAGTTGCAGATTTCCTAATTAAAGCAGGGGCTGACATAGAACTTGGTTGCTCCACACCTCTGATGGAGGCTTCTCAGGAGGGCCACCTGGAGTTGGTTAAATATTTGCTGACTGCTGGTATGTGACTTTATAAGACTTCTTACTGTTATTAATGTTTGTGAGTGACCATAAGGCTTTTCGTCGGTCTTCTCTCTCCACTGAATGGTTTCTGGCTTCTGGAAAGAAGTTATCTCTTAATAGAAGGATGCACGAATGACATTATAGAGGTTATAATTTGGTTACTATAATACGTCTTTTCATTTCTTGACATTTCTAAGTCTTTTTAAAAGAATGGAAAAAGAACAGTGAGAATTTTTTTTTTTTTTTTTGGCGGAAGTACTTAGGCTTAAAATAATTTTGCTTTAGATACATTGTTAATAGTAAGAATATTTAAGAAAAAATGTTATAGTTTTGTAGAGCAAAGAAGAAACATACCAGATAAAAAGATCCAAATAGATATAAACCTTCATACATCGTTTAGAAATAATGTATTTTTTTTCTTTTTATTCACATGACATGTTAAAAACTTGGTATATAAAGAAGTCAATACATAAAAGGAAAATTTCTTTTATTTGCATCTATTTTATGCCGAATTTTTCATAGGCCAGGAGTTTTGATTTCTTCAGTTTCAGTTCGGGTATCTTCTATGCCACCTCCTCTGCTCTTTTTCAGAATCATCTCAGTGTGAGGGAAGGCTCATGTAAGGTTTAAACAGGAGCTCTGTAAGTTCTGCACTACATCTTGGGTGCCTTGTTCACCTGAATGTGCTCAGTGAACAGAGAATCCACATTAAAGTCTTAAATTGAGCATTGCTTTCTGCATTTTTAAGCGTGTGCTATAAAAATTCCACACCATTTTGGGCCACTGACCTTTCGTCCAGCCCCACTATTTAGGCTGGGCACACCTATTATCAACTCTGTCATTGAAACAACATAACGGCATGCCTTTTTTCTGTAAAGTGACATCCTTCAGACACTTGCTGGCTTTTTGGATATATGTGTCTTTGATGACCTGAACAGTTTCATGAGTGTTCTTAAAATTAACACAAAGATTAGAACTTCTTGTTTTGAATTATTTTATAGGGTTTTCTGGGTCAAGTGAATAGCAAACAATTTTCAGAGATACCTAAGGCTACTGGACAGGAAGAGAAAGAGCTAAAGGAAAATATTTAGCAACATTTTATCTTTTTTTGTTTTTTACTGTTCACATTAATTTTAATTTAGCCCAGTTTCATTATTTTTTTTGAATTATTGAGATAATTTCTTAACTAGATTGTTAATAGTTTAGATGATTGTTTAACTTTTGAACTAATGCAGAAACCAGCCATATAAGATGACCTCTTTCCTAACTTAAATACTTTTTTGATCACTAGAGTTAGTGTCTGCATTAGTCATTGTTCTCCCTTAAGTTTCAGTAACCGTCCTTGTCCCATTCAAGTGTCTTTCTTTACTAGTGGTTACCTTTCTACGTTTTTCCCACATCCTTTTCTTAAGTAAAGTCATGCTATTTTAAGAGACTTCTAAAAGAAGGAATACATGGTTACTTGAAATGTTTGGATACCAGACATTCTGCTCAGCTCTTGTTGTCACTGTTCCCTATAATAGTAAGAAGAAATAAACACATTTTTATGGATACGGAATTTGATGTTATAATTGTGTTATAAAATTTCCCAAAGTGCCCACCTCGTGCCCTAGTGGATAAGGCCACTGGATGTAGTTCACATAGATCCCAAGGATCTGGGTTTGAGACTGGGGTAGGGGCAGGGGAGTCGGAAATGACCAAACAATATGTGAACAACTATTTAAAATGCTTCGTCCTCTCTGTCTGCCTGCCTGCCTGCCAGCCTACTTGCCTTCAGTCCTGCCTGCACCTTTCCTTTTAAAAAAAAATTTCCCTAAGGTAACCTAGCTAGTAAGTGACAGAGCCAATATTCAAACTTAGAACTCCTCATATTGTTTTTCTGTTGCATCACTGTTAACTCTTACTTTTAATTACTTTTGCTAATTTGAAGTATATAGTTTCCAGAACTCTCAAGAATTGAGAATCATTTTTAAAATATAATTGCTGTCTAAAAATATTTTTCGTTCCATTTGTATATGGTTTATTTACATGAATTTCTTACATTGTAGCACTAAAGAGAAATTTAATAGGCCTTTTAATATATTACTTATACATTTAAAAACTTTTATAAGCACACTCTGATGGAGTAGGGGTTGGGCTCTGTTGACATACCTTGGGATGTATGTGGATTACACCCAATAAAATAAACCACTAGGCCACCAGGGTGCAGCCCTTCCTAAAATTCTTAAATAGTGATTCCTTAATATAATTAAATCTCCCAGGAGTTTTCCTATTTCTTGGTAGTCTTATGTGTTTTGTGTGTTTAATGTCTTTTTTGAATCAACATTGTATAAGAGTCATACAATTACTGTTGATCACTGTGTTTTTTAAGTCTCTTATTTATGAACTCCTCTTTCATCTTTTCTTTTTCCTTGCATCTTTTGGTTGAAGAAATGTAATGTTTACTCTTTAGGTTTCCCATATAGTGGATTTACGTCTCTATAATTTCAGATAACTTGTTTTTCTGTCTCTTGGACTACCCATTAAGCAGTAGTTAGATCTAGAGACTTGACTGATTTCAGATATATTGTGTTTGTGTGTGTTGGTTTGGTTTTTACTATATTACTTGGTAGGTAATATTTGTGTACTTTCTTCAGGATGTAGTATCTGATTGTCGCTTTTTGTAATAATATTAATTGTTGATCATCATTGCTTATATCCATTCATCAGGGATTGAAAATGGTGATATTCCTTCCCTGTTTACTAGCTACAATGTATCTATAAAGAGAAACTTTCCCTCATCAACTATTTCATTAAACTTAGGTATAAATCATACACAAATGGCAGTATAAATGTTTCGTTCCCCTTCCTCCTCATCCCTTTATTTAACAGTCTGCGAAATAATAAGGTGGTCCCCTAGCATCCTTCACTGATAATCAATGAAGTGGGTTTTTTTTGGTTTTGATTTAAACATCATTTTGAACTTTTGTGTTGAAAAATCTGTTACGGCCCTCTACACCATTACAGTCTCTTTCTTTTGGATACAAACACTGTCAAAAATGTGGGCCAATTTGACTGTCTTTGATCAATAAGGTTAGCACCTAAAGCCTTTTGATATGATCTCTTTGTAGACTGTGATAGTTTTCTTGCTTTCTTATATGACAAGGTATTTCAGGCTTAACCAATGTAAGTTGGCCTGTCATTGTCTTTTGTCCTTCACAATTGGTCAGAATTAGGAAATACTTATTTTTTTAAAGATAAAACACATTATGAGTTCATGTCAGTGCTTCATTTTAGCACCATAGTGTTTTTACTTAACCATATTCATATTCTTCCTGTGTTTTCTCTCAACTATGCCAAAAAGTTCAGTTCCCACTCAAGGATTACTTATTTGATTTTTACTACATTTTGCCACACGGAATTGTTATAGAATACAAGCCAACACTACCACCAATATGATTTCTAAAAGCTGTTTCTTTTTCTTTCTTTTTTTTTTTTTTTTTGTAGCTCTTTTGTTCTCAGGATATGACTTTTCTAGGGATATATAGAGAATTACTGTGTTTTAAATTCATTTACTTTAGTTCTTTTCTGTGTGACTAAAATAATTTTGAAAAAGCATATTTAGGTGTGCCCTTGTAACTTGGGTGGCTGAGACACTGGTGTATGGACCACATATAGCCCAAGGACCTGGACTTGAGACCTGGGACCAGGGTGAAAAAGCAAAATGAACAATTAAATAATAAAGTTTTTTTAAAAGCATGTTTGAAGGATAATTTGGATATTTAAAATACATTCTGATATTTTTATATTTTGAGGTCGCAGTTTAACCAGATTACAAAATTAAACTATGCATCTGATATAATTGTACTATTCACAAAGTAAATTTGGGTTTTTTTTGTTTACTAGGTGCTAATGTTCATGCTACAACAGCCACAGGAGACACAGCCTTAACCTACGCTTGTGAAAATGGACATACAGATGTTGCAGATGTTTTACTTCAAGCAGGGGCTGATTTAGTAAGATTTTTAATTTTAAATATTTTTGTGTGAAAGTTAATATTTATCTTTAACATTTAGAGAATACTAGTAACGAAGATCAGTAGTTTGCATGCTCTGTATAAGATTTTAAAAAGTATGGCTACTTGTTCTAGTTGTTGCATTTATTAAATTTTTAAATACTTATTGTCGATAGGGCATACTCTTTCTTTTCCTAGATAAACTATTAGTTTGTTTCTTTTTCTCACCCCAATCCCATTTGACATTCCTGTACTTTTTAAAGTACCCTTTATTTAGGTATCATAAATTCAGTGATAGGTTCACAGGATTACCTGTCAATTCACTTTGGGTGATTTCTTCTGTTTCTCTAATTAGACATTTAAAAACAAAACTACTCTCATCTTCTTAAAATTATTACAGCATTCCATTCTTTTCTGTTCTTGAGTATTTTCTGTTTTGACTTCTCAAATTTCCAATTGGATGGCAGGTTCATATGTGTAATAATCCTTACAACTATGGGAAATTGTAATATCCCACTTTAAAGGTATAAGCTTCTTGCTGAAAAATGTGCTTTGACTAATTTTTATTTTGTGTGGATACTATACATTGCTGTCTATAGTTTCTCTCAGAATTCCTTGAGAATCTGTGAGGCATATGCAGCTATAAATGCTGTAGAAAATCAACTTTATTAGTTGTAATTATTTGGAAATAAACTACAAGTTTGCTTTTAAAATCATTTCCAATAATAGACTTTCCCAGAAAGATACTTGAAAATATTTTTAGAAAGCAATTGCTAACTAAAATACATATATATGTGGTATTTATTATCATTTCTACGAATATGAAATATTGTAATTAGAACAGCATTCGTTTTCATTAATGAAGACCTGTCCCATAGGTTAGAATTTCTGAGAGGTGAACTTTTTTTTTTTGAGAATTAAGACATTAAGATGTTAAGTAGATCTCAATCATCTGCCTTCTTTCTATATATTTTTCCTTTTTTAGATTTGCCTTATCTATAAAATTAAGAATTGAAATATTTCATTGGTTGAAATAAAAACATAGGCCAGAAATGCACCCTTGTGGCTCAGGTAGCTGAGATGATTAAAGCATATAAAGCCCAAAGACCTGAGTTTACAACTCAGGGTTTGGTAGGCAGTGGAGGTGGGAGGTAATCAAAAATAATCAAATAAATAACTTAAAATGCTGCTTTTCCCCCCTCCCTTCCTTTCTCTCTTAAAAAAAAGAAAAAAATATGTTCCTTAAAAAAATGAGGGTGAATTAAAGCTTAGCTATTATAAGCAGAGCTTAATACTCATCCTCTAAATTCTTATGTGAAGTCTTCATTCACTTTTCTACAATAATTCACTTTCTTAACTGTTGAACGCTCTCCTGAAAACATTAAATAGCAGAAACAGGAACTATGTTAAGTGCGTTCAAAGGTATCACAAGACCTTATTGATTTTTTGACCAAATTAAAAAAGTTATTAAATATTTTCAGATGTTCTTTGTTTTTATAGTATTCTGGAATTAGGGGTTCTTTAGAAGAATCGTATTAACTGAACAAATAAAAAATGTGAATTTACCACAGCATTTTACATTTAATTAAAATAAAAGATTGCAAAGTGGCTCAGGTAAATCATAGATTAAGTATAAAGATAATGTTATTCTAAAATAATTGTTCATTTTTCTATTTTAAAATCTACCTTTAAATTCATATTTACACTAAATTATAATCATAGTTAACAGTTTTCTATTTTTCCACTGTGTTCCATCGTCTTTCCATATTACTACAGTTTCTATGTTTATAACTTGTATACTATTCCATCAAATGATGAGCCATAATCATTGTCTTATTATTGAACTTTTGACTGATTTTCACTTTTTGCTGTTTAACTGTTAGATTTGATAACTTTATATGTATAACTTTTTCCTTTTTTTTCTCTTTATTTTCTGTATTGATTTTTAATATTTAAAAATACATTGCCTATTTCTTACTTTTGCTGTCTGTGAGGAGACATTTGAATTTTAACCTTAGCTCTTTTCCTGGTTATACAAATCAGTACTTGTTTTTTATAAAAAAATATGGAAAGTATGGGAAATTATAGTAAATTTGGTATTTATTTAAAACTTGTAAATAAACTATTGTTTTAGCCTTTACTATAAGTCAGAAGAGTGTGGGAAGAGGAGGATGTAGCACCTACTCAAAATGAAGAAGTAAGAAAGCAAATAGATAATTCTTGAGTTCTGAGAATAAGTAACTGATAATTCTTAGTAGCTGGACCTAACAGTGCAGTAACATCTTACTTGTCTTCCATTTTTTGCTTTCACCTCTTAGTATTTGTTTTGAATTATAGCAGTTCTTCCAGTAGTTTGTAGATGGAAGACTCTTCACTCCAATGAATGGAGTAGCAGTACTTTGCATTCCTGGAATCCTATAGATGTGTTCTGGATAACTATTCTTGCTAGTTCTTTTAAGTTAAATAGATGTTTTTTTGTGGGCTGTTAGAGAACCTTCAGTTTGGGGGAACTATTTGCTTTCGTTAGATTTTAGAACTTGCCATCACAATTCAAGTTTTTTATATTATACACACACACATACACACATGTATATAAAATACTTGATAATCATATATCTTGCAAAGGAACTTATAAGCTGTTTCTCATTTTCAAAAAGTATGTTCTACAATTGGTTAGGATAACTAAGATTTTTAATAAGTAATACCACTGTTTGGTTTTCTTTTATTGTTTTTTGATGTGAAACTGAAGAGTTGTAAGGATTTTCATTCTAAATGTATAGTAGATATAATTCAGAGCTTAGTTTTATAGAACATCTAAATATGTTCTTATTTATTGCTCTAAAAAATTGCATAGCCAGAACTCACTGATGGCGTGAGCATTTTCAGGTAGCTCCTCAGAATATATGCAGGGTCTGACATGAAACTTAGTTATTTGAAACTTTTTTTCTAGTTTCAAAGATATTTTAAATTTAAGATATATTTCTAGTTGAAAGCACGCTGAATAGCCGTCATATTTAGAGATTATGGATTGATATGTAGTTTGCTTAACTTTTAAATAATTGCTTAAATTTGAATAATCCGTTATTTAAAACCTGTGTCCTAATTTAGTATTTTAAATAGACCACTTAAAATGTTCTTTCTGAAAATCAAAATTAAGTGAAATAAAGATCCATTAATTTCAGGGTTTTTAGAAAGTTCTCTCTCTTTAATGTGTAGAATCATATTAACTATTTCATCTTACTCTATAAGCAGAGAACCTTGAATAAATTACCCTATGAATTATTTTCCTGCTATTTGCATTTCTGTTACACTCTTAAGTGGGAATCATTATATATTAAAATAAAGGTGATTCCTTTACATGTTTTCTTTTTTCTGCATAGCATCTTTTTATTATTAGAGTTATAATATAATGTAAATCCTCTGTAAGAAAGCTTGTTAAAACACATTAGCATTATTTTGCAGTCTTAAAAATCTAAGAGGCACACTCTTAGAGAAAAAAAATTTGAAAAATATTTTTTAAAACCTGTCTTGGCAAATAAATCCTGTTCCTCTAAAAAATATTTTTCATATCAGTATTCTTAGAAATTTGTTAATTTAAAAACTGAAGTTGACCAACTCCCCTAGTCTTTGAGTCACTTCTCTGATGACTGTTCATTCTACCTAGTAGTAACTAGGTCTTTAGACTAGAAGTCAGAATTTTATTATTTCATTCTTGTTCTCATTTCTGTAGCTTCCTTTTAGCTAAAAAACGTAAGACTCAATTTCTTTTACAATAATTCTCTACTCCTTATTCTTCCCTCCACTATTACTTTCTCGTGTTCAGGATGGAGAGCTATTCTGTTGCTTTCTATTATTTGCTTTTAGTTTTGAACTACTTTGTTGTCTGTTTTTTTCTGGCTTCCGTGCCCTACCACTTTGTTTTAATAGACAGGATCCTTGTCTTTGAAAGATGACTGCATGAGGTAGAATTTTCAATGGCCCTAATGGTAGTATGGGCAATATGTCTAGGTTGCAACATTATGTTGGCTGACATGTCAAAGGTGTTTTAATTTGGTGTGTTTTTCAAACCATTTGTGAAGATAATAATATTTTTCCTCCATCTGGCTTGTTATTTCAGCATTCATTAAATAGAAGAAATATTTGTCCTCTGTACAATTTCCTTCACATGTATTTGCCAGCAAAGCCTAAAGTAAGAATGGGAAAAAATATAAATAATCATAATCAAGTAAATAAGTATTCCTTCCTTGTCTCCTTTCTTGGTCTTAGATTTCCAGAAGAGGTATATCATATTATAACTGCTCAGTAGGTTCAGAACTCTAGGAATAGGAATATTTCCTATAATAAACAGCTAACATAGATATTAGACAAAATAATTTAAATTCTAATTTCATTCAGATAAAGAGATTTTGTGATCCAATTTAACATTTTATAGACCTGTATTACTATTTGAAAGTAGATCTGCTTACTAAAAGGAAGAAATACCTATTGAAGATTTCCTATAATCCTTTATCTTAATGGAGGTCTAATAAAAGTGACAAAAACTACATTTATTTGTTTAGATAGAGCTGAAACTGCTGAATGTTAGACAAGGCACCTAAATTTTCTTCACAGCCATCAACTCTGATCTATAAGCAACTCATTATCTCAGTATTCTCACCTGTATAGTGAAATTCAATACTAATTTACCAAGGTCATGTAAATATTCTTACTTTGGATCTGCCTGCTGTCCTCGATCCAATCACGTAAATTTTCTAGACTTCTTCTGTTTTCCTTTTCATCTCTTCTTCTTCCTTTAACTGTGTTTTATTGATATGAATTTTGCTTTAAGTAAACTATTTCCTCTTCCCTATGGAGTACCAAGATTCATCAAGAATATAGTCTTGCCAGTTATCTTTTAATTTATTCAATTACAAATTTATATTTTCCTGCAGATAAAATAGATGTAAAAGTAACAGAACAAACTTATGTTACATCTTCTCATCTTACATGCTTTCAAACTTTTCAAAATGTCCTGTATTTAGAATTGTGTTTTCAGCCTTGGCTTTCAAGTATATATACGCAGTGTACAACAAGAGAGAATGAATTTTGAATGCTATTTTACTTTAAGGTGTTTGCCACTTTGAAGATAAGAGTGGGTTAGTGAGAGAATATCTAAAAACATGAGCTAGTCAACACTAACAACTGCTGTCTCCTGATTCCCCTACATTCTCATTAACTTGAGTTAGATTTCTTTTGTCCCTTGGAATGGTTTGATTTTCTAATATCTGATCATAACTTCTATGTTATATATTAAAAACAAAACCAAAAACCAAGTAGCCTTATGAGTGCTCAATAATTATTTACAAAGCTTTAGTGAGCTATATGAAATTCAGGTATCTGATGTTAATTTCTGGTTTTTACAAATAAAACGTTCAAACAATATTGGTAGACTCCATTCTGAAAGAGGAAAACCTTAGGGTTTTCATGAATTACTGTATTGTTATGGTTTTAATAATTTTGCATTGTTTTATGACCCTCTTTCTCACAATTGTTTAACTCTATAGTTAGATGGATTCAATGTTTACCTTACTGGTCTCTCATATTATGAAGCTTCTTAATTCCTGTGTTCCTGAACTTAACCTTTTTTTTTTTTTTTTTTTTAAGAGAGAGGAGGAAGACGTACTTTGCTTTATTTAGTTGTTTATTTTGGTTGTTTCCCCAGCTGGGCCTTGAACCAGTGACCCTGGGATGTGTGTTGACCATATCTGGTGTACTAAACCATGAGGCCACCAGGTTACACCTTGATTTGCATTTTTGCTGGCCAAAAATGGTACTTTGATTTGAATTTAGGCCTACCCTCTCCCCACCAAAAAATGAGTTCATAGTGCTTGCAATTTTGAGACTACTGGATGTTGTGTTTTTAACATGAATTTAGTCATATGTGAAATTACTGAATCATTAGTTTTTCCCTCAAAATTCTAAGACCTGTTTTATTATCTTTTGGTCCTCAAGTATTGCCAGAGTTTTCTAGAATATTCCCCATTATATGTAAACAACTTTCATTTTTCTACCTGGATTATCATAAGATTCTGTTAACTATAAGTTAATTTATGTGCTTTGACCAGGATTATTCTATATTCCATATTATTCTATATTAGGTTTTTTTCTTAGAAAACATTGCTTTCTATCTAAAGATTTTATGTGGCCCTTTTCCTCCACCTTCTCCTTTAGTCTTCAAATTCTTATTTTCTTCAATTTTTCTTGTACTGTATCCTTGAATGCTTCTTTATCTATATATTAGATCTTCCTTGTATTATCTTTATGTCTACATCTTTTCATTTCTTTGCCCTTTTCCTCTGTGTGATTTCTTTCTTGTGTCTGTCTCCCAGATCACTATTATTTCTGTATACTTTCTGCTTCTAATGTGATTTTCATAGTTCTGATTCTGTTAGATCTCTTACTGTTGTTATTTTCTTCAGCTATGTGAAAACTTCATGTTCTCTTTAATTTATTTAAAATTTTAGGGGACAAGTTTACTAGAATTTTTTCTGTTTCTGCCTTGCAGGAACTTCTTAATAGGTTCTCTGCTGGATACTTTGTGCTTGCTAGTCATATTTGAATGAATGGGGCTTGATATTTGTTG
The DNA here is from genome assembly GCA_004363575.1 of Solenodon paradoxus. Classification (NCBI taxonomy): domain Eukaryota; kingdom Metazoa; phylum Chordata; class Mammalia; order Eulipotyphla; family Solenodontidae; genus Solenodon; species Solenodon paradoxus. Next base: position 23,568 of record RJWH01002015.1, on the reverse strand, counting down.
GAAATCTTATGAAATTGGGGCAGAAAGAAATGAACTTGAACTACTGCTAACTTCTGCAAATGTCTCAGAATGCTTTCTAACCAAATCTTTGTAGTAAGAGCATGCATTCCCTTAGAGTAATAAGCAAATCACCTAGGTGGGAGTGACTTAGAGTAAATCCTTTGAAGGCTACATTTCTTTTATTTAGAGACTTTAGTTGAGTCATCAGTGATTGGAAAGCTTATTACTGTTTCCTCAACTGCATCTCTGTCTTACCTTGAAGTACTTTTCTGTCAGGAGTCTATAGCTAAAGATAATACAGATATTCCATCTTTAAATTATTTGAAGTTTCTTATTTTAGTTGAAAAGTATGAGCACAGTTATAATGGAGGTGGGGTGGGCTACATAAGTAGTCATCTTTCAGTATTTTTCTTTTTCTCCCAACTTCTGATATTCCCCAAATCTTTTGAGTTAATTTTATTTCTGGAGTAGATATTAAAAGATAGTGTTCTCGATTCTGTGCCTTTAGTTGTATTTGGAGACAAAGACATGAGTTCAAATAATTCAGTGGAATTCTGTCTGTCTATATTAAGGTTTATATTGAAGTTATATTGGTAGGAAACCACATTATAATTACACTTCAATAAAAATCATAACTCTGCTCATGAGATTATTGTCTCTGCAGATGAGAATCTTTTAAATTGAAGATCCTGAATTAACAAAGCCCAGCATCTGAAGTACCGGTCACAAGGTCTTCATGGCCAAATGTGATTTTCTTTTTTGGAATAAGATGCGTGAGTTCTTCTTTTTCCTTTCACAGGACAAGCAGGAGGACATGAAGACTATTTTGGAGGGCATAGATCCGGCCAAGCATCAGGTGAGGGTGGCCTTTGATGCTTGTAAGCTACTACAAAAAGAATAGATGTTGTAGGTAACCAGAACTCTGGATATCTGAATTCCAGCCAAGAAGTTCCAGGACCTTGCTGGGTGACAAAAGGAAATCCTCTTCAGTCGAAAAATATTATGAAGTTACAATAAAAAGAGATTTACATTAATAGTAGTTTGCTTCCTTAGTATTCTTTTTTTTATGGTGTTATTTTAACAGTTTCTTAGGTGAAAATAGATTTTCTTATTTGGGTATTCTTTTGCATTTTCCTTTATTGAGAGCGCTGAAACACCCCAGAAAGTTTTAGTTATAAAATTCTTTGCATTCCAACTGATTCACCAAAAATCTGAAACTCAAATTTAGGGTGATATTGGAGTATTTTTATATAATCCTAGAAATAATTGTTTAGTAGAATATTTCATGACCTAACTTATGAAAGTTAAATTTTCTTCTTAAAATGGCCTCCTGTTATCTTATTCTGAAATTAATTTTTAAGAATACTTGTTCATAAGTAAATAACTCTTTTGTAAAGAATCTGGAATTTGTGCCTGATGGTTTTAAAAGTCAAGCAAATTTAATATCCATTGTAATCAGAAAGCTTTGTTTAAACTCAGAAACAGTGCTTAGTTTTTAAATTAGGAATAAATTGTTATTGAATCACAATTAGCTTAGACTATCATAAATTTTTCAGTGTTAAGCCACTTTTAAGTGGTTTATGAAGTATCTTCATTATTGGCTTGTTGCATGAGAAGTTGTTATATCCATTTTATTTTGAACAAAAATAAACAAGTAAATATTACTTCACAAAATATTGTATGAAAATGTGAGCTTAGTTTGTGTAATAACTCAGGTTCTATCAAGAATATAAAGCTAAGTATTTTAAAGTATTTCTTCTCCCTACATTCATTATAGGACATATAATTATAAATCTGTTTCTCTGACTTTAAGTCTCAAAACTTGGGATGCTTCTTTAAAATGAGGCTTGCAGCCCCACTTTTAAAGGTTTAGATTCAGTAGATTTGAAATGGGGAATCTTGTCTTTCTGATGACAATTCCTCCATATCCCACACTTTGAGACATTGCTAGTGATCATAGAGATTATTCTGCATCATTGTGTTCTGTTCTTTCTCCATCTTTGCTAATAGCTGATTGCTCTTCTTCCATTGAAACTGAGTAAGCTTGGTTTTTGTTACTTGTGATTTTCAGAATTCAACTAAATATAGCCCTAAAATGTTGCCTACTAATTTTTTTTTCCATCTCAGTTCTCCTGAGAGATATGAATCCAGTCAGTAACAGTAGATCACTAGGTGATGATTAAGTATAAGAATCCTCATACATATAAGTAATATAAAAATTTCCCCTCCCCTCTCCTGTGATTCTGGTCATTCATCCGTGAGACAGTGTTGTCCTTCAACTCTAAGAAACACTACCTCTATGATATATTTATTATCCTTAGATATATGCCTTGAGAGCTCATGATTATGATTTTAAAGGAAGTCCACTATTTTTATTTTTTATTTTTTTTAAGGAAAGGTGCAGGCAGGAATGAAGATAAGTAGGCAGGCAGACAGGAAGAGAGAAAGAAGAGGCTTTTTTTTTTTTTTTTTTTAAATTTGTCATCATCTCCCTTGCCCACCAAAAAACCTGGGACTCAAATCCAGAGGTATGTGGCCTGTGCTCCTTCAGAGGTGATTGACCTATTATTCCACCAGGGTGTGCTAGAAAGCCACGAATTTTAAAGAAAATAAGCAAATTAAAATTAAAATTTATTATCTAAAGCCAAATGGAAAAACTGCACCGTTTTTCTCAGTGTTTATTCAGCAAAATCAGAACTTTGCACTGTATTTTTTATGGATATTCTTTTAGAGGGCTTATGAACTGATTATCCATTTACCAGTACATTTCAATAGTTGGTGATTAGCTTTTTGTAATAAGTTTTAAATATCACCACCTACTTCTAAAATGTTAGCTTTTGATTATGGAATAATGTACATACTTTAGATTTTTGTTATTCAAAGCTAGAATACATCAAATTTTCTTGATTTAAAACTATCTGTGAAATACACAAAACTCCTAATATATTTTGTTCTTTAAAAAAGATCAAGTTCTCTCTTTGTAGGTTATTGTATGTTGAATGAGTCCTTATCAGCTATCTCAAGCTTGTTTAAATATAAGTAGAAATGACTTCCAGTCAAGAAGGTAAAATGTTAATATATTTTGAAACCTTTCTGCTCTCTATCATTTCAAGTACATAGGCATAACATAAAATGAGAGAAAAACTAAAAATATGTAGCTACCCCCCAAAACAAGATTAAAGAACTCCGTGGACTCGAAATGGAGCTTGGATCCATAGGCTCAAGGAGAATTAAGGCTTAAAAAAATAGATAGTGGGGGCTGGGATGTCAACTTCTGTGGGGACTGTCATGGGAGGAACAGGGACTGAATGCATCAGTGGAAAAGGCCAGTAGACATAGTCTTACTTGAATGAAGCAAAGAACTGGGACCTATTGCTCTACCTATGAATTAAGATTGGAATAAAGCTCCAAGCAACTGCCCAGAAATGCAGTTAGAAAATAACTGATTGTTCTTGGTAGAGGGAAGAACTAAGACAAAAATGTTACTAAGAACTTGGAGGATGTCATTCTTTGACTTAATCAGCATAACTGAGATAATGCCATAGGACCAGAAGCTTAATTTGCCAACCAAAGATCTGCTTCTGAAATGGACTTTAGGGGCCAGATTGAGGCATCTTTCAAACCAACTAATGAGAAAAGGGATAAGTTTGTGGATGGAAAAATAAAAAGAACAAGCAACTATCATAGAATATTAGTTTTTTCAAATAAAAAACTATAATGCTCATGAACATGCCTACATCAAGCGAGATAGTCAAAATGCAAACAAACAAAAAGCAGCAAAACAGAAGAGCACAGGCCCAAGGAAGTTAAAATAAGAGATTTTAACCTTGAAAATTTAAACATGCTTATTTTAAACTGTGACTAGTAGGCATAAAACAATGTGAGACAATGAAGCAAAAACTGATAATTATGAATTAAGAACAGATGGATATAAAATAACACAAATTTAAAGTTTGGGGGGAAGTTATAGAAATAAAATCTCAATAGAAATAAACAGTATATTGGGCACAGTTAAAGAATTAATGAATCAGAAGATAATAACAAAATATAGCATAAAAATAAGGAGACGGAAAATATAATAGAGAAATGGAGAGAAAGAGGGTAGATTGAAAAGCTCTGTCATATGGCTGTTTGAAGTTCCTGAAGGAGAGGATAGAAATAAACAAGGGCAATGTTTGAAGATATAACAATGGAGAATTTTCTAGAATTGGAGCCGGAAACAAATCCTTGATTGAAAAATCAATAAAGCAGAACAAATGAAAAACAGAATTTTAAGAATAAAGAAAAATAACTTTAAAGTTACTACAGGAAAAAGCACAATACTTAACAAAGGAACAACACATTTTGACAGCAGATTCTCCTCAACAATAATTATCACAAAACATTGGGAAGTAATAGCCTCAAAATGCCAAGAGAAAATAACACAATATAGAATTCTGTACTCAACAACCATTTCAGAAAAGGAAAAATAAGCATATTTTCAGATCTACAAAGAATAAAAGAGCTAACCACCTCAAACCCTTGCCAAAAGACCTACTAAAAGATATGTACATCATTAAGGAGAAAAATGAACCCTGGAGGAAGGCGTGGGATTCAAGAAGCTACGGTAAGCAAAGAAATTGGTAAAACATTATAAATATAAATTTTTATTATAAAATCCTAAATTTTTATGCTTTAAACCACAGTAACACTAAAATTGTACACAGCAATAGCATGAAATTGAAGATGTATAGGAAGTTAAAAAGCCATACAAATTTCTTATGTTTAGGAGAGGATGATTAGATACAGATCATTTAAAATTTAGAAAAATATATCAATTATCAGAAGAAATATAAACCCACTGATCCCAGTTCTTAAAGGACTGAGATTTTCTAATTAGATTCAAAGTCAAAATCTAGTAAATCTTGTATTCAGGAAACAAACCAAAAGCAAAATTATGGGTAGGTTGATAATGATAGAAAAGATTAGGCAAAATTAATATCGGACAAAATGTAATATTAAGCCAAAAGCATTTTTAGAGATAAGTAAATGCTCTTCCAACTGTCATTATAGTCAGTTAATAATCAGTAACTAGCAATTTACTCTCCAAATTAAGTAAGAGATTATGAAACTATAAGAAAGATCCTCATTTGTAGTAGCAGGAATTTTTCCCACATTGCTGTATGATAACTGATAAACAGATGAAATAATTGCAAGATTAGAAAAATCAAGAGCTAACATTCTGTTTCCAATAAATATATGCTTTTCCAGGATATGGTACATATATAAAAATTTCCATGTTAGACTACAAAGTCTCTATAAAAAAACTCCTTTTCATATAGCCTGATCTCTATTGCTTTTAAACTACAAATAATACAACTTTAAAATTCCATGTATTTATAAAGCGAAGAAAAATACTTTTACATAATTCTTGGATTAAAGGAGCAATCATAGTAAAAACCGCAAAGTAGAATTATTACAAAACTTGAGTAAGAGGATACAGTTAAAGTCATGAAAGGTGTCCTGGAAGTCGGGAACAGACCCAGATACACCCAGAGTCCTAGGTTCAAGACCCAGGCCCCGCGGGGAGCAACCAGTGTGATAAATAATAATTAAAATGCTTCTTTTGAAAAACAAAGTCATTAGAGGGCATGATATCTGTACACACACACACACACATTTGCATATATGTAAATATTGTATGTATACAATATGTATGTGTATATGGATATACATAGATTTAATGAGTAAATGAAGCTAGTAAAAGGACAGAAACAGAAAGAAGGAAAGACAAAAGCAAAAATTAATATAAAAATAGGAATAAAAGCAAAATTAGAAGCTGATTTTTTAAAACTGCTAAAATGGACAAAATAAGGCAGACTTAAAAAGAAAGAGATTAAATGATAGAAACAAAGGATATTATGACTAGTACAGTAGAGATTTTTTAAATTTGTAGGCAATTGTTTGCACAATAAGTAAATATAAATATCCAGATGAAATGAATAATGATTTTTTTTCTTGCAAATACATAAATTACCAAAACTGACTCAAGGACAGGAAAACTTACTAGGACAATAATCATTACAAGTTGAATTACTAGTATAAAATCACCCATCCAATGATGAATTTATAGGTGAGTTTTACCAATTTTAGGACATGAAATTATAAAAACATTTTAAAATTGTGATACTGCTTTACTAACCCTTTTCTCAAAATTATAGTGTCAAAACCAAAGAAATATATTTATAGGGAAAAATAAATCAGGTAGCTTTTATTTTAGAAATTTTATTAATGTCTTGAATTTTGAAATTTTACTTAGGATGAAGATCTTGAGGGGCTATATTTTCTGATTTCTTAAATTTAACAGCCATAGTAATATTTTAAGTATGCAGAATTAGCATTTATTTTAAAAGTTTATTTCAGAGCAGAGCTTTAAAAATCTATTGTCTTTGCTGTATTACTCATGGAATCTAGTTATGTTGATGGGTGTCTCCTAGACTTAAGAGACAAGAAAAAGGAAAAATAGCATTAGTATTGCCCACCCATGTTCTAGTAATAATGTGTTATCAAATGCAGATCAATGAATATCTTAATATGAGTTATGTACTATTAATTTCTTGTTAATTGATTAAATTAACATTTTTCCCCTCATTTACCTAATAGAAAGCTAAAACTCAAAATCTTAATATGGTGAGAGAGAAGATTTAAGAGTTTGGTTATGCTTAGGTTCTTTCCTGGTAAACCGTATTTCAAGCACTTTATTGTTTTAGACATTAGATATATAATGGTAAAAATAGACATAATTGCTGTTCTCACAGCACTTACAGTTTAGTGGAAGAGATGTTAACCAAATGTTTACACAAGCCAATGTAAGATTGAAACTTAGAAATGAGTGAGTCAGAGAGCTGTAAGTCAATAGTAGGAAAAGTTAAAAAAAAAAGTAGGAAGAGTGATATCGTCAGAAAGTTATAGGAGGTCTTCCTTGAGGAAATAACTCTTGACCTGAGAAGTGAGGGATGAACAGGAGTTAAAGGGAAGATAACAACTTGAGCAAAATATTCCCGAGGCAGGAGGAGAAATAACAGTTGCTAAAGGAGCAATTTTATTTCCAGTGTATAATTGATTGTAATAATTCAAAGTAAGCCAGAAGCACTGTAACAACTTCTAGGTCTTTTTGTATATTATCTTCATGGTATATATTCTGATTTGTTTGAGGTAATGATTTGTTTGCCAGAATGTTAGATTCACCTACTTTTTAATGTAAGTTCAGAATCCTCTTAAAAATTATTTTGACATTATCTATAGATACTCTAATTGCTTTCTAATCAATATGCATAACAAAAAGTCAAAGTTAAACTAATTTTTATAGGAGGGTGAGATCTTCATACTATTAAAAAATATATACCTTTTTAGATTGACTTTCTGTCACTACAGTCCAGTTTAAAGTTTCCATTGGGTTGACAATCTGCTCTTAATTTGTCATCTTTCCTAAATTGTAGATCAAATAGGTAAATAGGCTGAATTATATTCTGTTGACAGTATACACAATTTTTAAGTTGAATATGTTGTTGCTAAATGATTCTCTTAGTTAATTCTAATAAGAATATCTTAATCTACTCTTCTTTTACCAGCTTTTCTTAGTAAAAAAAAAAGAACTAGAACAGCAGAAATTAATGCATACGTACTGAAAGAAGGGATAAATAAGAAAGCTTTTCAGAGAAGCTGTATATCAGCTGCGTTTTAATACCTAGATGAATATAATCAGAGTTTGAAATTCTCCCACCCAACAGACAATACTACATATACAAGCAAGCTTTTTTTTAGTGGCATTTTAGTACTAGAATGGTTGGAAGCTGTTTTATCATTCATTCCTCTTGGTGGCAAACTTCCTAGAAAGACAGCACTCTTTCTGCTATTATAAAACTGCTGCTTTTGCCTTTAATTAGTAAAGTATTTAATTTCTGTTCTAAAAAATATCTGCTCATTGGTGTGTTTTTCTTTTTCCCTTTCCCTTTACTCCTGAAATACCATAGTGTTTTTCTTTAGGAATTGGTTTTTCTCCCATGATAGAGTTCTTGGTTTCTGATATGAAAAGATCAAGATCTTCCTAATCACCTCAAGACAAAGTTTCCTTTTTCACAGTTCAGATGAATAGTTAGGAAAAATCTTTTTTAATCTTAGTATTAGAAAAATGTAGTTATTCCTTCTGGGGATCAAGCTAAATAAACATAAGAATTGTCTTTAATGGTTGTTGTTTGGTATGTAAAGCTGAACGTGTACTATCTAGTGTGGACTAAAGTAATCATCTATTTTGGAGGAATTGAGATAGGTAGTCTAAGTGATTACAGTGAGTGAGCATTAAATCTTCATTATTTCTTATGTCATTGGTATTAAATGTTTAAAATGATCATTAATGAAATGGCACTAATAGATTGTTTGTTTGTTTCTTTAACAGGAACACGAATCTGAAGGTGGAAGAACACCTTTGATGAAAGCTGCAAGAGCTGGTCATTTATGCACTGTGCAGTTTCTTATTAGCAAAGGTAAAGAAACATATAAGTGATCATTTTCAAAAGACTATAATTGCTGGAAAATGTTCCTAAGTGGTTGCAATTAATGCTAATAAAATTAGTTTTCCTACTGTGTGTGTGTGTGTGTGTGTGTGTGTGTGTGTGTGTGTGTAACACGTATATGTATGTATGTTATGTTTTAATCTTTTGGGGGCTGTATTTAGTAAGCATAATGTATAATATTCATGAAGTGCTTGCTGGAATTTTTTTTCTCGTTTTATAAAATTTTTATTTGAAAAAAAAAGTTTCACAAAATACCATTCTTCTAATCAAAGACACTTTACTATAGGGTAAATGTAGCTTTCTACCTTAGAAATTATGGAATGATAGTCAAAAGGGCTTTTAAATAGCTATATTCACTTTGAGTTTGATATTTTCATCAATCAGCCAAATAGCATGCAGCACATGGTTGCTCTCAAAAAATTGAAAAAGCCAAATTTAATAAAATGTCCAGTTATATTTGGTAGATACTGCTCAGCACTTAATAAGGCAGTTCTGCTGGATGTGGAGGTTTGGGGTGAATGGGCTGGGAAAGTCTGTTACTATTATTTATGATTCAGTTGAATTAACTGAGTATGTAAGGGCATTGTTTATTTTTCTAACCCTCTAGAGATTCTATTATTAGAATATATTTCGACAAAGAAGTTCAAATGATAGATGAAGAGGTAATTCATGACTGTTTACTATAGAAAAGTTAAATTGTTAAATCCATATTAGGCTGAGCTATATAGAACTACCATTTTTTGCTTTAAAAAATGATAATAAAAGCAGAATGGTAATATCAGCAATTTCATTTGTTTCATCCTAACTCTGTATAGTGTTAGAGGTACTCTGGCATCCAATGAAAAATCCTAGAATAGGATGATAAAATGCAAACACGGTCATATTTTTTTTAAATAAAAAGTTTAGATACGTCCCCAAGGCTGAGCAGCTAAGGTTCAGACCGTATAAAACCCAAGGAACCAAGTTCAAGACCTGGGACTCGAGGGAAGAAAATAAAACAAAATTTTGTACCTTAATTCCAAAAGAATTCTGACACTTTACGCCATTTAGAATGTATTATAAGGTTTTATCATTTTTAAATTTACTTGTTTTCTTCTTTAATTGGATAAAGCTCTGTTTATTTTCTTCATATCATATTTTTGCTACCAAGTAAGTTATATCTTTACAGATATTATAACATATTTTGTAATAGCTATTTACCTCAACCATACAGAAGTAATAAACAGATGGCTAACCTTTGGAGTTCTCTCATACTCTTTCATTAAAGAGGTTACCTAATCATACCCAGTAACTATCCTGCTAAACATATAATCAGGTTTGTCAGGAATAGGAACACACTGACTATAGCTTTTCTAAGCTTAAAAACTGCTAAATAATCTCATCATCTAAATTTATTAACATTTTAAAAAACAGTCTCATGTTGCTAATATAAGGTTATTTTTTGGTGTGCCTTGCCCTTCCCCAAAGACACTTTATATAAGTTAGGATTAGATTTAGCTGATTATTTCTGAAAATAAATTAATAGTAATTAACTTATAATGATATACTAATAATTGGTTTACCCATAGGTTTATTTTTCTCTTTAAAAAATAAAGTCTGCCATTAAGAAGGAGGAATGAATATTACTATAATTTTAACTGTTCGTTTGAGATCTTCAGGGATTATAAAAGGTACCTTTTATAGGAGTTCTTTTTCCCAGGAGTCAAAAATAATTTATAAAAAAAGAAGCTAAGTTATATAGTGTTGTAGATTAATGTTTCCTCAGTTAAAAAAGAAACACTTTTTTAAAAAAGAAGCTAAGAAAGATTTTGCATTTAGATTTTTGTTCAGGTCATATTGTACAATACCGTTGAACCAACTTACTGAATATTCTTTTAGATAACATACTTGAATAATTTTATATCTTCTCTCTATCTAACTCTGATTCTTAAATTATGTGATATGAGGAATTACATTTCTCTTATATTTTGTTTAAAAAAATCTATTTTCTCTCCTTTGAGACCTGGTTATATTGCCATGTTCCAAGAATTAGATTAAAAAAAAATGTCTTTGAAATATTTTGAGGATTACATATAATGGTATTGTTGGTGCTTATGTTAACTTGTATATATTTATTAATCTTAGTCTTCTAGATTTTCCATTTTTAAAGTGATATTGAATGAACGAACTACAACTGCGAGCAACAGTGTGGATGAATCTCACAAATAATATATTGAGCGAAAGAAGCCAGACACAAAAGAGTACACTGTATGATTTCATTCATATAAAGTTCAAAAATTAAAACCAGTTTGGAAGTCAGGGTAGTAGTTTCCATTGAAGGGGGTGGATAGTAACTGAAAAGGGGGCACAAGGTGGGACTTCTGGTATGTGGATAATGTTTTGTTTCTTGATCTGGGTGCTGGTTACACAAGTGTGGTCACTTACTGAAAATTTTTCAAACTGTACAAATAACAATTTGTGCACTTTTTAGATCTGTGTTGTACTTAAAATCTTTAAAATGATATTCTCTGAACTGACGTGATTCAAACTTTCGCTAAGACTACTGTTTATTTTTCTTTTTGTAGGTGCCAATGTTAATAGGGCTACAGCCAATAATGATCATACAGTAGTGTCTCTGGCATGTGCAGGAGGTCACTTGGCAGTTGTTGAGCTGCTCTTGGCTCATGGAGCTGACCCTACTCATCGACTCAAGGTATTTTGCTTAAGTATAAGTAAATAAGTAAATAATATATACATTTTACTAAAAATAAGTTTAGTGCTTAGTATTTATTTCTGTTCAAATGACATTTTGATTTTATGTAAGTTGCTTAAAAACTAAATGTGTATAGCAATTATTATCAAAGAAATTTACAAATAAATAACTATGGTATCAATTTTTCTCAGGATGGCTCAACAATGCTCATTGAAGCTGCAAAAGGTGGCCATACTAATGTTGTTTCTTATCTGTTGGATTATCCAAATAATGTTCTGTCAGTACCTACCACAGATGTGTCTCAGCTCACCCCACCGTCTCAAGATCAATCTCAGGTAAAATAGAGTTGATTTGTGAACATAAATATTCTTAAAATTGATTGGGGGTTTTTGTCTAAAATTAGTTTTAAGCAAAATGGGTTTGTTTTTCTTTTCTATCGCATATTGAAATAAACATGATCCTAATTATTCTTTTCTTCAAAAATACATGGAAAAAATTTTATTATCTTATATACTGAAAATAATGTTTTGTTTTTAAAGAGGATGGAAGGCAGGCTGGCAACAAACAGGAAGAAAGAAGGAGAAAGAAACACCTTTGTTTATTTAGTTGTTCATTTTTGTTATTTTTTTAGTTATTTTCTCCCCACCCCTGGGGCATGGGCTACGAACCAGGGTCCTTGGGCTGTATGTGGACTATTCCACAGGCACAGGTTTAACAGCTGAGCTACCAGGGCCCTGGAAATAGTGTTTTTTTTAAAAAAAAAAACTGAATACCAAATGTGAATATAAATATTCCAAGTTGTCGCTAATTACAACTAGGTCCTTAGAGTTTTATTTTAAGGAAAGGTACAGTTAGGAATGAAGGCAAATAGGCAGGCAGGCAAGAAGAGAGAGGTGGAAGGAGTATTTCATTTTATTTCCTATTTAATTGTTCACACTGGTTGTGCCCCCCCCAAGACCCAGGACTCTAACCCATGGGTATGTGAGCTGCATCCTTTGGAGGTGATTGACCTAATTGTTAATCCACCAGGGCACGCCAGTTGTTTTTTGTTTTGTTTTTTTAATGAATACATTAAGCATTATCTTACACCAAGAGAAAGTATTAGCACATTAATTCAATTCTAAGCCTCACTTTTTTTTTTTTTTAACACTCTAATGTCCCTGAAAATCAGGTGTGGCTTGCGTTTGAAGGTGGTTAAGTTTTACCTAAAGAGATTGTTGTTAAGTACAATAGATCCCTTATTAAATTCTTAAAATTCTGTTAATCCCCTATTACATATTTAATATTTTTAATAAATTCTTTACTCCTTCTTACTTCTCACTTTTAATTTTTTGAACTTTGTAAATAAATCTTATTTTAAATTTTTTATCTTTTCGTGAAAACTCTTAAATTGGGGTGAAGCTTAGAATTGATGGTGGCTTAAAACTGAATAAATAGTTAATTATTCTAGATATAGCTACCAAAGTAGGAACTAATCAGAATATACTTACAGAAAGTCATTCATTTAAAACCTATCTAAAAATATTGAATATGCTTAGTATACAAAATCCACTGGAATTATCCTGAGAAGTCCAAAAATACAGGAAGTATGTTGGATTTTTTTTTTTTTAAGGAAAGGTACAGGCTGGAATGAAGGTTAGTAGGCATGTAGGTAGGAAGAGAGAGGAGAAAGAAGTACTTTATTTTATTTAGTTGTTCATGCTGGTTGTCTCCTGTGGCCCTGGGTCTTGAATCCAGGACCTTGGGATTTTTTTGGACTACATTTGGTGGATGAAGCTGCTAAGCCACCAGGGTGCCCCAGAGGTTGGATTTTTTTTTTTTTCCCCTTTGGACCCATATAGAATTTGAACACAAGAGTAAGTTGACCAGCAAATATATGACTTATACGTAGCTGTAACTGAAACCAGCAAGGCTTTCTCCTTAACAGAAGAGTAATATTAATCAGTATTTTAAAACAGGATCTGTATTTCATTTATGGGCCTTGGTTTTGTATTTTGGTCTGAGATGATTTTTTTCTGAGTTGGCTTTTTAGGTCCCACGTGTACCAATGCATACACTTGCCATGGTTGTACCTCCCCAGGAACCTGACAGAACTTCACAAGAGAACTCACCTGCCCTTTTGGGAGTACAAAAAGGTTAGTATTAAATTGTTTACCTTAAAATAAGTGCTTTATCACCTAATTAATAAATTCATAAACATTCTTCAGTTTTAATTAATTATATAATAACTGTACCCATCATTAATTTTGGTTGGTAACTAACTGACAAATGCTAATAGTCTTACAGACTATTTAAAATAGAAAAGATTAAAGACTAGGAGAAATGTCTCGTTTTCCTGTTAACATACTGCAAGGTATAGTTTTTATCTGGAAAAGATGAAAAAATACTTAAGAAGCAAACCAAGTTCTTCAGGCTATTAAAGTAACAAACACTTATCAAATAATTATTTTCCATTTGACAGATTTTGCTAAGCAATAGTTTATGAGAAAAACCTGTGTTTGCTGTCTTGTTAAATCTTAGTACCTACCATTTATTCAGTTCACTGAGTGATAAGTTTTAAGTTACATTCAGTTTCTTTCATGTAATATTGAATATAGTGAGTGAACATCTGTCATTTGTGAAACTGTAAATAACTATCAAAAAGTATATAAATAATGTCCAAATGAATATTAACAAGGATATATTATTTTAAGGACTCAAGTTTATAAGCTGTTTCTTTTTCCCCTGCTCTCTATTTGTAGATGCAAAGTAACTTTACTTGATAGTCATATAACATGGTCATATCTGAGTTTTTTGAAATAAAGAAAATAGGTACTATCAAGGTGTTAAAAACTATATAGAAACAAGTTTATGGGCATATTTTATTCAGTATATGATAATCACGTCCTAAATTTCTGAAGTCACAGTGAAGTTTGTAAGTATGATAGTATCTTTAATACTGTGATTTAAGAACAACTAGTTTGGGGTGATTGTTACAGTAGCAAACAAGCTACTTTCAGATTATTTCAGTGTTAGCAGTTTAGCATAGTGATGGCCCTCATCAAGCATTGCTTTACTTCTAGGTTACTAATTTCAGAGTTAAAATATCTGTAGTCTGATTTAAGCTAATTCTAGCAGTTTTCCTTTGAACACCTAAATATTCAACTTTTCAGAAAATTAAGGCTACTATTTTTAATCATAACAAATAAAAAGCAAATTAAGCTTGTACTTAAGGAATCTGAGCATTATAACTGACAACCTTTAGTAAAATATTTAAACCTAAATGTTTGTTTTTGTTGTGTTTTGTTATACAAAAATCCTTAGAGAATTGTAGTAGCTTTGGCTAAGGAAACTTGGTACTAAATAGGAAATTTTTAAAATATTATCACAGAGTCACAAAATCAAGAAATTAGCTAGGAAAAATGGGAGTATGTGCAGAGTAAGAAAAAATAATTTATTTAGATTTAATATATAAGTAAACATTTGGGTAGAGATTTTTTAAGTTGATTCTCAAATGAGTATTATTTTTGCTTACCTTTTTATACCTTCTTATGCTGAGTATCTGCTTATTTACTTTTGATGTTTTAGTACTTGCTGAATAACACAGTTGAACTAACCTTTTAAGGAAATTAATTTTATTAAATTACTAGGGAAGGAAAAAATTAATACTTGAACTAGTCTAGGGCACTTGCTGTTCAAATTGCATTGCCACACCAAGATTCATTTATGTAGAATCAAACAGTGATAATGCATTACGGTGAGATGTAATATAAGTATAAATCATGTGCCTCATATTATGAATATTATGTATTAGAAAATTAGAAAATATAAATTAGGAAAAGTCAGTTGATGACATAGAAGTAAACCCATTTTACATTAATTAAATATGATATTATTACTCTTTACTCCTCAAAACTTCTCGTTTTTAAAAGTTCTTTTGAGTGATTAAATTGCTCTTTGACCCTTTTGTTTTTATTTCTTCTAAATTTGATTATTACATCTATATTGTATATGTGGTTAGGGATGGGGGAAATGTTCTTATTCTCTAAATTTCTCCTTTTCTGCTTCTAGCAATCATCTTTTGAAGTGCTTAAAACATTTTACTCCTGTTTTAAACAATGTTTAATTCATATCTTTATCTTTTAAAACTATATTCATATCTTTTTATCTTGCTCCCAAGCTTTTAATATATATCTCCTAATCAAGTAGACTTTTCTTTCATGACCCATGTGCTCCATTTGTTCAGGCTCCATCTGTTTTGACCCATAGTCTCTTGATTTAGGCAAATAATTTCACTTAACCATTGTTAGTTTTCAAAAATTTGAGATTCTAAGTGACATCTGACAGAGTCAGAATCATCCCTAAACAAAATGTGAAACTAGGTTTTCTAGCATTAACTTGACTCATTATAGTTATGAACATTCAGAGGGGAAAGAATCTATAAGTAATATCAACCCTTTGCCTTTCCAAAATAAAATTTAAATAAATTTGTTGGACCTAACTTACTTGTATAACTAGTGCTACAGAGATTCTTTAAAAAAAGATAAATGATTATCCTCTGCAGGCTGTACCAATTAGAATTAATCATTACAAAGCTTTAAAATGATATCAGGATTAAACACATCTTTTGTGTTTACCTCAAGTCCTTTTGAGGAATAATTTCTTTTCTGTGGCATCTTGCACCTTTATTGGATCCTCCATCTGTCAGGTCACTCCTGCCCCTTCCCCTCCCCTTTGGATGTGAAGTGTGGATGGTTAAATTGTCATACTCAAGTTCTGATACTTTGTTACTATGACTCTGCACTTATTTTATTCCCTTTTATCCCTCTTTATGTTAGCTACTTCCCCTGTTGGCAATTATTCTTAAGTATTTCATGTATAGATTCTTTTGTTTTTATAAGTTCTTATAAAATGTTTACTACTTTGTATGTTTTTAATTTGTATTGACAGTACTGTGCTGTAGATCCTGTCTTGTTTCTGATTTTTCTCATTCCACATTGCTTTTAAGATTATCCATATGTGTACCTCTAAACAACTGTTTCTACCTTAGTACTTTACCCTGTATATCATCTATTTTTTACTTGCCCTTTCTTCTAGTAATGGGTACCCAGATTGTCTCTCATTCCCCAACATCACAGACAGTGCTGTGATGAAAATCCTGGTACAGTCTCTTTATGGATCTGTGTTAAAATTTCTTTGGGATAAACTCAGGAATACAATTGCCCATCAAAGGAATGAGTAATGCTTATCTGACAAAGTACTACATTCTACAGAATGACTGCAGCAGTTTGTTTACTTTCCCATCAGCAAGTCACAGGGTTCCTATATTATACTCCCTCCAAGACCCTGCAATTCCATATTTGCCAGCCCTTGACTTTGTCCTTATAATTGGATTTTACCTCCTTTTTTAGACTGTAAGCTCCTCAAGGGCAGGATTTATGTTACTTGTCTTTGTATGGTCTACTATGCCTTGCCTTGATTGTATTAGATGCTCAAAAATTTTTTAAATAAACTAACGAACTCCCTGTTAAGAATGTAGATTATTTTGAAGGCAAAAGAAAATTAAGAATTTTTAGGAAGAGAGACATTGTGATTAAAGAGGATGTTTAAAACAATCAAGATGTAGTGTTCTAGAATGGTGGAGAAAGGTCAAAAGCATAAATGTAAAGTAAGAATTGAATTAACATTCTGCTTGATATTCTAGAGTTGTTTATTGGTATAGGTAACATGTAAAGTTCTCATTTTTATGTGAAATCATTAAGATTTTATAGAAAAATTTTCTGTACAATGAATGAAATTGCTTGTCTCTGGAAATTTTACTACTAATCTCTGTTTTCATACATTTCCACTATATAATCATGTTTATGTGGATTTACAAGTGCCTTTTTTTTTTTTTTAAGGAAAGATGCAGGCAGGAATGAAGGTAAATAGGCAGGCAGGAAGAGAGAGGAGGAAGAAGCACTTTATTCATTTTTTCAATTGTTCATCTTGGTTGTTAACACCAGCACCGGGTTGTGAACCCGGATGCTTGGGATGTATATAGACTATACCTGGTAGGAGGCCATGCACTTATCCACTAGGCCCCTTAGGTGTGCCACATATGTCTGCATTTAGTAGTATCTTTTAACATATGATTGCTTATAGCTGAAGGCAGAAGGCTACATTAACCTGCTAGCAAGTAAAACAAGATTCTCCATCATTGGATATCCTTAGTAGAACTTTCTGTGTTAAAAATGTATAGCATGTCCTGTTACTTTGGGAAATTTTGAGATATTTAGACATTAAGGAAAAAATGAACAAATTCTAGTCCAGTGGCTTTCTTACTTGACTGTGATCACAGTAAGAAATATTTTATATTGAAACCCAGATTAAAATAAACATTTGTTTATCCCAAACCAAATTCTATTAGATAATATATATTCTACCACTATTTATGTAGTGTGTTATTTTTAATTCTACTTCATTTTTTCCTAAGACTTAGTTGGAAATGCTGTATAAAAATCATTTCATAAGTTGCTGCATGGTGATTAGACAAAGCCAAGTAAGCAAATAAGAAACCAAATCTAGATCCATCAGTATATAATGTATTTTTTCCTTTGTTATTATTTTTCTATTACATAGTATAGCAATCATTTTAGATACAAAAATTATTATTAAACTCATTTTAATAGTAAATACTTAGAAAGTATATATCCACCTCATTTCCCTACTGCCCTTAAAAAAATACAGGCCTCGTCCTAAGCAGTCTCTATGTGGTGGTTTCCTTTTATAAAATTCCTCTAATTTTATTAGTTGGCTGAAAGTGAAAGGTGAGAAAGTATGATAGAAACCAAATAAAGAAATGAGATGGTGACTTATAGTCCTAAGTAGTACTTCATGGTGTCTCACTGTTACCAGCTGATGCACTTACCTATTTGTATCTGACAACGGAAGATTTTTGAAGGAGATAGAATTCCTATTTTTGGTAACTTATATGACTACCCCCTACCTACTGAAAATTTTGTTTCTAAAAGGTCACATTCTCTACTTTTCTCAAAAATTGAAAGTGTTGCTTCAACATCTAGGAATAATAGGTGACATTATTTGTTTTTCAGCAATCTGGCTTATTCTTGATGCTATTGCATGTGTTATTGCTTTGCTGTGTGTTGAGGTAATCTCACTAACTGCATGGTTTCAGATACTTAGCCGTTTGGCTCTTTGGGGAAGAGATGCTTTTTGTGCATTACCCTCAACATCCTTTTTCCTGCTCTACATGTTCTGGGTTCATTGTCTCTATGTTCAGTTAAAACAACTTACTCTTAGTACATCTTGTACCCTAAACTTCTTGCACTTTGTTTGTTAACAAGATATTTGTTATTGGTTCTCAGTATTCTAGTTTTATTTTGGAACATCTTACTATTTATGAAGATTTTAAATCTGAATGTTCAGTGTGATCATATAATTACAGTCTGGTTAGTGTTGAACTTTTACCTAGTTTTCCTTAATCTTAAACACAAATGATACTGCAGCTACACAGAAGTTTTTGAAATTAATGAATGTTCAAAGGAACCCTGAGTCTTTGCAGAATTACTAAATTTTCCCTACTACTGTCATTGAATTTATTACCTGACTGAAAATTTCCCTCCTGGGCTCTATGAATTACACGTTGCTATTTGTGGAAGTCCCTTTTGTTACCTGTTGATTGTCATTAAGTATTCTGAATAAAAAACCATGAATTTCTATGGGATCTTATGGAAATAGCTACAAAATTTACTCACAAATCTAAAGGCTTTTGCTCTGAAAAAATAGTCTTTCCTCAGCACTTTGCTTAATTAGAAACATAAAAGTGAATGTAGACAATACATTTTGCTGGTTTGCTTTTAAAGTAATCTTAAAATGACTGTGGTGATTTTTGAGCTGTGATTCTGACTTTGTTACAGATAGAATCTAAAGTTAAAACAGATGATTTTCAGTAATACGTTGCAAAACTTTGAGCTACCAGAAATTTTGAGATATTTTATTCTAACAAAAAACAGTTGAACATGATTATTTTTTAACCTCCAGAGGTTTTGTCACCATTTTGCAGTTCAGATGAGCATTTTAACATTTAATGGGTGACTTTTCCCCTTCGGATTTGAGAATCATTTTTAATCTATTACATGATTTTTGTTTTTTTTCCATTTTTGCTGACCCTGACCCTTGAACCCAGGTCTTTGGACTCCTTGGGCTTTATTTATATGGCCTATACCTTAGCTGCAAAGGGATGTGCCTGTTTTTTAAACATTTAAGTTACCAGTGTTATTCATGTATATGTTGACTGCAATATGAAAGAGTAGACAATTTTTTTATCTAGTTCTTTTTGTAAAATGTTATTGTTTATATAACCATATAGTTCACTCATTTTATGTGGATAATCCAGTGAATTTTAGTAGATTCAGAGTTGTATAACCATTTAGGGCATTTTTGTTTCTTTTTTTAAAGGAAAGGAATGAATACAAGTAGGCAGTCAGGAAAAGAGAGGAAGAAGCATCAATTTTATTTTAATTTTTATTTAGTTGTTCACACTGGTTATTTGCCACCAACCCAGGACATGAACCCCCGTCTTTGGGATGTATGTGGATTCCTCTCCTTCAGAGGCAGGTGATCAAACTGCTACTCCACCAGGGCATGTCAGCATTCAGTTTTATCACATTTTCGTCACTAAAAAAGATCTTTCATGCCTGTTTGTGATCAGTCCTTGTTCTTACCGACTGTAATCCTAGGCAGCTCTTACTTTCCCTCTGTCTCTAGATTTGCTAGGCATAAAGATTGCACAATAAGTGATCCTGTGTGTCTGGCTTCCTTCACTTAGTGTAGTGTTCTCAAGGTTACCTATGTTGTAGGATGTATTAGAAGATTTTGTTGTTGTTGTGTGTTTTTATTGTTGAGTAGTCTCAGTTTCCTAATCAAGATTAAGTCTTGAATTTGCCTAAAAAGAATTATTGTGTATTTCCTTGATTTTATGTCCAAGTGTTATGATTACCAGTACTGACAATTATTTTGTCATGAGGAGCGTAACCTAAATATTATTCAAAACCTTAAAATAATATACATTTACTTCATTTCTAGCATACATTGTCCGTATAAGTAGTCCTATATAGGTAGTCTATTTTTTTCTAAGCAGCATTCATTCTTTCTCTCATAGACTTTTTTTTTTTTTTTTTAATGGAAGGTGTAGGCAGGAATGAAGATGAGCAGAGGCAGGCAGGAAGAGAGGAGGAAGAAGCATTTATTTATTAATTTTTTGTATTTAGTTGTTCATCTTAGTTGTTCACCACCACCACTCCGCCGCCAGGATGTAAATTTGAATCCTTGGCATGTATATGGACCGTACTCAACCCCTACTCCACCAGGGCACACTGCTCTCAGAGACTTTTACATGAGGAGTTTAGTTAAACTCAGAATTGTCCTTTGTGATATAAATTTAGTAAATGTTCAAGTATAAAGCATAAAGATTTATTCAGTAGGAAATTTTAGAATGTTTTGAAGAAACTGATTTCACTTTATATTTTATGATAAGATAAACATTTGAAAAACATTTTTCCCTGCTCTGATATACAAGTTGTAGTTTTGTTTAGTAATCTTTACTGCACCATTAATATTGTGAAAAGAACAATTGAGCAATTAAGCTAACTTTAATGATAATCTCAACACTATTTTGATATTGCTTTAGATCTGATGTTCTTTAAAAAGTTCACTATAAAAAGCAGAATTTTGAGTCTTTATAAACTCTTTTATTTCCTTTTCTCTTTGCTTCTGTCTTAATTTCCAAAATCTTCCTTTCCTGAAGATTAGGTTTTTAATTTCAAAATCACATTTTTTTGAATTGATGACATCCTGGTTTGTGCTGTGTGAAATATATGAATATAGTTTGTAATCTGTCTACCACTGGTATGATCCTTTGAACATTCATTCTGCAACATTAGTTATGAGGGTTTGGGGAGGGAGGTCCATGTGTGGGAGGGTGGGGGACTGATTTTTTCTTTTTTTTTTTTTTTTTTTTTTTTTTTTTTTTTTTTTTTTTTTTTTTTTTTTTTTTTTTTTTTTTTTAGCATGGCACTTTTTCAAACATTTTTCGTGTGCTTAGGTACATCCAAGCAGAAGTCCAGTTCCCTGCAGGTAGCAGATCAGGACGTACTGCCACCTTTTCACCCATACCAGCCTTTGGAGTGCATAGTAGAGGAGACTGAAGGCAAGCTGAATGAACTGGGACAAAGAATTAGTGCTATTGAAAAAGCACAGCTTAAGTCATTGGAGTTAATTCAAGGTGAACCTCTGAACAAAGATAAGATAGAAGAACTTAAAAAGAACAGAGAAGAGCAAGTCCAGAAGAAGAAGAAAATACTGAAAGAACTACAGAAAGTGGAAAGGCAGTTGCAGATGAAAACACAGCAGCAATTTACCAAAGAATACTTGGAAACCAAAAGTCAGAAAGACACAGTATCGCTACACCAGCAGTGCTCTCATAGAGGAGTCTTCCCAGAAGGGGAAGAAGATGGTAGTCTCCCAGAGGATCATTTTTCAGAGTTACCTCAGGTTGACACAATCTTATTTAAAGATAATGATGTTGATGATGAGCAACAGTCTCCACCATCGGCAGAACAAATTGATTTTGTCCCAGTCCAGCCTTTATCATCACAGTGTAACTTTTCCAGTGACTTAGGTTCTAATGGGACAAATTCTCTTGAACTTCAGAAAGTATCAGGTAATCATCAGATTATAGGACAGCCTCAGATTGCTATTACTGGACATGATCAGGGGCTGTTAGTTCAAGAACCAGATGGATTAATGGTTGCAACTCCAGCCCAGACGCTTACCGACACTCTTGATGACCTGATAGCAGGTGGGTTAAGAACTATGTCTGTACTGATTTCTCTTTAATCTGTGTGCTCAACCTCCTTATACGGCCCTCCAAAGAACATGACTTTGTACTTTTCCATTTTAAAACTCTCTTTGTAAAATTGCTCATTTCTTGAGGGGTTTTTGGAAGTGAGTTTAACTAAACTACACAGCGCTAACACACAGACATTTCCTTCCTCCCTTTTTTAAAACGTTGCAATGACAAAGCAATAAAGTCATCATGATTCTTGATTTTAGACCTCTGATATTAAAGCCACCCTATGTGGTGTCTTGGGTAGGAAATCTCAAAGTAGAATTTCTTTGTAGGTTTTAAATACATTCATACAGATTTGTGCAATAAATTTCCCTGCTAATGATTTTCTTGTTTAGATACCATAATTTAAATCACATAGTTCTTTTTTTAACCTAAAATATTATTAGATCAATTTAAATATTTCTAATTAAAAGGGATAGTCAGAGAAAACTATAAGCATTCCATGTTGTTGCAATATATGTGATTAGAAGATTTAAAGTACATTGAAATTATCATTAACTTGATGATTTAGAGATTGGAATTTTTGTATTAACTATTTTGATGAAAAATTACACACACACTCACGAAGGAAATAAAAGCAAGGCCTAATAACCTTAAAGTGTATGTTTCTGTTTATTGTTGTGTGGAAAATTACAACTAGATATGAAATGAGGTGCACAAGTTTACTTTCCCTTTCATTGTCCTTGCAGCAGTGGGAAAAGA
Organism: Solenodon paradoxus; assembly: GCA_004363575.1. NCBI lineage: Eukaryota > Metazoa > Chordata > Mammalia > Eulipotyphla > Solenodontidae > Solenodon > Solenodon paradoxus. The sequence goes on along the minus strand of RJWH01002015.1, from coordinate 731 downwards.
GTGCAATTAATCATTTACCTTCCTAAAGATGGCTGGTGAATGTATCACCTCCATGAGAGCCAGTTCAGAAATGCAGCCAGAATGGCTGTTGACAGTGGATGAAGACCAAGAACTAAGATGTAGCTGGAGTGATATTCAAAGGCAGGCCAGTCCTCTGTCTCTTGATTGCAACATTTTTTTTCCTTACTGTTGTCTGTTTTCTTTTGTCATATTCTCCTCCCTTCTTCCCATCCCAATTATGCTATACCAGTTTCCTTTCTTCTTCTTTTGTGAGCCTTTAGTCTTCCTAATCTTTTCTGAGTCTTTAAAAATGTGGAATAAGATTACTTAAATCAGGAATTTTATTGAATATGTGTATGACTTCCAGTGGTTATAGAATTGCAGTACTGCCTGTGAGGCTCCTCTAATGCATAATAGAAATCACTCTGCAGAGGAGGAATATCTTAGCTTCCATAAAGAAAAGAAAAATGCAAGGAAATGTTTTAGAGTTAGATTCTTTATTCTTTAATTTGAGTTTTTTTTAATTTTCAACTCATAACCATTTAGCTCAAATTAATTTTGTATCATCAGCACTGAGTGTTATAAATAATGAATAAACTCATAGTTCATTTATAATTTTAATTTCTAATATGGGTAGAAGCAGATGTTGTGTGTGGAGTATAATTATGAATAATATTGATGAAACTGGTGGTAACCTAAAAATATCATTTCTAAAACTTAGGGTTCTATAA
>RJWH01002014.1:84623-279401 GCA_004363575.1 Solenodon paradoxus | reverse complement strand
TAGTTTTTTTCCACCCTATGTCCAGGTCTCAAAACCAGGTCCTTGGGCTTTACATGGTCCACACATCAGCATCTCAGCCACCTGAGCCACAAGGGTGTGCTTATAAATAACTTTTAGAGAATCCATATATAATAGATACATACTGCATGATTCCATTTGTGAAGTTTAAAAAACTGACTAAACTACTGTTTCTGTTTAAAGATGCATAAATAGATGGTAGTACTAATTTTTTTAAAGGCAAGGAAATGAATCTCCTAAAAGTCAGAATAGTGATTACCACTGAGAGAAGAGGCTTATGATGGGAAAGGGTCATGTTGTGGGGAGAGAGGGAAGAAGGGACTGGAATGCTCATAGGTTTGTTTCTTGATCTCATTGGAGGTTCTGTGGGCGTTTGTTTTACAACATTTAGGTTGTACACTTGGGTTTTATGCACCTTTCTATAAGGTCATTACAGTCCACAATAAGAATTTTTTCACTTCTGTGATTGTAGGGGGGAAATTATAAAAGATCATGTGATACAATTCTACATGCAGTTATTTTAGCTCTTAGTTTGATTGATAAAATGAGAAAGATCTCATTGGCTCAATTTGGAAGTGCCAGGAAAGAACTGTAGATTGCATTAAAGTTTACTTGTACTTAGTTCTTGGTGTGAATTCCTGGAGTCTATTTTGGGAAAATGAAACTCAGAAAAGAAGCAGCACTAAGTAGAAGCAAGTCAACATATGTAATCCATTGAAGACCTGATGCTTCATTAAAAGGCAGTAATCTCAGTGTCTTTCCAGTATTGATCACATCTTTAAAATTGTTCTCATTTCTTTCAAAGTATGAGCTCTAAGAAGTAGAAAATAGGTAAATGCACAAAACTTGCTCTGTGAAGGGAACTCTCTATAGCCCCTATTTATACAACTACTCTCTCTTGAGTCATCATAGAAAATAGAATTAGAAATCAACAAATTTTTGACCAATTTTGGAAAATAATTTCTTCATTCACAGAATTTCACCAAATTAAAGTTAAATAGCAAATTGCTTCATTTTAACTTTTAAATTGTTATAATGGTTATAAAATTTTCCCAAATGCTTGGGTTCTATTAAATTCTAAAACTCTTCCCCTGTATCTATATATATCACTGCTTTGGAGATTATTTAATTAGCTTAAGCCTCAAAAGATTTAGCTAGCCTATGAGTAAATTATTAAACTAGAATTCCTTACTTGTTAAGTAAGATGTATAGCAGATCAAATAGCTACAGCCCATTTAGGAAATGTCATAATAGATACTGTGACAAGTTGGAGGTCATAGAAATATTTTCATTAAAGATACCTAACCTCACTGTAAACAACCGCATGTCAGATTTTATATATGAAGGGAAAACAATTAGCCAGTTTGCTTTTCTCAGGGTCAAATTTCACTTTTGTCCCCTCTTATATGCAACTCTGACATTCCTTGACTAATTTCTTCCCTCTGATCTAGACATAGCTTAAATTTCTGATTTATGGACTTGAGTAACTGCCTAGTTTTCTGCTGATTTTTGTTACAGGTGCCTGCCTTACCTTGCTGTCTCTATTCTTTCAGGGTCTGACATTTCAAGAGGTAGAGAACTTCTTCACTTTCCTAAAGAATATTAACGATGTGGATACTGCACTGAGCTTTTACCATATGGCTGGGGCATCTCTTGATAAAGGTAATGAAACACAAGATTTTTTTCCTTGAAGGCAGAAACATTGAATCTGTCATCTTCTAGGTGACGACCTTGCCTTAACAGTAATACCTGGTTTTTCTTGACATTGTTTTTTATTTGTTTTGCTTTGTTGACATTCCATGAGCCTTGCATTTTCACCCTGAAAGGCCAAGCTCAGCAGATATATTTTTTTGTGATAAAAGCCCTTGTCAAAACATATGCATATCTTTAAATGATTAGCCTTGGAAATAGGCATCTAAGCTGAGGCACTATGCATAAAACTTTGGAAGTTCTCTCACTGGAGTCAGTCATAATATATATAATGGGAAACTAAAGTCACTATGCATGTTAACTCATTCTTTGGCAAGAAGAAATAGTTTGGTTTATTTCTTGTATTAAATTTTTTTTTTTTAATAAAATCTCATGTCTGAGAATAGTACCCTCTATCGGCTTCATACAATTTCAGTTCCAATTTATACAGGCAATGTGAGAATAGAATTGAAAGCACAGTTTGTCCCCCATTTTATTATGGAAATTTTCAAACCTTCAAAATACAAAGTTGAAATAATTATTCAAAAAAATAATCCACATATCCAGCCCAATTAACATTTTATTATATTTGCCTGGTGGTTTATCTATTTATATGTTCATCCCTCTAACAATTTCTCAGTTTTTTGATGCATTCAAAATAAGTGGTATACTTAGTGTACCTCAATCCTAAATCCTTCAGCATGAATATTAACTACAATTCAATATTTGTTGTGATCCTTAGCCCCTTCACAGTTGCTGCCACCAGTCACCAAAAGACATTTTATGTCACTACTGACTTTTTTGTCTAGCTACTGTATCAGTTAGTGAGAAAAGAATGTTAAACTCTCCAAGTATGATGTGTAGATTTGTCTATTTTTTCTTTTAACATATGTCAGTTTTTGCTTCATGAATTTTGAGCTCTGATACTAAGCACATATGTACCTAATGACTGTGATTATTATTTTGGGGGATGAATTGGTCCTTTTATCATTATAAAATTTACACGAGTATCTTTAGTAATATACCTTTTCTTAAAGTCTATTTTGTCTGATATTGGTATAAGAACTCTGGCTTTTTTGTGGTTAAAGTTAATATTGTACCATTTCAAGTGAAATATAAGAACTTTGCAATCATAGAGTTCCATAAATCATCACCCCATCCTTTAGGCTGTAGTTGTCATTTATATTTCATACATATTTTATATATATTTGTCATTTGCAATAGTAGGATTTTTACTTGCCCTGGTAATATTTTTAAGAAATTGGGGAAAAATAATCTTTTATGTTTATGCACTTTACCATATATTTACCATTTTGAATGCTTTTCATAGTCCTGAATCCCTAAATTTGTATCTGGTATCACTTCCCATCAGAATGAAGAACTTCCTTTATTATTTCTTATGTTACAGATCTACTAACAAATACTTTGTTTGGGGGTTGTCTGAAAAGGCATTTTACTGTTGGGTATTGAAATGTGTAATTTTTAAATCTTTCCAAAGCCCTGATTGAGGTTTTATAAACATGGTTATGTGTATTCAACACTTTTTGTTGAACTCCTTGAAATTTTCATCCCATCTGCCATTTTACTTCCTTTCCAAAATGAATGCCTTTAAATAATCTTCTTGATCTATGTAACTTTTTAATATAGCATTCATTTTCTTGTGTTTTGTTGTTGCTTGTTTGTTTGTTTGTTTGTTTAAAACAGTACCTCTTCTGACCTTTGTAGAATCCTCTTGAAAAAATTAGTGTGTCATGGACTGTGTCTGAGTGTGCCATATACTTGTGCAGCACGGCAGTCATTTTCTCCAGAATGGCTTTGGTTATATCGCTCTGTTCACAAAACAGGATTTGACAGCATCTGCAAATCCAAAAATATAAATTTGAAGTCATCATTTATAGTAAGAATAAAATTAACAAACTCCTTTCTATATTTACATATCTTTGTTTTTCAAAATCCTGCTAAAGATAATAGACTTGCCTTAAGGAAAATTACATAGAATGAATCACTACTGTCTATATTAAAATTATAGGGTTTACAAAATAGAGTGTTTCGAGTAGTGGTGGTAAAGTAACATACAACCTGGTAGTTAAAAAATAAAAAAAGAGGAGAGAAAGTGTTTCTTTCAAAGGACTTCATATCATTTCCTAGGATGTTTAGTCTCCATGTAGTCCATGCTGCATTATCCTTGTCAGTAAAGGCACTGGTCCAAATTATACAGTCATATCTGGTATCCAAAAATATGTTTGGCTTTGAGATATATGATATTTGGCATTTGTTTTGATGTCTTAGTTTGTTTTATCTGTATAATTGGAATCCTGTGATGTAAAATAATAGCTGTCTAAGAGAAACTGGCATAGCCTTGTTCATTCCTAGGGCTGCTGTAACAAATTTCACAAACTTTAATTTAAAGCAACAGAAATGTATTCTCCCCTAGTTCTCCTAATTCTTAAGGACACAAATCCAAAATCAAGAAGTTGGCAGTAGCACTCCTAGTGGAGTATTGGTTGGGTGCAGTCTACACACATCCCAAGGTCCCAGGTTTGCATCCCAGGGTCAGCAGGAGCAACCAAGATGAACAAATAAATCAAAGTGTCTTTCTCTTCTCTCTTCCAGCCTGCCTACCTCTGATCACCTTATGCCTGCCTGCACCTTTCCTTTAAAAAAAAAAAAGTTAACAGAGCCATATTCCTTCTGAAGTTCTACAGCAGCTTATTCCAACTTCTAGTGCCTCTAGTTCCCTGGATTGTGACTACGTAACTAATCACTGGTTCATTCTTCACATAGTCTTCCCCTTCTTCCTGTGTCTCTTGCAAGGACACTTATCATTGAACTTAGGGTCAACCTGGGTAATCCTTAACCCAGCTCTCCTCTCAAGTTCCTTAATTACATCTTAATTACATTTTAATAACCCTTCTTCTAAACATAGTCACATGTACAAGTTACATTGGGCTGAGATGTGGATGTATCATTTGAGGAGCCACCATTTAACCCTTTATAGTCACCAAGAACTAAATCTCACAGTATCTAGTCCACAAAGTAAGACAAAAATAGAAACCAAAAAAATACAAATTTGCTTTTTACTTTGAGAACATTTGTATATGTCTGTTTAAACACTTAGCTTTTTTAAGGAGCCTAAAGTATACTCTTTACCTGGGCAACTTCTATTTATCTTTTACGGTCTCCGTTCAAATGTTGCTGCCTCAGAGAGACATTCCCTGACCACTCAGTGTAAATTATTTTTAAACTGTATTGTCTATAGCTTTTATTATTTAAAAAGTAGGCATTAACTTAAAAACTACTGCCTTCATTAATGTCATCAATTTCTATCCATGAATTATGGACATGGACTTGAATTTCCACAAATACAGCTAATCAGAATAAATACTACCAACTGTTAATATTTTGTACATAGGCAGTAGGACCTTAATAAATCCTTATTGATTGATTATTCCCCATCTATCCAGGAGCTTAAACAAATAAAAATAGACATTATCTTTGATTTCTTATTTTCTCACTCCCACAGTTAACAAATCCTTATCTCTACTTCTAGAAATACAACCTGCATCTGACTACTTTGTCCCATCTTCCCTGCTAGAGTCCTAGTCTCTTTACTCAGACTTCCAGAGTTGCATATGGCATGGCCTTTGTATACTCTAAGTTTATCAAATACCACTTTCTTCCCAGGTCACTGCATACATCGTTCTTCTTTTATGTCCAAATACAGCCAGCTCACTCCCACTTTGAAAGCGTTTGTTGTTCTGGCTGTTCCTTCATCTCGAATGCTCTTTTCCAGGATCTCCATGTATTTGGCTTTTTGTTATTCAGGTCTCTTATAAATCACTTCACCAAATATTTTCCCATTCTAAGTAGCTCTGTCACCCTGTGTCTTAGCATTTTTGACTACCTGATGTTTTCTCGTATGTTTGTTTTTATTTATTATCTATCTCTGTTTACTAAAGTACTTATCTGTCTCAGTTGTATGTATATTCCCTATTCCTGGGATACAGTAAGCATTCTTTAAATATATGATCAATAAATGAATGAGAAAATGAACAAATTGATGAATGCGAACAAGACATAGACTCTCAAGCCAATCAGCCCTCACCTTTCATAATGTACCCAGAGAACAGACTCATGTCATGACTCATTGTGTTCTTTAACCTTATCTTTTAGACTTTCTTCTATGCTTAAAGGGGAAATGATAACAGTATATTAATTGTTCATGTACTGGGGAATGCATGGAAAGACTAGTGTCAGCTATCCTTTCTAAGTTCCTCCATTCTTCCAGATACGCCTGTCTTTTGTAGATTATTCTTGAACTCTCATCTTTGCTTTTAAACCTTCCTGATGCTAACAGTCATACTATGGATTTTTCCATTGGTTTCAGTTCTATACAAATTCTCCCCCCACAGAATCATGAAATTATACTGCTGAGATGAACCTTAGAAGAGAGAAAGAAAAGTATAATAGTTAAGAACAAAGATTCTAAAGTTATGTTGTCTGGATTTGAATCTTAGTTCCAACATTTATTAGCTGAGTAACTTTAGGCAATTCCTGGATTTAATTTCTAAGTTTTTAAAATCCGAATACTAATACTCATTTTTAGGATTAGTATGAGGTTATATCTACATAAAACATTTAACCTTGTACCTGTCGTGCTGTGAGTATTTAATAAATGTCACCTGCTTCCATTATGAAATTGATGGTATAAAACATATTTAGTGTGACTCACCTATTTATCAGCCAGCAGTATAAGTAACATACTGGGCGCAGGGTTCTACACTCAAGAAGATGACAATCTACAATGGGAAAAGAGAAAGCATACAAGCTGTTCAAGTCTGGTGTAGTAAGAGCTAATTAGACATAAAAGATTTGACACACTCTGGTGGCCTAGTGGATAAGGCCTCTGGACACAGACCACATACATCCCAAGGGCCCAGGTTCAAGACCCGGGGCCAGGGGGGAACAAACAAGATAAACAACTGAGATAAATAAATGTTTCTTCCTCATTTCTCTTTATGCCTGCCTGCCTGCCTTCCATCATTTCTGCCTGCACCTTTCCATTTTTTTTCACACACACAAAAAAAGATTAAAAGATAAAAATCTGACCCAGATTCCCACACTGGAGGTAAGGGAAGAGTAGAGCAAGGGTAGAGACTCAGGGGGTACTTTTGTCTGCCTTCTATTTTCAGTCTTAGCTACATTTCATCTCTGCTGTCTTCATTTTGTTCCCAAAAGGCTAGAATCCTTTAAAATTGGCACCTTTAAGAGGTCCTGGCATGTCTCTTCCTTGGCTATATCAGAGCTTGCAAGCCCGTCTTTAGACATAATTTAGCACAGAATTTCCCAAACAGCATTGTGTGAAGAGCTCTCAGTACTGCAATATGATAATGGTTCTGTAGATTTAAAACCAAACGAAGTGTTCCACATAGTTCTAATAAGTTTAGAAAGTGTCAGGTTATACAAAATTTATTCCTATAGCACTGCTCCTGCCAACTTTTTAATAAGCTAATGAGCATTATGAATCTCTAAGGGATAGAGTTCCCAAACTAGGTTTGCCACAAAGTGTCTTAACAAATGGACAGCGCTAATATTCCTCAGAACAGCTTAAGAACCCAGGTAGGTGGCAACTACAGCTTTACTATCTTACAGCAGAATTTAATCCCTGCAGAGTAAAATTGCCAGATTTCATCAAGGCTATTTCTTTAGTTCTGATCGACTTAAGTGAGAATGAAAACTCTTAGACAAGAATCACATGTCCTCAATGAATACTGATCATCTGAAGAAGGAACCTTTCTCTATGAATTATTGTCTGTTTCCACTGTAGGTCATCTCTTTTGTTTAGCACTTAAAAGAGTTGCTTATTTGGACACATTCGGGGCATAAAATTAGATATATAACCTCCAAGGACTGTGTGAATGATTTACCTATTCTACCTAAGAAGATAATGAAAAATTGATTACAGTTCCTTCCCAGAGACATCAAAAGTTAGAAATTATTTGAGTTGGACCTCTAAAATGAACTATGGCCTGTGGTACTTGGATTATTACTATTTCTGCCAATATATTCAGATATGGTAAAACCTCATTGTAAAGCACCTCAGTATATTATAGATTTGTTCAACTTGTATGTCCAGTTGTATTTCCATGTATTTGAACTATAATACAGGGAAATAATCGCACAAATTATAGTGCATATCTTTTTAATATTCATGCTCTAGCACAAGTCTGCTTAGATTGAAAATTGTAATTTATAACATGGTTGTCCATAATCTTTAGAGTCATTCTATGTGTATAGTTTACCTTGTTTGACAAACCAAGAAGATAAAAAGTAAAATCTATGACAATAATTTCTGTAGGATAATATGTAACCCCAAGTATTTTTTTTTTCTGAAGTATCCATCATGCCATCAAATGATCTCAGTTTCCTATGTGAAGTGCTATGTATGGCGTGGATGACCTCTAAGAACCTTTGTGACTTTCAAATTTTTTGAACCTAATCATTTGAAATGAGTAAAGAAATTTTAGTCTTTTGGCAGTTAGGTCTCTACTAGGTTGTCGGGGAAGTCAGAAATCAGTGATGGGGTAATTTCTAGGGCATAACAAACTCTTAAGTTCTGAATAATCATCTTTTACAGACAAACTGCCACACTTTCCTAAGTTCTGAGAATCCTACATCAATGTCCTTTTGAAGATGGTGAGACCATCACACTTCTGGAACACTGACAGCCAATAATATCATTTCATAGCAATATCTACTTGTCAGCATGACACTAAGTGCTTTATTGTCATTAACTCTCTTAATCCTTAGAACTTGAAAGATGGGCAGTATTGCCCCCATTTTCAGATGAAGAAGTAGGAAGTGAAGCAGCTTGTTCATAGTTGCCCAGCTAAGCAGTGGGAAAGCCAGTATTCAAACTCAGGTCTAACTCCAAAATCTGGATTCTCTCCACGCCATCATGCTGCTCTCGGTATATCTCAAAATGCCACTGGAATTTGAAAATCTTTCCTGAAACCAATAGAGGATGGCAAAGAAAGCTTGCTGTTTTGAACCACACTTCTCAGTAGTCTAGCGAAGATAGGCTATTTCCTCCCAGTTCCCTTTGGCTAAGAGTTAACCAATATTACGGGGAGATTAAAGTCCTTTTGGTAAACTATGATGTTTGGAGTGAGTGTCCTCTTTAAAGTGACATTTTCCCCCTACAATTGCCTATTCTGCTTAGGAACAGGTTCTGTAGCTCAGGCACACTCTGACATCTGTAGCGTCTACCTTACAGTGACATAGACTGGTGGAGTTATTGTTTAATTTAGTTTCCTATACTCCATAGGAAAGACTTTGTAGACATGTCCGTGTTCCTCATCTTCATAATTATCTTACCCTTTAGTGAAGAAATCAACACACAAAAGCTTCAAGTCACTTAAATAAGGTCATGTTGCAAGGAAACCATTTTTTTTAATCTTACAGTTCCTTCCCCTTTTTTTCAGTATTTTAAACTCACATGTGTAGGTTCCCTATATGTGCAGTTTCCCCATTTCTCAGATATATGTCAACACACTCTGCTCTCCACCAAATTAAGTGTTCTTCACCATTGTCCATTGGACCCTGCTGCCATTTGCTCCCCTGTCAATTCTGTAAAGTCTGTGTTTTTGCCATTTGTGGCTACTGGAATTTCTGTTTATTAACCCAATGGTCAGATAAAGATTTTTTTTATTATTAATTATTTTTTATTTTTACACATTAAAATAAACTCACATGTAAAGGCTCCCCATTCTTCATATCTATGTCAACATACCCTGCCCTCCACCAAATCACTAAGTGTTCGTCACCATTGTCCAGTGGGTTCTGCCACCATTTCTCTCCTCCCCCTCCAGTCCCATTCCCTATTGGTCACCTATTTTGTTGAAAGTCTCCAAGGGTTGGTTTTGTTCCATCTGTTCCTTTGTTTTGTCTATTCACATTCCACCTATGAGTGAGGTCATCTGATACCTATCTTTCTTTTGATTTATCTCACTTAGTGTAATCCCCTCTAGATCCCTCTATGTTGATTCAAATGACAGGATTTCATCTCTTTTAAGGACTGTGTAGTATTCCATTGTGTATATGTACCATATCTTCTTTATCAATTCATCTGACATTGGAAACTTAGGTAGTTTCCAGTTCTTAGCTATTCTGGTGACATGACAGAACAGAAAAGGACATGCATATACTAAGCTGCTCATTTCTTAACATCAAAATGTAAGATATGTGGGCTTCTCAACTTTTAATGATCAAGGTATTCTTTACCACCTCCACTCATTGGTGTGTCAATGCTGTTAAACTTTTAGATACTGTTCTAATATCTAGCATTTATTGGAACTCAAACCTGAGTTTCAGTCCTTGCTACTCACTAACTTTTTGGCCTTGAATAAGTCACTTAATTTCTCAAAGCCTGAGCTTCCTCTGTAGAATGGTGATAATAGAATGCTTGTTTCAGGATTAATGTGAAAATTAAATGAAATAACACTATAGTAGTATTCAAGATTGAAATTATGACTATACCCAGTTGCCTATTCCAGTTTTCAATTCCTAGATACTGACTCTGCTTCCTTATCTTATTAAAGAGTTTAATAGACTGGAAACAACCTATCCCAATACAGCAAATTCATGAAAAGCTACTTAAAAAGGAAAAAAGATTACCCTAGTACTTAATGAGGCTTACTTTTGTTCTCATGATACTTTGTTTAAAAAAAAAAAAAAAAACACTGCTTTTTTCAGTGGCTTTTCAGAGTCTTATTAGTTTGGAAGTTGGAAGTTGTTTGTATTTATTAATGAGGAAGATTGGAACTTTTTGCTTAAGCATCATCATTCATCCAGTACTTCTTGAGATCATTGCTTTCAGAAACCATTACCACTATTTAAGTTCTCTTTCCCTTGGAATAGCTAACCCCTGTCAATATCTCTAATATCTTCAGCATTCAAGAGAGAATTTTCACTAGACTGTAAGCTCTCAAGAATATGAAACGTGTATTCTATATCTCTGTGTCCTACTGAGCACCTAGAACTTCCTACTGAACACCTAGAACTAGTCTTGATTTACAGAGATGTCCAGTTAATGTTGAATAAACGATTGAATTTATTCTAAACATGATCAATTCTTGCAAAGGATTATGAAATACTCTTTAAAAAAAGTCTTGGGTGAAGAGAAGTATGATAAGGCTGAGACACCTTCCTGGGTCATTCATTGATTTTCTTGACACCACTGGCAAATCACACCATCTTTTACCCTCAGCTTAGAATTATACTAAGTATCTCAAAGGATTTTTCCAGTTTTTAAGTTCTTTGAATATAACTTAAGTCAGTTTTTACTGAATGTAGTGGGTTTTGTTTTGATTTTTTTTTTTTGGTGGGGGAGGGGGGTTTCATTTGGGTTTTTTTTTTAAAGAAAAGGTGCAGACCATAATGAAGGTAAGTAGGCAGGCAGGCAGGAAGAAGCATCTTTATTTTCTATTTTTATTTAGTTATTCACACTGATTGCTCCAGACCCATGACTTGAACCCAGGGATATGTGGCTTGCTCCTTAGGAGGCAGTTGACCTAACTTCTGCTCCACCAAAGCGCACCAAATGTAGTAGTGTTTTTAAGAGTTAAACCTAAAATTTGAGCCAAATCTGTGTAAAAATGAACTAACATAATTATCAAGTACATTTGAGATTAGATTAAGGCTATTTAATTCCCAAAAGAAAGATGACAGTTTTAATTTATTGTCTTGTAAGGAAATTTAAAATTTAACTAGACTTTGCCTAGTGCTTCTATAAGATGTAATTATGAAGCTTGGTATAGTAATTGCGGAAGAGTGACAGTTCTATAAAATGTATCTAAAATGAATACAGCTATTTATAAAGTATGATTTGAGGAACCCCCTAAAGCATATCCCATCCATTAATATCTTCCCCAATTAACATTATTGCTGCGTAACAAGTGACTGCAAATTTAGCAGGTTAACACAACACTTACCTTTCATCTCAGTTTCTGTAAGTCTAAGGTCTGAGCATAGCACACCTTCTACTAGATCTTATACTCAGGTCCTTAACAAGGTTGAAATGAAGATATTTAGCAGGATAGTAGTCTCATATGGAGTTCAGAGTTCTCTTCCAAGTTCTTTGGATCATTGAAAGAACTCAGTTACTTTTGGTTGTAGGACTGAGATTGGCTGTAGGCTATGATCACTCTCAGCAGGCTGCCGCAGTTCCTTATGAGCAGACCCTCTCACAACAGGCTAGCCCTCATGGATGGTTTCTGTAATGGATTCTTATAAATTAGATCCCTAAGATTAATAGAAATGCTAGATGAAATGAGAGAGAGGGATTTTTGATCAAAATGACACGCTGCTTTATGTGTACCAAGAAGAAAAATTTGTCCCCACCAGGAACTAAAATGGTCATCAAGAAATAAATATGACAGACAAACCTATGTCCTGTTTTTGACATTGTTTGTAGATAAAACATATGTAACATTGTACCTGGATTTTTTTATGGTAATTGATTAAGTCTGCAAAATATCTTTATAGGTCAATATGGGTTTGACATATTCATCAGTAGTTAGTACTTAACTGAAGGATTGTACTAAAAAAAGTATGAATTAATAGTTTCAACTTGTGAATATTCAGAATAACTAAGAACCAGCAGAGGTCAGTCATAGTGCAATAAAATTTTTTATTATGAAGTGGTAACACCCTAATAGACCAAGGTCATATTAGGTGTCAATTAAAACTATGTCCTGCTATTGAAAATCTAATAAATGCTTCCTATCTCATAATCTTTTCAAAAGTGATGAGGTTGGATGTTTTAATGATGATGACTATTACAATTATAATGATGACTTTTTGTTACTGAATTACTTGAAGTCAAGATTTATTCTTTGATAGCTTCTGAAGATAGACATTTTAACTGATTTAAGTCATATTATTTAAAAATTTACAACATGTCAGTCATGAAATTTTAAGGCTAAAAGTAAATTTAGAAATAATTTATTTAAGCCCTTATTTTGTTTTTTTGTATTTGTTTTGTTTTTTTCTTTAAAGAGGAAGGAGCAGGCAGGAATGAAGGCAACTACACAGGCAAGAAGGAGGAAGGAAGGGAGAGGAGTAAGAAGGAATTTTATTTAGTTGTTCATTGTGGTTGTTCTGCCTGGCCCGAGGTTGCAATCAGGGTCCTTGGGCTTTATGTGGACTGTGTTACAGCCTCAGACTTAATGCCTGAGTCACTAGGGCACAACTTTATTTTGTTGTTTGTAACCTCTGCATTTACACATGATTGAAAATGACATGCTCAAGTTAAAGTTAGCGTGACGCTAAAGTGAGACCAGAGCTTTGGGTTCACTGACTTTTCATACAACTGTATTCTCTTTAGCACCTGACACCCACTGCTGCCAGAAGGGCCGAGTTGGTGTTTTTATGTGAAGACAGAAAAAGGAGGAAATACATAGTAAGAATATGTGGGAGAGCATCCCCCAGACAGCCATAGCATGAAGATAGAAGGGAAGAATGTTACAAAGAGGTGTACAAAAGAGCTTCTAAGGGAAAAAAAAACTCCTATGTTATAAATTATTTCAAAATTTGTAGGAGGCAAGCTCCTGTACATCAGTTCTTCACTGCAGTTTGTAAAAACATTCATATATGAAGAGGAGTGTTTGCCAGAATTCCATTCATTTAAAACAAGTCATTAATTTATAAAGTAAAATTATTCATGATGTAACCAGGGAAGCTCAAATGCTGAAATAAATGCTTACTTTATGAAGCACTCCTTCTGCAGAGACCTGATTTATTTTCCCAAATTTAAAGTCACTTAGCAATTCTAAAGATTGATTCTAACTTAGCTACATTGCTTTGCATGTATCGTGATTTCATAAAATTATATAAATGCCCCAAGGAGAAAGAGCTGCTTTAAGGATTCATGATTATTATCGGGAGAGAGAGGTGGGTGAGGATAGGATAAGCCACCAGAATATCCACATAAATATATAAATTAAGAATAAAATTAGCCAACATTACATCCCACTGATAAAAGGATCAAAAAGGAATTATACCAACTGGAAAAATATAGGGAATTACTATTTATTGCAAGCAATGCTTCAGGTGGGTGGAAGGACTTCAAGATTTACTACTTTAGAAGTCTGAAGGTTTGATAAGACACATGTAAAAGTGGAGACTTTTTAGCCTGTCATATAATTTCTGCAAACCAAATTTAAATTTATCGGTTTCTCTTACTTTAGCTTCCTGAGATGTAGACTCTTTTGTAACTGACAATTATATACCGCAAAGGAAATAATTTTGTAAAGGGGGAATAAAATACTGAGGTTAGATTAATCAAGATTATAGGTCAAGACTGAGGTTAGAACCAATGAGGAACTAATTAAATAGTGATAAGTCTGTCAGTGGAATACTATGCATCTGTTAAAAAGGGAACTATTTATGTATGTAGGAAATTATTTCTAAGGTTTGTTGTTAAATGAGTAAAGTCATATATTTAATATACCTTTTGTGTAGGACGAAGAGAAGAATACATACTTGATATTGTATCCATAATGTATTTCTGAAGTATTTCTGTCCAACAAAGTGCCTAGGGGGATGAGATTGGGAGGAGGACTTCAACCCTTTTGTGCCATTTGAATTTTGAAACAGTGGATGTTTTACTAATAAAAAAAACAACTTTAAGTTATTTTAAATGAAAATATAAGTAGTTGAGTAGGAAAAAGCAAGTTAATATGGCAAATCGTTCTCCTAAGTAAGGTCTGGTTTTGTATAAAGGCTTCCTTGTAAGGAGACTTGACTGGCCCTCTCTTTCATCCATCCTCATGCTCACTTCACCCTCCCCTCCCCATCCACACCTTCTGTTCTAGCTCTCTAATCAAGAATTAGTGTCCTTCCTGCTTTCCGTACTTTATCCACACTGATTCCTCCGCTCCCACCCGACATCACTCACTGCCATACATGCACAAATCTGGAGCAATCTGTCTCTTTAATCCTTTTGAATTCTGATCCAAAACGGACCTCCTACCAAATACAGATTATTCCACAGTAACCCATATGTATCAGTCAATAAGTCTGATATTTCTCTTACCTATCTCTTAATCTTAATGGTTTTTATGGTCCCCACTAAACTGTGATTGCCCACTGGTTGTACCAGCTGAATTCTCAGTCTGCCTGCTGATCCTGGTGGAAATGCTTGCCCTGTGTGTACGAGATGTGATAAAGACTTTTAATGAAGTTAGAGACAATACTGGCAACAAGTCTTATTGTAATTCTATACTAGGTTAAATGTAAGCCCATGAAGCTGTCATCTGGAGTGATGCTCTGAGGTTCAATTTAGGAGCCGGAACCACCAACATCACCTTTGACAGGCAAGGAGCCTGAGCATGCAGAGGGGTCATCCTGCCTGTGGCTCAAACGCAAAACAAGGAGATCTTATTTTCATTATTAGTAAACTGCATTGCTCTTGGTTCCTTAATTGCTAGTTCTCCTAAATGAATTTCCTTTCCCTTCCCAACCCCACCCACGCAGGTTGAAATGTGTGTGTCTGTTGTATTAGCCAGAGTATCTTGGAAGAAGAAACAAAGGACAACTGCTCTTAAGAGGAAAATCCTTCCCCCTATTTTCTGACAACTCAGACATCCGCATTACAAGTCTTTCCAGAGCTGAAGCAGAAATGTCTCCCCTCACTTAACCTTGGCAGTCACAAGCCAGCTTTTCATTTTCTCCACTGCAGTCTAGGAAGGCAGGAAAAATCACATGACTACGCAACTAGAGACTATCAGCCCACCTTGCATGTCACCTTCTCAAACAGTTTGCAGTAGAAAGAGACTGGCAGCTCCACACTGGTCGTTTAGTCTGTAGCTGTGTCTGCGCACCAGAGAAAGTTGTCGGGGAAAGCTCCCTGGGCCACTTTTGTCTTATACGCTTTTCATTATTTACGTTTAATAAGCCTTTTAAGTGGTCCCTGAAATAAACTGCAAGGGAATACTAATGTCTTCCACTGTGTGGGGCAATCAGATCTGTGGTAAAGGGTTTCCTGGACACGGGGAGACACAGACACACACAGACGGACACACACACACACACACACACACACACCAGCTACTGCCCACTAGCACTGAGCATTCCCCGATTTAGCTTTTCTTTTATCTGAAAGCCTAGTCTTATTTAGATTCATGGGGGAACTGACACCACCCATAAAAGATATCAAGTGGACCCAGGATATGTGGGGAGAAAACTGGGCTAGCAATTGGGAGACCTGGATCAAACCCACCTCTGGGCCTTGTGACGCTGGGCAACTTCTTCACTTCTCTGGATTTCACGTTTCCTCTGAAGTCTCTTCCAGCTGTAAGATTTTTGATTCCAATATTTGGCCTCCTATCACTCCAGAACTCTCCTTTTTTCTGCTCAACTACTGTGGTAAATAGTGGTAAATAATCTAACTTCTGAAATTATAGTCACACAAACTCAGTATGCATTTCTTTCTGCTGTTAAATTGTTAGGTCATGGACCATGCCAGAATGTAAATTGGGGACCTGGCACAACATAGATTCTGCCTGAATTCTGAAAAGTCCAGCCCGCCTGAACTTTTTAAAAAGCCAGCTGGTCCTACATTTTTGAGTGCCATTTGAACCCACTTCTACAAATTCTTCCCTATGCTAATCTAGTTGAAATCAACCAATCTCACATCCATCTTGTGTTCAGGCAGCTGGACCAGATTTGTACAAAAGAAATACATAGACTTTGGAAACCTAAGCCTTCTCCAGGGTGACTTCATGCTCTATATAGACATATTTCGTAGTAGAACTTAGAATTCTAGTCATCAGTCAATTAGCATCATCTGTTAAGGGAGGCCCAAATTCTAGTACCAACAACTGACCTGCATGGGGAAGTCAAGCTCTGAGGGGGTAGGGGGTGGCACACCCTAGTGGAGTTGTGTTTGGGTCAATCGCCTCTGAAGGAGCACAGGCCACCTACACTTGGGTTCAAGGTCCAGGTCTTGAGGGAAACAACAAGTATAAACAACTAAATTAAAATAAAATAAAATGCTTCTTCCTCCTCTCCCTTCCTGCTACCTGCCTGTTTACCTCCATTCCTGCCTGCAGGTTTTCTTTAAAAAAAAAAAAAAAAGATTTGAGGGGGTAAGGGGGTTGTTCAGTTTGCTGTGATTTAATTATGTCTTTGTGACTCAGCAATGTGGAAGCAAATATGAATGAGCCAACACTCAGAGCAGCTGTCAAGCACTTGGCTAGCAGTCCGCTGTCATCCCACTTGTCCCATGAGCTCCCAGTTTGACAGTTCACCAGCTTGTTAAATAGTCCTCCCTTG
This sequence comes from Solenodon paradoxus, assembly GCA_004363575.1. Taxonomy (NCBI): domain Eukaryota; kingdom Metazoa; phylum Chordata; class Mammalia; order Eulipotyphla; family Solenodontidae; genus Solenodon; species Solenodon paradoxus. The sequence goes on along the minus strand of RJWH01002014.1, from coordinate 262,358 downwards.
CTCTGATTCACACCCTGGGAACTATCTGAGGATCCAGGACTATAAAGGGCACCGCAACTAAACTGTTTACTGGATGGTAATATCCCCATGATTTGAGTTAAAATAACCTAGAAGGCCTGGTTTCTCCTCTTACAGTTCAAATGGAGTCAGAGCCCTCTTCCTGTGCAATGGAACATAATCTCTTGCTGTCTGGTCAGTTTGTAATGCGTCATTCCCGCTGGTGGCCTCCAGAGGTCTCTGTTCAACTACCACTTAATACCACTTTACAGGCTTTTCACCAAAATTTGTCAAGAGCTCTCACTGACATCCTTGGATAGTATTTTAGTTACTGGTTTATTTAGAGCAAAGGACCATTATTCAGGGGAAGAGGTTGGGCACTTGGACCATCAAAATGAACTGGCCCAAGAGAACGGAAGAATGGGGAAGGAGAAAAAGAGGATAGTTTTCAGTTATGACAGAAATGTTGAATTGATGTGAAAAGCTAAATGGAATGTTAATGCAGAAAAAAGGAATGGTTAATAAATAACATATACAGGCTCTGAATCACTTCTCAGGACGTATTTCTGAGACCACAAATGTAGTTCAGTAGCTGATCACAGCTTGAGAGCATACAAATTTTTTCTGATCAATTTTGTTTTCACTGCACAATCTTCTGAGGTGAATTGAGTTTCCTTCATAGATTTCCCTATTGAGAAGTATAATAACAAGCTGTTATCATTTTATTTCTCCTAACAGTTGCACACGAACCTCAGCGATATTGCAGGTTCCATTTCAGACACTGCAAATAAAGCGAAGATCACACTAAAGCAAATCACATGCATTATTTGGTTTCCCAGTGCAGATAAAAGTTATGTTTACACTATACTGTATACTATTGTGTATGATAGTGTTGTGTCTAAAAGTGTACATACCTTAACAAAATATGACAGAGACACAAAGTGAGCAGAGACTGTTGGGAAAATGGCGCCAATAGACTTGCTCCACTCAGTGTTGCCACAAAACTGCAATTTATTAAAAACGAAAATCAAAACCTGAATATCTACAAAGTACAATAAATTTAGGGCAGTGAAACAAGAAGCGTCTCATTGTAAATTGGCCTTTTTATTTCTGGTCCTTCCCTGGGCAGCTTAGTTAGCAGGAATCAGTTCTTCTTGGGCCAGTTGAGAAAATGAAATGTCTAGACCTATGAAGACCTAGAACTCTCCAGCCTTGTAGATCCCCCATCTCTCCTCCACCACAATAATACCTTCTGCTTAAGTCTTTCAGTTTCAAGGGATGCTGATTCCTCTTTCAGCCTAATTTACTTCCTCAGAGGAAGGGTAGTATGAACACTAACCCAGAGACTTTGAACTCTAAGGCATAGCCCAGCTGTGGCCAATATACCTTCCCTCTACCCTTTGCCAAACAAGATCCTCAGCTATTTCTCTGTACTTCCACCCACCATCCTCACCCTCGGATTCTAAAAAACACCAGTGAATTCTTCTTTGTTTTACTAAGCGTCGGTAGTTATCTTGTGACATCCCCTCATGTTCTCATATGAGAAATTAAATCTGTAAAGATCGACTCCTTTGTGGTCACACAGCTAAGTTGGTGGTGGAGCCAGAACTAGAGCTCTGATCTTGTGACCTCACTCCTCTGCATTGCTCTGGTATTTGTATCTGCTGACCTTGGGACTCTGGTGAATATATGGAGATGGTAGAGGTGAGGTGAGGGATCAAATGCAGACCAAAATGACTGGAGTTCTAAGAATGGAATAAACAGAGAAGCACACTCATTCTATAAGTTCACATTATTCCTAGATGCATCTAGTTTGATGTTTAGAGAGCACACTTCATTGCTAGTTGATTTATAAGTAGCAATTAATCTTTTTTTTCTTTCTTCCAAATTTTACCTTGTTTAAGAGTGTGTCTTTGAGCAATATCGTAATTTATAGATGTAGCTAGGTCATTTTTGAGGACAAATGGGATAAGGCAGTGGAAATTGCCCGGTCCCTCCTGGCTTGTTTTTCATAAGAACTCAATTCTCACATGATAGTTAGTGTTTAACAGTAAATGCAGAGAGAGAGAATGGCAAAAGGAGAAGATTTTCTGGTGAGGTCTGGAAAAAATATATATACAAAGACTGCATACTGATACAGTGAAAGATGGGGGCCTTTTCTTATCCCAAGGAGCACAGCTGAAAAAAACAAAGTGGCTTATGAAAAACCTGTAGGGAGGAGAAGCAAGGACAGAACCATGCAGGTATTTAACTGTCAATCCTTAATGGAAGCATAAACTTTACTCAGACAAGCCTCCTTGCTCCCCACCTCCCTTTCCTTTTGTTTCCTGATTGATTCCTTGACTTCGTTGTCATGTTCTTTCCAGTGGGAGGAAATGGCACAGCCCAGGAGACTGCTGTAGTATCAGGCATTCTTTCTTTTTCTAAGGCACATTGCTGGTAGTAATACATTTAAAAAAACTACCACTGGCATGTCCTGCTGGAGAAGCTGTTAGTTCTGCTGCTTCCAGCTGAGAGCACAGTGCACATACATCCCAAGGACCCAAGTTCCCATCATGGGGTGGGTGGGCAGGGCTGTGGGGCAACAACTAAATAAAAATGAATAAAATGCTTCTTCCTGCTCTCTGCCTGCTTGCTTGCCTGCTCCCCTTCATTCCTATCTGCACCTTTCCTTTGAAGAAAAAGAAATTTCACACTGCATACTCTAGACTTTTAGAATCCCATCTTTAAATATATTGATTATCACTTTTTCAGATTTTATTCTGGTGAAAATATATACATATATATCACCAAGTATGCCATTTACCCATTTTAAAGTGTACAAATCAGTGGCATTAGTACATTCAGAGAGTTGTACAGCCATTATCACTATTTCCAAAATTTTCTATTACCCGAAACAAAAATCTGTACCCATTGATCACTAACCCCTTCCTCTCCGCGCGCCCCCCACCACCCTGCCCTGCCCCGCCCTGCCCTGCCCTGCCCTTGGTAACTTCTAATCTACTTTCTAATCTACTTGTCTATGAATTTAAATCTGCCATTCTTATCTAACTATATATGGCTCTTAAAGTGTAGCAGCAGTAGAAAAGAACAGAACCTGAGTTATAAAGTTTAAAAGGGTATTATGGATCAAAAGCTAAATTACCATTTTCTTAAATATAGTTGAAAACCTTTTATTATGACTGAGTGGTTTTGTACCACCCTGCCCCTCCTTTCAGAGAAAACAATGAAAGTCCTATTGTACTAAGCCAGCACATTTCTTTCTTCTTTCAGTGACCATGCAGCAAGTGGCCAGGACAGTGGCTAAAGTGGAACTCTCAGACCACGTGTGTGATGTGGTGTTCACTCTCTTTGACTGTGATGGTGAGTGGGGCCCTCTGGAGTCAGGCAGGGAAACGGAGCCTTGCAGACAGCTCCATCGCGAGCTAGCCTACACGCTCACTTTACCCCTCCCCACATCAGTTGCTCAGCCCTTAGCCTCAAGACACTGGGAACCTGTGGGATCCTGGGTTTTGTGTTTCCATGCCTTCTTATAATTCCAAAGTACCTGTAGGTCTAAATTAACGTTTAAGCATAAGCATCTTAAAAATGGAAAAACGATTGGTACCTAGCTCTCTGCTTTAAGTTTAGAGCTCTTGAGTATTCACATATCTCTAAGAAGAGAGTACTGGTCTCTCCACCACCACCACCACCCAGGACACATTTCAGTCACTCAAATTCCACCTTCACATTCTAGCTCCACACAGTAGTCTGTTGTGTCTGCAACCACTCTAGCCCACTTAAGATAAGATATGCTTGTTCCGCTTTGCCATTAATTCTCAGCTAATATAACAATATTACTAACAATGAAGGCTCACTTTTTTCCTTGCTTACTGTGGTCCAGGTGTTGTGCTAATCTGCCCATTTAATCCTCTGACACTGGATTTATTGTTCACATTCTCCATATAAGGAGAGAGAGAGATACTAAGTAATTTTCTCAGGATCACAAAGCACATAGTAGATGACAGAACCAGGATTTCAACCAAAGTTGTGCCCATTCCTTTTATACTATATTAACTCCAATTTTTGTCTCACAAATGACCAAGATTCAGGTTCATCTTCTTCCAGGAAACCTGCTTCATGGAATTTAAGTACCAGTTCAGAATCTCCCACCTATATGAAACCTTCTGTTTTGGTCCCAGAGGTTTATAATAAATAACTCTGGCTTTTCCATTCCTAACTTGGTTCCACTTATCTTCATAAATATGTCACACCCTATCTCCCTACTAAATTGTGGGCTTTTTAAGGGTAGTTACAAGTCCTGTTCACCTTTGGACACCCTACGCACACCTCACTATTTTATACAGTAAGGTGTTCATTAACTTCTTCAAGTTGTGAAGTTGAACTTGAGTAAATCTCTGGTCTGCACTCACAAAACCAGTTCTGTGTCCAAGCAAACCCCGGGGCTAGGACAAGGAAATAGCTTCCTTACCAAGTAGAAATGGTTTATTGTCTAGAGCTCCTTATCCAATATGATACCTATATGGCTAAGTTAATTAAAATTGAATACAATTTATAATTCAGTTACTTGACCTTTCTAGTCACAAAGCAGGTGCTCAGTCATATGTAGCTAGTATTAAATGGCATAGATAAAAAATATTTCCCTTATTGCAGAGAGTTCTAATGAACACTACTGTAGAGATACTTAACTTTCCCCAGATTTTATATTTATTCTAATCACTTCTGGATGGTTTAAATTTTTCCCCAAAACTTTTTTTTTTTTTTTTTTAAGGAAAAGTGCAGGCAGGAATGAAGGCCGTAGTAGACAAGCAGGCAGGAAGAGAGAGAGGAGGAAGAAGCACTTCATTCATTTTTCACTTAGTTGTTCATAGTGGTCCCTTCCCCATTCCCTCCTCCCCAGCCCCTACCCACAGCAAGGATTCAAACCCAGTGGTATGTGACCTCCATCCTTCAGAAGTGATCGACCCAACCGCTAGTCCACCAGGGGGCACCTATTTTTATCATTTTTGAAGCCAGTATCGCAGAGTTGGTCTGTGACGTGAACACAGGAATAAAGGCCCCTAGTCTCACCAGTCCTAGAAAATGATGTTTGATTTTCCAGCCTCTCAGAAGAGGCTCTGGATCATCTTTAAAAAATCATTTAACATCTCTGGGGTTTATATTCTTAATCTACAGAGGAAAAAAGAAATTATACATTAATTTAAAGTCATTGTTATTTCCGCCCGTGCAACATCTTAGGTTAGAATGCCAAAGGACAGAGAATTCTGATTTTCAAACAAACTTGTTCATCACAAAATTTAGAGTTGTGGTCACAAACGACAGTCTTACACCTAGTTCACAGGTCACAGAAGCCGTTTAGACTCGTGAGCTTTGGTCTTAGGGAAGAAGAAAGAAAATCCCATAGTTGTTTGAGTAAAATGACCTTAGATTTTTTTTATCTTAAACTTCTTTTTAGATAAAATATTAGGAATCTTATTTAGACCTTTTTGTTCTTTTCATTACATTCTTAATAAGCCATATTATTAATTTTCAGCCCAACCATGCTACTGTTTAACTTTTTATATTGAAGTATAATGTACATACAGAAAATTGCAAATATTATACTTGTACAATTTGACAAATTTTTAAAAACTAAATAGACCTTTGTAGCCAGCATTATCTAGAAACATCATATTACCAGGACCACAGAGCTCCCCTTGGGCTGCCTTTCACTCACTTCCTCTCCCAGCGTAGCCACTTTCCTGACTTTAGTACCATAGATTTGTTTTACTTGGTTTTTGTCTTGCTGGGAGGTATCTCTGAGGCTGCCTGTGCTCTCTTCAGCCAGAAAACCTGGGTCATTAGATTTTCAGATACTCTGAACAGAAGTAAACCATTTACTCTCATTCTGCTCTCTTTCCAGGTCAATCATTAGTCGAGGTCTGTTCACAGCAGCTATGCTTGCCACTCTTTTAATCAGCAGATATTTATTCCTATGCAGCTGGTCAAAGGGTAGCAGTCCTCTACTGTTAGAGTGGTTACGCTTCCACATGGGATGAGAGGTAACCTGGGATTAAACCAGATCTCTCCAAGTTCTCTTCCAAACCTGTGTCTGTCACTGAAGAGGGTCAAGTGGGAAACCATAAGAAAATAGGCTTAAGCCAGATTTTTATTTTGATGTTCACCATTCTGACTCAACGCCTTCCTAACTGGCTGCCATACTCCAGTTGAGCCACTCCCCAGTCTCATCCCCAAAGATCGAGCAAGAGAAATCTATCCAAAGTGGAGATCTAATTACACCTGTTCCCCTGCATCCAGTCCTTTCTTGTCCTTCACTGCCTGAAAGACACAGTACAAACCTGTTATAAGAATACAAGATCTTTGGGGACCTCTCCTGGCTGTCTCCTTCCTTTATTTACCTGTGTGTCCAGCACGCCTAACCACTCGTGTTCTCCGACAGCCCCGCTGCTTCCCGCCTTGCTGGCCGCTGTGAGGGCACCACTGTGCCTTTGCTTATGCGGCTACCACCACCTGCAGTGCCTCTCCCATCTTAGCCTCCTTTTCTTGGCCAATTCCTGCCCATCCCTTGGGATTCAACTTAGGAGTCAGCTCTAGGAGTCTTTTCTGATCTGTACTGATACCATCCCCAGACTAGGTTAGATATTCTTCCTCAGCTCATAGAACATCCTCTGTTCCATTATGGCATTTATCACACTGTTGAAATAACGTATTGTCTCTCTCCCAAGCTGGGAGTATTCCCCAGATCTTATTTATCTCTTTGTTTTCAACATGTAGGACAGGCCCTGACATATAACTTTTGTCACAGCGAGCTACACTGTCACTGAGTTGTAGTTGGAAGCATCAAGGAAGGCACAAACCAGTTCATTCTAAGCCGAGAGAATTAAATTTGGCTGAGAGAGAGCACTGGGCTTCAGAACACACATTGTGTGAACAAGGGAATTTTCTCAATGTCTTTGCCATGGCTTTCACTTACCCTTGTTTTGTTTTGTCCTCCTCTAGGCAATGGGGAGCTGAGTAATAAAGAATTTGTTTCCATCATGAAGCAGCGGCTGATGAGAGGCCTAGAGAAGCCCAAAGACATGGGTTTCACCCGCCTCATGCAGGCCATGTGGAAATGTGCACAGGAAACTGCCTGGGACTTCACTTTGCCCAAACAGTGACCTGAATCTGCAAGGGGCCCCCTCTTCCACTCCAAGCACCCTGGCCCCTTAACAGAGCCTTGGCCTGGTCCTTCCTGCTACTACTTCGGGAAGGAGAGCTCCCTTCCTCCTGGGACTGATCTCAGAATTCTACCAGTTTCCCTCCTCCACTCTTCCCCGCCCCACATTTTTCTGCTAGCTCTGATTCTGCCCAGTGATTATCCCCATTGGTTCTCACAACATGAACAAGTTCAGTCTTTTAACACCTTCAACACCCATTTAAATCCCCGGTGGATTAAGAATCCAGGGAATCATCTACATACCTGCCAACTCTGGGAAACGTTCAGTTCTCAAGTCATTTTCTGCTGTGGATTAACATTAATAAGAATAGCCCTTATTTTTCCTCCTGCTGGTGTTTTTAAGCTACAAGTTGAGAAGACCTCTGGCAGGCAGAAGGAAGTCTGTGATAAATGATAATGCAGTTGACCTGGGCACCCTGAGCTGGCGGGAAGCCTGGGCAAGAGGAAGGCTCTATGTTTGTCCCCAGGCTGACTGAGGCCAGCTCCGTCTGGAAAGGTAATCTGTATGGTGGTAAACAGAGCAAGATTTAGAATGTAAAGCAGCAATTTCATGGCTCTCTATTCCCTTTTCCTTTCACCTCAGCTCAGTGCTGAATGAGCAGGGTGATAGAGCGCATATACCCAGCAAGCGCCATTCCCTGTAGGAGTGTGCCCCTGAAGCGGAGGCCTGGCTCCGAGCTTGTCTGTGCCCTGTCTTAAACACTTGTAAAATACCATTTTAATTATAACCATTTGCAATAAACTCGCTGAAGACTCTTGTCTTCTTTATTTTAGGATCCTTTGGGGCCCTTTTCATTTCACTTCTCCACTGGATTTGTGATCCCGCTAGCAGCAGATCTGTTCTCTTTCTAGCAGACTCTGGCTCTTCTGTTGAAAGGCATCTCTAGGCACAAACACAGAGCATTTGGAGCTTAGTGGTGGCATTGTCCCAGCACAGTTTGGATGGCTTTTCATCCTGGGCCAAGACACAAATCATTCATGCTCATGATAAGGAACCATGATGGTATGGGGAAGTGTATTAGGAATCCTCTGGTATGATGGACCTATGTTTTAAGAACCAATGTTTTTGGGGCTGGGGTTAAAAAAAAAAAAGTAGAAGAAAGAAAGAAATTATTTGGTGCACCCTAGTGGCTAAGATGGCTAAGGTGCAAGTCATATAAAGCCCTAGGACCCAGGTTCCCAACCCAGGTCGGGGTGGAGGTCAGGAGACAGAAAAACACATTGTTATAAGATGGACTCCACTCTGCCACTTATTCTGTGTGGCTTTAGAAAGCAAATAATTTCCCTTCCATGTTTTCATCTGTAAAATATCAGATAGGATTGAGCTTAATGGACTTAAAACTTTTCATCTAAAAGCCTTCAGCATTCCTCCAGAACCTCCAGGTAACACTCTGGCAACAGTCTCGGGTCTGATGCAGTAGAACCACTGCACCAAAACCCACTGCTGCCTGCAAGGCCACTGGCTCTGAATGCCGATAGGCAGTGTTCAGCTGTGCAGCTGAGAAGAGCAGAGGCCTGGGTCTAGACTTGTGATCCACAAAGACGATACCAACCCAGCATTGTCTCCAGAGCAATGTGACAGCCTCACTTCTATCGTCCCCTCTAGGAGCAGATTAGCTATCTCTTGAGTTTGCCACTCACTGTCTTCCACCTTTTCCTCTCGGAATATGTATTCCTAGTACCCACATGTAGCCTTTGCCTTGCACACTGCCCCAGGCCTGAGGCAACAACAAAATATGGGCTCTTCTTTGTCTGAGAATCCCAGATCACTCTCCTAATCCTCATTTCTCCAGTTTGAAAGGTCCAACTATGACCCTCATGGGCATTCAGTCCCCTGCAAAAGATCTGCTGACACGGTTTGCCGAAGCTGAAAACCAGAGCATAGTGGGAGAGGGTAAGGAACCCACCTACAACATCTTGAAACCAGGGACAAGGACACCTATCTGGAATTCTAGCTGAACTCCATTAGCTCTGAGAGGCCTGAGGAAGCAGGTGTTCAACAAGACAGATGGTCCCACTTTGACACAATAGGGTAAATGTGCAGATGAGCATACAGGCTGTCACCAGAAGAGGCCAAGTTCCCCCAAAATCATCCTTGAGCAAGATGGAATGTAAATAGGCTGAGAGTGGGGGTTGGATGGGAACATCTGGGAATACAAAAGGCTAGTTTGTGCTTTTTATTCAAATTGTTTTCTACCTAGACAGAATAACCTCCTATTCCTTCAAGACTCAGCTCAAACAGCTGACCTCTGACCCTCCCCCCGATAAGATTAGTAGCTCCTTTGCTTCCCAAAGACCACTTGGCCACCCAAAAGGACACTTGAAATTCCATATAATTTTTGGGTAACTCACAATGTTCAGAGTCAAGGGCTGTGACATGATCAAAGAAATTCCACCACTGAAAACTAATTTAAACCTAAGTATTGCACAGCACCCTGTGAAGCAGTGGCTGTGTCTGCCACCTTCAGCCAGCACAGTCCACTTACATGCCAAGGATCTGGGTTCGAGTCTCAGGGCCAGGCAGAACAGCCAAGATGAACAACTAAATTTAAAAAATAAATAAAATACTCTCTTCTTTCTTGTCTGCTGCCTACTCACCTTCATTCCTGCCTGCACCTTCCCTTAAAAAAAAAAAAAAAAAAAAGTAAAGTGATACTAGCAGAGTGTTAATAAAGTCCTCCGACAACCCTATAACTACTATCTATTAAAAAACAAATTAACAAAACAAAAACACTCCAGTTATAACCCTCAGACTTCAGGGAGGGGAATAAAGTCAGAGGGGACCCAGACTGCTTGCCTTCCTTGACTACAGCATCCCAGACGACAAGCAGGGAGAATATGGAGGACGCCTTACCAAGGAAAGGGGCCTAAGAACACATAGGATCTTCAAAAAGCATCATCTTAAACTTCAGTGCCTCACCTTGTTTTAGCTCTCGTTGGAGCATACACACTAGAACCAAATCAAACTCTAAGACAAAGGAGAAGTCCAGGCAATAACTATGACCAGACAAGGAAGGACAGCAGTGTTGAAGCCAGGAGCCTGGTCCAGAAGCACTGCATCCTCTCCAAGCACAGCCCATGTTGAGTTATGTGCCCCCAACAAGCAGTTCAGAAAAGGGGAGGCGCAGAGTGGTTCAACTTTCAAGCTTCAGGTGCCACCTACTGGCAAGAAGTCTCGCTGACCGGGAGCATGGGAGGGGAGGCTGCCTGAGTTCAGCCTGGTTCCAAAGAGGCCTCCCTGGGACCTGCATGGCATGGGCAGGGTGGGATGAACAACCACAGATGGACCACAACCATGAAAAGAGATGCTATGGATATAACTAACTGAGAGAAGGAAAGGCACAATCCTTGTGAATTTTTCTCTGTGACCCCAGAATGGGAATTTTTACCAGGACATAGAGTCACTCTGAATTCTACAATTCTTTACTGACCACTTACTATGTGCCAGGCATTGATCAAGGTCTTCAAGGAGTTTGCATTCTAGTGAGAAAAACAGAAAAGTTATGAGGTTAAGAATAGGCTGCTGCAAGAGCATTTGGAAAAACCCAAGGATTGTCTAATCCAAATGTGGGAATCCGAGGCAGACTTGCAAAGGAAATGACTTGATTTTTAATTGAAAAAAAACCATGAAACTCGGAAATGGAATAGGAGCTAACGATGGGGGGAGGGGAACTCTGGGCAGAAGGTATCAACCGCGCTGATGTCCAAAGGCCAAAAAGCATGTTTCTTTTTGTAGAGGGAGTAGAGGGAGTATCCACTACAGATTGGGAAGTGGGTTTGTGACTCAGAAATTGACAAATATAGCAATCATTCACCATCAAAAAGAAAAGATAACAAAAATACTTTTGTATATTTTTAAGCACACCTATACTCAGAGGTTATAGAAAAAATCGTAATAGAAACTTTTTTCTTAAAGGTGCAGACAGGAATGAAGGCAAGCAGGCAGACAGCCAAAAAGAGAGAGGAGGAAGAAACATTTTGTTATATTTAGTTGTACATCTTGGTTATCCCCTGACTCCAAGACAGGAACCCAGGTCCTTGTGATATATGTGGATTGTGCTCCTCTGGAGGTGCCTGACTTAACAGCCTGGCCTAACTCCACCAGTACCTGCCATGATGGAAATGTATTAATTCTTAGAACTGAATATGATTTCAAAAATACTATGTACTGGCGCACCCTGTAGAGCAAACCACATACCCCTGGGTTCGAGTCCCAGGCCCTGGGGGAAACAATCAGTGTGAACAACTATATAAAACGAAAAATAAAGAAGTTTCTTCCTCCTCTCTCTTCCTGTCTACCTGCCTACTTGCCTTCATTCCTGCCTGCACCTTCCTTTAAAAAAACAAATATACTATGTATTAAAACCTAGAGACACATCTAAGAGTAATTTATAAACACCCTAAATATTCCATACTAATTATTTATAGAAGATGGGTTGACAATAAACTAAGTATCAAGAAGTTGGAAAAAAGAGCAATGGATTTTAAAAACCCAAACAATAACTAAAAATACAGCAAAATATAATTAAATATTAGGAATTTCAAAATGTATACAGCAGCTAAAAATTTGAACTGATTTTTTTTAAAGGAAACATGAAGGCAAGCAGAGACAGACAGGCAGGGAGAGAAAAGAGGAAGAAACCCCTTTTCATTTTAGTTGTTCATCTTGGTTTTCACTCTGGCCCCTGGTCTTAAACCCTAATCCTTGGAATCTGTGGCCTTCACTCTCTGCCAAAGTCAGCTGACTAAACTGCTACTCCACCAGACACACCAAATTTGAAATGAATAATTTCCTAGAAATGATGATTTATGGAGTAGACACAAGAAAAATTTAAATCTGAGTAGATTATAACTATAATAAATTGAATCAATAGTTAAAAATAGTTAAAAACAAGAACTAAACTAAGACAGCTCTATATAAAAAAGAAAAAATAGGGCAAGATCCTGTAGAACCCTGCGAGCCTTAATTATCTTTAATTAAGAATCATCGAAGGGTTTACAGCAGGAAAATGACATAACGAGCGTTGCATGCAATTTCACAGATGGATTGGAGTGGGATCCAGGGTGGAGATGGCTGTAATAACCCAGCTAACAGATGCTGGAAGCCTCGATTAGAAAAACGCCTGCAGAGTTGGAGAGTCTAACAGATTTGGTAGATGTTTAGGTCAGGCCTGAGGCATAAGGGTGGGGGCATATAAACTGGAGGATGGGAAGGGAGAAGGAATAACTTAAGAACGAAGTCCAGATATCTGTTTGGCTAACTTCAGTGGGACTGAAAGACAGAAAGTCAGGTTTGGCTAGAGGTTAATGAGGCCATTTTTGGACATGTCAAGGAACCCAAGAGACATCCTAGTGGAAATATCTAGTACATAATTAGATATAAAATCTGGACCACAGCATGCCCTGCTCGATTAGCAGTTAGGTCAGTAGCCTCCAAAGGAGAACAGAACCCCTGGGTTCAAGTTCTGGGTGAGGGGAAACAATCAATGTGAACAACTAAATAAAATTAAAAGAAAGTGCTTCTCCCTCCTCTCTCCGCCAGCCTGCCTGCCTACTCTCCTTCATTCCTGCCTGCACCTTACCTTTAAAAAAAATGAAATCTGGACCCTCGAAAGGGGTCTAGAGTAGAAATATGTTTGAGAATCTTCTGAAAACCAATGTTCTCTCAATTTCAAGTCCAAATAACATGAGCATATAAAGTTTAAATCAGTTTCCCAACTATAAAATAGTAATGGCAAAGGAGGCTTAAGTGGGTCATATTTGGTGGCAACAGGGGACACTGGGGACCAAGGGAGCAAAAGAGGGAAGGACAAGAAGTGGGGGTATCATGCTGGCTTGACAATTCCTCCATAAGTCTTAGGAAAGAATTTATCCCCTTGCTTGCTCAGGAAACTCAAATGAAGTGTTTAGGAAGAGATAAACCTGCCTCTGCTATTAATGTAACATATATGAATTGAGTCCATCCATATTAGGTGTTAGGATTTGTGCTCACATCATGAGGAAAGTGAGGACAAGATTTCCACCTAGTTTAAGCAGGAGACAGAATGCAAACACTGGAGCGGCAAGTGCAAAGGCAAGTGTCTGGAGGGGCAGGCTTATATCCTGTAAGAATTCAAAGCAAGGGGAAGAGGCCCTTTCTTAGCCTCAGTCCCTTGTTCCAATATCATCTTCCCTAGAAAGCCTTTCCAATGCCCCACACACAACTAACAGCCTCCCTTCTGAGCCTTCTCTAAACTCACATGCAGTTCCACTGTTGTACTTGTCACTGCTCTCTAATGCTTTTTAGCGTCTCTCTTCCTACTAGACTGCGATGTCAGGTCCTGCTCTTTTATTTGTGTGCTTTTCTGAATCCCTAAGGCTCTGCAGTGCCTGGTTTTTGGTACATACATCTGAGAAATAAATTAACTCTATCTCTTCACAGAGAAGTGCTTAAGCTGAGCCCTGAAGAACAAGTTAAGACTCAGACAGATGGAAAAGATAATTAAGGAGAATGAAAACTACTTTAGTAAATCAGGAGGGGATGACAGGAGATTAAAACATGTTAAGGTCAGACTGTGAACCCTTGGTATACTCACGGAGAAAAATCTGAAGGTTGGTGGGTAGCTACTCAAGAGTAGTTTTAACACTAGGAGCAAAATGAAATGTTGGGATTCATTTGAAGATTCATTTTCTGAGTATTTCTGGCTATCTGTGGAGGCAATTAAGGGTTTTGTTTTCTTTAAGCCTCATCCTCCCATAGACACCATGACTCCAGCTAATCCGGACAGAAATTCCTGAAGTTTTCCTGAGATCAAACTCATGATGTCTTGATTTCAAGAACTATCAAAGAAAAGTGCATTTCAGGTCACCTTGGCACACCGGTTCCATTTCTTTTTAATCTATAGGCAAGGGACATAATGTCAAAAATGACCTGAGTAGGAGTGTGGCTTTCTTCCTGGCCTTTGGATTGAGAAGAAACCAAAGAAAGTCAAACTGCCCCAGGACAATTAAGACACTCAGTTTGACTAAGATCTTTAAGAAAGGTAGGGAGTGATAACATAGAGGCTGGTTGACCCCTATTGGCCTGTTTATAATCCCTTCTGAAACAAAGAACTTTCTGAACTGAAATAACTCAGGCACCCAGCTCAGTGGCAGAAAGGAGGGAAGGAAAAGAATGTGAAAATAAGTCATAGAGAGGTCCTAGCACATACACTCAGCCTGTTTCTCCAGATGGTTACCACTCAGATCCTTCCAACCAAGTCGAATTACTCACCACTGACTAAGTAAGATCTGGTCACTTATATGGAGTTAGGGAAGCAGGAGGGTTCACCCAGGCAGTGGGCAATGACAGTCCTATACCTTTACACAAAGGAATTATGGGCCTTCTTTTACATCTGAGTGCCCTCTTCACAAAGTAAAGTTCATGTGGTTATCCAAAGAGGGGCCCTGTGATACTTAGAAGAGGGGAAGATGGGTATTGAAGACCATTATTATTAACACATCATGGGGACTTATCAGGGTGAAGACCTTAACTCTCACTGCAGGGCTCTCTTAAGAAAAAGGGGCTGATTTCCTCCTCCCAGCCTACTTGACCAGACCAGCTTGCAATCACAGGAATTTGCATTGGGAAGGGAATAGTGAGAAAGGAAAGGCAGGCTGAATGTAAAGAAATTTCCAAGAAGTGAGCATGTATAGTCAAGGAGGCAATGCCCAGGCCTCTTACTAGACTGAGAAAATAAGTTATATGAAAGAACTTACTCCTGTTTCCATATCCAAGTCGACCAGCTGGCCTCTGGTGTACCTAACCACATAGACTTCCCTTCTGAAAAGCAATGAATTGTCCATGCGGCTGTCTTGTGCTACATCCTCTCCCTATTCCTGGGCCAAATTAACAAAATTTCTTTCTCAATTAGTAGTAATTTCTATCACAGAATGCTAGAATATGCTACATCCTAAAAAAACAAACAAGCAAGGCTGCAGTCTGGTGGCCTAGCAGTCCAGCACAGCCTGGGAACAGTCCCACGTACACCTCAAGTCCTGGGTTCAAGACCTAGGGCCGGGGGAAAACAACCAATGTGAACAAATAAATAGAGATAAATAAAGTGCTTCATCTGCCTCTCTCATCCTGCCTGCCTAGTTGCCTTCGTTCCTGCCTGTACCTTTCCTTAAAAAAAAACAAAAGAAGTACACTATTAATATTTGTCTTTAGTTGTTCACACTGGTTGCTCTCGCCAAGCCCACCCAGGGCTCGAACCCAGGGGTTTGTGGCTTGCTCCTTCAAAGGCGATTGACCTCACCACTGAGGTGAACACCTATCAATCCCTTTCTTTATCACCATCACTCTCTTCAATTCCTGTCCAGCTTTCACCTCTAGCATTCATTGACAGCAATCATGTGTACGTCACCAGTGCCTTCCTCATTGTAGTCAATTCCATGCTCATTTTTCAGTCCCCATTATTGCTTGGCCTCTGCACAGGGTTTGCCAAAGTCTTACTCATCCCTCTCTCTTAAAACAGTTGTTTCACTTAGCTTCTGAGATAACTCCTTTTCTAACCTCACAAGCTAATGCTTCATTTGCCTTTCCTGGTTTCTCCTGTTCTTCCAGATCTCTAAATATTAAAGTGTCACAAAGTACAGTAATCAGACTTCAAGTCTTCTCTATCTACATTCACTTCCTTTGTACAGTTAGTCCCATGACTTTAAATAATACTTAGGCACACTCTAGTGTCTCAGGGGTTGGGCCCATACCTGGAACACAGTCTATGTACAGCCCAAGGACCTGGGTTCATGGCCTAGGACTGGGAGGAACAACTGAAAATGAACAACTAAATAAAGTGCTTCTTTCCCATTTCTCTTCCTGCCTGTCCATTGGCTTCTTTCCCCTTTGAAAAAACAACAAAAAAAGACTAAACCAAGAGTAGTCCACATGCTTCCCAAGATCCCTAGTTCACAGACCTGGGGCCAGAGAAGCAAACAATGATGACTAAATAAAGTGCTGCTTCCTCCTCTCTCTATCTGCCTGCCCCTGTTCACCTTCATTCCTGCCTGTAGCTTTCCCCTTAAAAAGAAAAAGATACTATTTATATTCCTTCATCCATCTAGTTCCATAGTTTTAAATACCATTTATATATACATGTATTTCCAAAATTTTATTTTCAGCCCTGTGTGTGTATGTATACAACTTCCTGACTCTCCACTTGATTCCAAAATTCTCAACAAATTTAACACATCCTAAATCAAATACTTTTTAAAAGCATTTTATTTTTTAACTTTTTAGTTGTTTACACTGTTATTTTCTCCCCCACCTGGGACTCAATGGGACTCAATGGGGGGTATGTGGCCTGCACTCCTTTGGAGGTGACTGGACTGACCTAACCACTACTCTGCAAGGGCCTGCCAGAAATCAAACATTTAATATTCCCCCATCAAACTGTTCCTCTCATGGTATTTCCACAGTTTTGGTAAATAGAAACTATTTTCTTCCACTTCAGGCAAAAATCTTGGAATCATCCTTGACTCCTGTGTTTCTCTCATATTCCACATCTAATCCATCAGCCAAAATCGTTGTCGTCAAAATAATTCTAGATTTTGACTACTTCTCACCACCTCCACCACTGCCCAGTGCCCTCATACAAGTGCCCATTAATTCACACTTGGATTAGAGTGGTAGCCTCCTGACTCACTTACCACATCCTGCCAAGTAATAAAGGACTGAGAAATGACTAGTGGATTTGACAATGTGGGTCACTGCTAACCTTGACACTACTTTCACTGGGCAGGTAAGCATGAGAGCCTAATATAACTAGATTCCACTCTATGGCGAAATCTTATAAGCTCCTTGTACTATATTCTCCTAGTCGATCCTGTAACAAATCGTCAGGAAAATTCCCATTTCAGATCCTTTGCATTTGCTATTTCATCTTTTGCCTGGACTGTCGTTCCTCCAGTCACATCTAGACTACCTGCTAGATATCTCTTGAATTCAGATTTCTGTTAAAATGACAGCTCCTGAGAGCAGATTCCAATTATTAGGCTGCTTAAAATAGCACCTCTACTCTCCTTTAATGTTTCTTTATAGAATTTTATCACTATCTAAAGATTCCTGTTTATTGGATGTCTCCCCACCTCCTACGTATATTAGAATGTAAGCTCCGCGAGGGCAAGAGCATATATTTTGTTCACCACTGTATCCCCAGCCTGGCAAATAGTGACTACTCAAAAAATATCTGTTGAATTAATAAATTTCCTTCGTCTCAAGCTCATAGTTATTACCAATAACGTGCAAGTGTACTCAACTTTAAGACCCCTAAATACGGCCTTTTTCAATCTAGAACTATTGCAATGCACCTGATAGCGTCTCTCTTCGAAAACATACGGTAGCGCTTCCGCCCTCGCTCAAAACTTGGAAAGGAGGAGCGAAGGGTTTATGTCATCACCCTGCGCTCGCCTGCCCCGCGACGCGCCGGTGGCTGGCGCAGCCCTTCGCTCGCCGGGCCTCCCCCTCCCTGGTTCCGCGCTCTGGTTCCGCCATGGAATCTAACAAGGATGAAGCCGAGCGCTGTATCAGCATCGCCCTCAAGGCTATCCAGAGCAACCAGCCCGACCGAGCGCTCCGTTTCCTGGAGAAGGCACAGCGGCTGTACCCTACGCCGCGAGTTCGCGGTGAGTGTGAGGTGCGGGAGAGACTAAGGGGACATTAGAACTGCTGGGGGGAATACGGGAACGGACCGACGGGAGCAGTTGGAGGAGGGGGAGGGGTAGCGAGGCGCGGCTACGCCTGCGCACTGCGACACGCGGTGGCAGCTGGGACGTGTAGTCTTTGGTGCCCACGCTTCTCTGGGATACTGGGCACCTGATGACAGGGGTGGCTGCTGCTTCTGTTTTCCGGATGCTTCCAGAACCCTCTGGGATTTGGAGTTCCGCAGTAGGAGAGAGACTGGCAGACGGGGCGAAGGGAACACACCTGGAAGCTAAAGCGAACTACTTTTCCCAAGGGGCCATTCGGTGGCTCAGGGCCAGTCGCCGGCCTGGGAACTATTACAGTTCAGGAAAATAAACATAACTCTTCTGACGGAGAGAATGAGTTCTTGAAAGAGCAAGAAAACTTATGACCTTCAGGCGTTCTGGAAAGATGTCTCCGTATCTTCACTTCCTCGCACTTTTTCCTGGGGAGAGCCAGGGACCAGGCTCCTGAAACTAGAGCCTGCCTTTTTTCTCCACTCCACCCCGCCACCCTGGACTGTGTGCCGCGAGACCGGGCTCCTTAGTCCCTCTTGCAGCCTTGTAACCTGCTTGTGAGATTCAGAGTGGAGGGCCCTGTTGGAGACTGGCCTCAGCCACTCCCACTCACCCCCACCCGCTAGAGTCCCCCAACGGCCGGCTGTGGGGATGGCCGGACCGCGGCAGGCTGCTGGACTGGAGACTTCTAAGCCAGGGGTGGCAGTAGTGAGAGTGTATCGCCTGCTCTTCGTCTCGGTCTATCCAGGAACCCTTCTTTAGCCTGAGTCCTCAAAGAAGTTGTTGTTAATACCAGCTGGAGAGGGGAGAAAGAGGGAGTTCATTAAAGACTCAGGGTTTGCGCCTGCAGTTACTACTTCATACACTGTCTGGCATATAACAGGTACTCAGGTTCAAAGACGCAGGTTCTCATCCTCACTGCTACCATGGGATCTTTCTGAATTTGAATCTCCTTATGGAATATTTAGAGCTTTGGCACAGATAAGGTGTCAAATAAGATAGTAGTGCCCCCAGGGCTTCTCAGTTTGGTAAGTTCTTTTGAATGTTTCTCACTCTAGCCTACCTTATCAGGAAGGAAGAGCAAAGATCGTTATCATTTTTATATAGATGAAGAAATATCTCAGAGGCAGGAGACTCGCCCAAGATTACACAGCTAGAAACTGGAAGGTTCTATGACTCTAAATGTGCAGCAAAGGAATTAAATGGAAGAGTAGTCGTCGTCTACCTTCCTTGCCTACAGTATGAAGTTGACAAAGGGGAACACTGGCAGAAGAAGTAGTCTGAAATTCTTGAATTTTCTTCCCTCCGCATTCTGCAAGTTGATCTTTGACCTATGTGCCTCCTCTTAGAGAAGGTTTCAGTTTGTATATGCCAGTATTCCTGAGGTAACCTGTGGAGGAGCTGTCTATAAATAAATCCACTCTGGAAGAGGGGAGTATGTGGGGTGGGGGCCCTCCAGCTCTCAAGATTCTGTCTGACTCTCAGGTTTCTGGGGTCGGGAGCGAGCAGCCAAGAGAGGGCGGTAACAACATAGCTCTTTCTGTCAGGGGACCTCCTAGGCTTGTTGAGGGCCTTGGATAGGTGGGACTCAGGTTCTGGAAGTTTCTCACCTGCTGCATATTTGTCAATTTACTCTGTTCTAAAGAGTGTATGCCCCATGCCTCTCAGTGAATTTCACCTTGTGCCATCTACAGTCTTGCACCAAGGTTACAAGGACCTGGGGTTAATTTAGGCCTGAGATACAGTAATCTTGTTAAAAAATATTAGGTAGTTGTCTACAGCTTATTTAATTTTTTTTAAAGGAAAGGTACAGGCAAGAATGAAAGCACGTAGGCAGGAAGAGAGAGGAGACACTGTATTTTAGTTCTTTGTCTTGGTTGTTCCTACAGGTCCCAGGATGCAAACCTAGGACCTTGGGATATATGTGGACTACACCCAATCCTTACTCCACCAGGGCGCACCTACAGTTGATATTTGAGGTTTTAGCTCATTCCAGGTGCTCGTTTTGTTTGTAAAGTTTTTTGCTTGGTACTAAGTGATATAGCACTTTTAAGACATGATCCTTTGCCACAAGGAGCTTATGATCTAGTAAAGGAGACAAAGTTACAGAAAAAATATCACAAGACATACAAAACTAACTGATTAACAGAATTTAGCAGTGTTAGATGCCGAGGACTTAAGGATGGATATGGAAAATCCATTCTCTGCCCTCCATGGATTCATAGTCTGGTGAGGTGGACAAGAGTTCTGAGGGTGGGGGTGTGGAGGAGAAATCTTCTAAATATTAAAATATAAGTAATATAGTGAGTACTGTAACAAGGACATGAATAATGGAGGAATAATACAGCTAAGGAGGATTTCAGTGAGCAGGATGGAAGGCAGCCATTGAACTGTACTTTGGAGGAAGGTAGGAGAACTGGAGAAGGGGAGAAAGAGAGACTGGAAGTTGTAAGTGGTTTAGAGGAGGGGTCTGAATGTAGCAAGCTTTGGTGGCTGTGTAGGTGGTCATTTGAATATAGAGAGGTTTAAGTTTGGAAAGTAGGTTGGGGCCAGATTGTAAAAACCCTTTCCTGCCAGGCCAGAATATTCACTTATTCTGTAGTTTGTGAAAAATCTGTGTTATAGCAGGAATAAGATAAAGATGCTGTTCTTAAAAGTACGTTGTGTGGTGGAGTGGTCGTTAGGTATGCCACTAGTGATGGAGCACAGTCCACATACATCCCAAGGACCTGGGTTCTTGTCCTGGGCCCAGGGGATAACAAGTAATTTGAATAACTAAATAAAATAAAATGCTTCTTCCTTCTTGCCCTTTCTGCCTATCGACCTGCTTGTCTTCATTCCTGCCTGCACCTTTCCTTAAAAAAAAAAAAAAAGAAGAACATTGTGAAAGGTTGATGAAAGGAAGAGAGCCTCAAGGCAGGAACCAATTGGGAGACAACTGTATTGAGTAGGTAGGCATTATGCGGGCCTGCGATGAGGCCTTATGGATGAAAAAGTCTTTGAAGAGGTGCTATTTAAGCCTTGTGTGAAAAGAGGAGACGAAGAGAAATGACAAGAAATCCAGGCCTATGTGACCTGGAAGGAACCAAGACTAAAGAGTGTGGATAGGAAGACATGCGCAGATTGTGAAGTGCCCGTGGGATATTCCATAGGCACTATTTGCTTGGAGCTCTAGCTTCCAGCTGAGAGTCTGGTATCATCAGTTTGATGAAACTCGTTGGAGTTGTGCCTGAGGTCAAGAGAAAATGCAGAACATGTAGAGAGGGTTGCTGAAGACAGAACCGTGAACCATATCAGTCCGTGGCCAGTGAGCAAAGACAGGTAGCAGTAGAATGAGCAGGAACAAGAAGAGGCAATCCAGACAGGGATTGGCCGCGTCGCCCTGGAACAGTGTGTCAAGAAGGTGGATGATAGCACTGCTCATGTCTGCAGAGGTCATGTTGGAAATAAAAGGGGAAGGATCAAGAGCACAGGAGGAAGGTTGGTCTTAGTGGAAGGACAGAGGGAAGTGTTAGAAGTGAGGGGAGACCCAAAACAATCTGGAAGGGGCAAGGGACCTCCCAGGGAAAAGGATGTGAGAGGACTGAAACTTGTGCTGAAGGAGATGGAACAGGGAGGCACCAAGCAGGGAGGTCAAAGGGCAGAGCCAGTCAGTCCCTTTCTGGGGTTGCTCTCCAGAGCCTAACAGCCTGGTAGCCATTGCTTTTGCCTGAGACTAGCAGCAGTGGTGGAAAGTTCCAAGTTTTCCAGGGCGCTTATGGGAACACCAGTTGGCCTAGATGAGCTGGTGGCTCAGACTGCAGTGTTCTGTGAAATGACTGGCTCTGGGGGTCCAGGCTAAGTCAGGAAGCCCACCTGGGAAGATCAGCACATAGGAAAAGGGAAGATTGGTAGCTGAGAGATTTTGTAATCCGGGTCCAGTAATGAGAGATATTCTAGTGCTGACGAGATCCACAGTGGGGCTGTCCATTCACATCATTCAGCCTTCATGAGCTATGCTGTGCACTCAATCATTCTATTCACCTATTTCACTGAATTTTCTTTTCTCTTCAGAACAACCCTGTGAGGCAGGGTCATGTCTTCTCAGAGACAAGATCGCAGAGCTAATTAGCAAAGAAACCAAACTGTGTGAACTCCTCTCACAAGTCCTCACGGGATTCTGGCCTCCCTTTCTTGACTTACTTTGAGCCCCACAGATAGAGAGAAGCTGGAAACAAAGTAACAGTAACAGTTGGCACTTACTGTTTGCTCAGCATTGTGCTAAGTCCTTTGCATGCATTTACTCATTCATTCTTCCAAACTTTGTGAGGGAGATTGTGTTATACAGAGAGGCAAGGTTACCTTGTCCCAACTGACTCTGCTGGCAAGTGGCAGAGCCAGATTTGAACTTAGGCAGCCTGGGTTTGAGGAACTCCCACACCCTGCCTGATGGCTTTGGCCGTTGGAATGCTCTCTTCTCTACCTCAGCCCTCAGGTGCCTCCTCTCCTACCTCAACCTTGGCTTCTTCTGCTGAGTTCCCTTCTTTTTAAATGTCTACCAACTTCCATTGGAAAGAGTCAGGATTTGAATCCAGCCATGTTGGTTTGGTCTAACTCCAGAGTCATGTTAAATTGTTCTATCTACTGCTCTTGTGACTCTTACTTACCAGCCACTGTAACAGTGAGTCAGGGGGAGGCAATCCCATCCCATAGCTGTGACCTGCAGAAGGGTGCCCAGGCCATAAGAGAGACCTCCTGTCAGTAACTAGAAATCTTTGCCAACTTAAGCAGGAAACTTCTCTGTGACCTAGAGCACATCTGTTCCCTTTTGGGCTTTCTGCAGTGTAGAGAAATTAAGAGCGGCTGAGTCCATGTAACTTCCCTGAAAAGCTTCAGGAATCTTCCCTGAGAAGTACTGAAAAGCATCCATCCTAGCTCCTGGCTAATGGGCTTTTGTACCTATGACAATTTAGTGGCTGGTCATGTTGTCCTTAGGGTATGTCAGCTCATCCTGAACCACTAGGGCTTCCAGAGAAATCAAAATAAACCTTTAAAATCCCTAGGAGGGTGCACCGTGGTGGAGCAGCGTTACATCAGTTGCCTCCGATGTAGCACAGACACATCCCGTGGGTTCGAGTCCTGGGCCTAGGGGGAAGCAAACATTGTTCATGCTTCTTCCTCTTCTCTCTTCCTGCTTACCTGCCTACTCACCTTCATTCCTGCCTACACCTTTCCTTAAAAAAAAAAGTTTATTTAAACAAAAACCAAAAACCCTAGGATGCCAAAAATGCAGCTCTCCCCTCTGTTTCATCTTGATCAGCATCTGCTGGTTTCTTCCTTTGCCGTTCTCTTGATGCCTGGCATGGACCTGGAGTTTAGGCTGGCCTGAAATCTCATGGTTACAACTGGATCCAAGACCTGCTAAATGCTGAGATTTTGCATTCCTAAGCCTTGGAGCACCCCAGTCCCCACAGCCTGAGTTCCCTTAACTCCTGGCCAGCCTGCCCCCACGGCCAGTCCGCTTATTGGCCCAGATCATAATATTAGTAGCTTCTCATTTTGAGCTTTTACTGTCAGTGTCTGTTCCAGGTGTTTGCATATGTTATCTCACTTCCACCTTGTAGTCCATTGTGAGGAAACAGGTTTGGAGAGATTTCATAGATTGGCCAGGGTCACACTGCTGGGAAATGGCTAAGCTGAGATTGGAAATCTGGGTCTGTCTGAATTTAACTTCTATACTTGAAATGCCTGTGCTGGAAGGGGATCCTCTGCCTGACTTGTGTGATCCAAGGTAACAGCATAGTTAAGAGCATGGTCTCTGGAGCTGTACATCCCGGAGTTCAAGTACGGCCTACCCAGCTTGTGCAGACACCGCAAGTTGATAAAACACAGCTCCTTCCTTACATTGGCATTGGTGGTAATAAAAGCTACCTCCAAGGCAGTTGCGAAGGGTACATGAACATACACACAAGGCAGTTGCGAAGGGTACATAAACATGCTCTACGTCGGGCCTGCCTGACAGAGTGAGGGCTCATTACTGTTGCTTCTCTTGAGCACCCTTCAGGGTTCGCTACAATAGCCCCTCCATCTCCCTCACTCAGGCAAGCTCAGCTGTCAGCTTCTGTGTCTGAATTTTCCAGCTGTTGACTTGGTGAGACCTCATGAATTTGCTGCAACTAAGACACCAGTAGCTCAGGACACAATGGTCCACTTGCACCCCAGTGCTCTACTCCCAGTGAGTCCTGCTCCCAACCCCTTGGGTGAGGCCTGGGTATATCACAGTAGTTTCTGACACCCAGCACAGTGCCTTAAGCCTAGCAGGCACCCGACATGTGAAGGAAACTGCTGGAGGAGGTGTCCTGGGTCCCTGCATAGGTCCAGATGCCTGGTTCCCTTGGGCATGCTACCCCGGGCATGACTGGGGGCTTCAGAACTGGTTTTCTGCTTGGAATAAATGGACACAGGTGACATCTGCCAAAGATTTGGGCCCTTCCTTGTTGAGTCAGCAGGTACCAAGAACTTGGGTTTCATTAATTATGATCCTCTCTGGGGGACACCTAATGGCTTTTATATAGTCTGAACATTGAGGTAGGACATTTGACATGACCAGTCATTTGAAAAATATAAAAACTGGTTAGTAGTGCATGTGGCATATGTTTATCCGGAGTCTCGTAGCACTCCCAGCCCTCTGGGGGCAAGCCCATTACCCTCCTTCCTCTTCGTTGGTGAAGGCCTCCAGGAAACCTTTCCATCCAGTCCCCGGGGAATCAGCTAACCCTGCTAAGTGGGGTCCTCATTGTAGAGTTCTTTGCCCATCTCAGGCTAGCAAAAGGTATCTGTTGAACACACTTCTTTGGAATTAAAAAAAAAACAAAAACGGAAGGATTCGTTGTTTATGTTTTAAAATGACGTAGGGCTGAATCCTAAGGGAGCAGGCGACTACCCCACTAACCCCCACAGATCCCAGGGAAACAGTTGTGCTTTGTGGGGAGAAGTGAGTGGGAAGCAGGGGGCCCTGGCCTCTCCCCACACCAGGCAGCCTCTTAGCCTTTGTTTGGTAGGTGGCCTTGCTGGAGCGGGAGTCCTGAAAGTTTTCTTTGCTGTGCACAGCCCTGATAGAGTCCCTCCACCAGAAACCACAGTCTGCTGGTGACCAGCCACAACCCCCAGATGAGACCCATGCAACCCATAGGAAAGCAGGAGGGGCTGGCGCCCCCTCAGCCAATGGGGCAGCCGGAGGAGGGGAGAGCACCAGAGGCTACACCGCAGAGCAAGTAGCAGCCGTGAAAAGGTAAAAGGCTGGGCTGGGTGGGCGAGGACTGGAGTCTAATGGTAGCGTGGGGTTTCTGGGTCCCCAGAAGCTGCGAATCATCCACCTCACGTCTTTGGCGGTCTGGATAGACACTGGGAGAGTCTTGAGGATGCAGTAGGCCTAGCAGTCAGGCTTGCAAGGGCCTGGAATGCATTGTGGGAATCCTAGTTCTACTGCCTCATCTGCCTAGACAACCCGCAGCAGAGGCTGGAAATGCTGGCATTGCCTGCTCCCTCTGCTGGTGACCAGGCAGGCCCCAGGCCTGACACTACTCTGTCAGACAGAGATGAGGCCTGGTCCGCACTCCAGGTTATTCCCCAACCCACAACCCTACCCCAACAAAGACCCTTTCGAACTACAGTCTGTGTTGGGTAAAATGGAGATAAGAGACATTTAACCTCCAAGGCTTGGGCAGGCCCTGCTCGGAGCAGCACATCACCAGGCTGGACCTGCCCACCAAGGCTTCTCAGGAGCACATACTCCAACTCATTTCTCTCCAGGCCTCCCAGCAGCTAGCCTTGGGAATGCCTCTGAGCTTCTTCCCGTGGTCCTGGCTGCTTGTGGAGACCCTGCCAAGCTTCACGACTGGGCTTCAATCTGTGTGTGACCTGGCATGACAGTGTTTGCCATAAAAGCATAGGCCAATTTACATTTCCTCCATCACACAGGGTTTTGACCAGACAGGCTCGTTGAGTGCAGGCTACAGAAACTAATTCTAGTGAGTTGGGAAAGTGTAGAGCACGCCAAGAATTGGGGTCTCCAGGGATCCCAGGAGTAAGAACTGATGAAAAAGAACCAGCTCTCGTCAGGGCCCTGTGAGAGGGTGAACAGACACCTGCCATTTCTGGCCTTTATGCTACCCACTCAAGACTCAGACTGCTAGGAGGGAGTACAGCAACCCAAACCTGGGACACACCTGCCCTTGAGCCCTGTTTGATACCCATTGGTGGTCCTTTTGAGATTGCTGACGGTGAGGCTGCTGTCAGGGCAAATGGATCCTCGCCTGGCGAAAAGACACTGGCCCCTCTGAAATCCTAAAGGTGTTCTTGGGCTTTCCACTGGGTCTTACCCAACTCCTCAACCCAATTGGAGCCCACAGAGGCTCCCTAGTCCCCAAGGTCTCACAGCTGACCCAGAGGAATAGCTGTGCCCTGCTGGTCCCCGAGAGCTTGCTTAGAGCTATGGGCCAGGTAGAGTTCCCGCCCACACTCTTCTCTCTCCTCCAGAGTCAAACAGTGTAAAGATTACTATGAGATCCTGGGGGTGAGCAGAGGAGCCTCTGACGAGGACCTGAAGAAGGCCTACCGCAAACTGGCCCTCAAATTCCACCCAGACAAGAACCATGCGCCTGGTGCCACTGAAGCTTTCAAAGGTAAGTAATTCCTAGTATTTTGGTGTCTTTATCTCCAGTCCTTGGCAGGGAATAAGGGTCCCAAACAGTTTTTCAGGAAGTGGCCTTGGACCCCCCCAGTCCCATGGGCTTAGGAGCAGCTTCTTGGGAAGAAGTTTCTAGTAGCCATCTTTAGCCATCCAGAGTCTGTCAACCCAGAAAGTTGAGTCCGTTAGCCTTTCTCCCTGAAGAGTTCCCTGGGGGGCTACAGGAGGGGAGCTGAGCCAAGAGAGGACCAATGGCTTCTCTAGGTTTTCAGCATGCTTAAGGTACAAAAGTAGTCCTCCTGACTGGTTAATGTTTCTCCAGCTCTGACCTCTGCCTCAGCCTTCCCTGACAGGTGCTGAGAAGCCTGTTCTAGTCTCGAGGCCTTTTTAGGAGAGGGAATCCCCTTATTCTCAGGGATTATGGTTCTGAAGCAGATGTAGCTTGACTTACTCCTCTGAGAGAGTACATATCACTTGAGAAGGTGCAAGAGACCAAAGAAGGCCCAGAGCTGGGGTCCTCTGGGGCAAAATCTTCCCACTTGAGGATCTCTGATTGGTAGGCTCTAGGGCCCCAAAAAATAATAGCAGCTGGGACCTGGAACACAGGGAGAAGAGGACTTGCCCAGGCCACACTTCCAGCAGGGGGGGTCTTAATAGAACCATTCCTGGAAGTTCCTGCTGCTTTCCAGTTTATTCCTGTGTTGACTTATGATTTCAGAGGTGTGCCCTGGTGCTCAAGTGTCAAGTCTGTGACTGTGACAGTCCATATAAATAAAGCCCAAGACACGGGGCTGTTCACTAACATGAGCAACTAACTAAATAAATAAATCCTCCTTCCTCCTCTCTCTTCCTGCTTCCCTACCTACTTGCCTTTATTCCTGCCTGCTTCCTTTCTCTTTAAAAAAAAAAAAATATATATATATATATATATATATATATATATATATATATATATAACTAAGATTCCACCTATAGAAACCTATAGAAAGGGATGCTCCATCCCATTGGACACTTCAGGAGAGAGGAACATGGAAAAGGGGGAGGTTGGGTTTATAGTCAAAGAGCAAACTTGGAGGGAGATTCTCCTGGGTTGATTCCAGGCTCTGCCAACAGGACTATGTGTGTTAAGCAAATTCCTTAACTTCTCTGAGCCTCAATTTTCTTCTTGGTAAAATGAAAGTGAGGATGCTGTTAGAAATAAGATAAGGCCGATTATGGCTGGCACATCGAAAAGGTATCGTCATAAAGAGTCTTGAGTTAATCCACCACCCAGGCTGCCCCGAGTCACTTAGGGGTACCCTGCAGGCCCATCTCCCCAAACTTGCCAGTCTTCGCAAGGACTTCTGATTCTCAAATCCCCACTCAAGTACCTGAAAGGTGAGCCCCTGGCTGTCATGGGAGCCTCCACCCATACTCCCAGCACCCTCCGGCCTGACCTTTCTGTCTTCTTTCTAGCCATTGGCACAGCGTATGCAGTACTTAGCAACCCAGAGAAAAGGAAGCAGTATGACCAGTTTGGTGATGATAAGAGCCAGGCAGCCCGGCATGGCCATGGACATGGGGACTTCCACCGGGGCTTTGAGGCTGACATCTCTCCTGAAGACCTCTTCAACATGTTCTTTGGTGGTGGCTTCCCATCTAGTAAGTCTCCCACCTTCCCCACAGCCGGGTCTTCCTGGGGTAATGGAGGGAAATGGGATGCCACCCTCTCCCTTTCCCAGTAGCCCCACTCTTGACTCAGTCCCTCTGACCCCCAGGTAATGTCCACGTCTACAGCAACGGCCGCATGCGCTATACCTACCAGCAAAGGCAGGACCGCAGGGAGAACCAGGGTGACGTGAGTGAGGCAGCACGGGAGAGAGGACGGGGAGGGTGCCAAGTCCCAGCCCAGGGCGTGGGGCCCATAGGAGGGAGTCTGCTGTCTTCTGGGTTGGGTAGCACCCTACAGCTCTCAACCAAGGAGCCATCTTGGCCCCTCTTTGCCATTCTGCTGTGCAGCACCAGAGGGAGCCAGGCTCCACATTGCCCACAGGGAGGAGTGGGAATTTGATGCTCTCTTCCAGGGAATGTAATACAGAAACTTCACCTACACACAGGTTAGTGTGAATAGCTTTTATATGCAGTTCATGTGTTTATAATGCCAAAGTGACATTTTCCAAACAGTGGAAAGTTAAACTTCATGAGAGAATTGTAAAGGGTGACAACACCCTTTACAACCACCCCTGCTGACTCCTCTGGCTTCTTCTCAGCACTTTTAGAAAATGTTTACGAAAGTTATAAGACAATGCCTCAAACATATTTTGAATGCCACAAATTAGAAAACAAGCTAATTCAGATTAAAATACTGCGGACAGTTGCAGAATATTTAAAATTATGATAAGCCAAGGGGTTCCTATCGACTCTTGACAGCATGGCCTTCTGCTTTTTTCTTGTTTACTTGTTTAAAAATTTTTATATTGGCACATCCCTGTGGCTCAGCAGCTAAGGTGACGACCATGTTAAACCCAAGGCTTTGGGTTCAGGAAAAAATAAATAAAAACATTTAAAAAGTAAAGGGTTTAATTTCATGTGTACTTAACATACAGAAGGATTTCTTTAAAGCACAGATTATCCTTCAGTGAAACATGAATTTTTATTTCTACTTCTTTTAACTGACAATTTCTAAATTGGTAATGTATTTGGTTCAGAATTCAAAAGGCGCGTGTCGTGAAGGACCGCCTTTATCCCCGCCTCCGGGCAGGCAGACACTTTGGCTCATTTTCAGTATTGTCTCACAACTAAGCACATACACCTCTCTCCCTCCTGTATTTAGCCAAGTTGCTGCCTGGTTTTTATCTGGGGAAGCAGGTAGGCAGAGGAGATTATGTATTGGGGGGACATCTGGGAAGGAAGGGGAAAAAGTAGTGTGGCCTATTTGCCCGGCAGCTGGCTCCTGCCACCCAGGTTCCACTGTACTGGGGCATCTGGTGGCAACTGTGCCTACACCAGACCCCACCCAGGTCCTGCTTAGGTGACCATTGACTCTTCCCTCCAGGGCGGGCTGGGGGTATTTGTCCAGCTGATGCCAATCCTCATCCTGATCCTCGTGTCAGCGCTCAGCCAGCTCATGGTCTCCAGTCCACCTTACAGTCTGAGCCTAAGATCGTGAGTAACTGAGCTGCAGCCAAGGCCGGGCGGTGGGCAGCAGGGGCCAATGGAGTGTCAGCCCCATGGAGACCTTCCTTCCCATCCTGAGCCAGTAGGTTCTTGATCATACTACAGGGAGCTTCCTACAATCTAAAATACATGTAATATACTTTCCCTGTTAAGCTAACATTCTTGATATTTTTAGGATCCCAGTCCCCCAAAACTGCAGCGAAAACCACAGATCTGTCATACACATGGTTTTGCAAATGATTTCACAGTTTTCTTGATACTGTCCCCTACATCTTATCTGCTGACCTTGAGATAAGAACCTCTGTTCTTAGCATTCTGGTTGGGGGCCCTGAGTCCATGGAAAGAAAGGGGCTCTCAAGTCAGAGCAAAACTGGTTTTGAATCCCATCTCTTCCTCTAACTAAGCAGCTCTGTGATCCTGGACAAGTTATATAACTTCTCTGACCCTTGTTTTCCTCTATAAAATGGAAATAACAGTAGTACTACCTATTGGTGAAAATTAAATGAGTAATACGTATAAAATGCCAGACTACTAGAAAGGATCAGCAGTATTTTTTTAATGAATATATGGTCTCAGCTGCCAATTGTTGAACTTGGACAAGTCATTTGACTTCTAAGGCATCAGATCCCTTCATTTATTTCCAGCAACCTGAACCATATCCAGTGAAAATCCTCTTCTAGCCAGAGGCTTGGCAGGATCTCTCCTGACCAGCAGGGGGCAGCATCAGTTCACTGAACCCACACCAGTCAGCACAGGCTCTCTGGCTTGATGCCAGTCCTGTTCTCTGCCAGTGGAGAGATGAGAGGCGAGGGAGGCAGGGACTCTTCTCTCTGTAGCACTGACTCCTGTGTGTGTGTTGAGGCTTTTCCCACAGCCTGCAGAGACTGCCTCTTAACTCTATAGACTAGGAGCTCCTGGATAGATAGGCAGGCCCTCCGGAGGAAGTGTCTTTGGTAATGAAGAGAAAACAGGGACACAGGGAACTCAAGTCCTGTAGCTCCTCAGAGGTGGAGCCCAAGCTCACTCCAGGCTCCTGGGGCCTCTGAAAAAAGGGATTCTCCCTTAAGGACCCCACAGCAACAAGAGCCTGAGGAAGGGCTGGCCATAATCTGGGCCACTCGAGACAAGAGGCCTTTTTTCCCCTTCATACCCTCACCTTGGGCTCTAGTTTGTGGGTAGAAGGGGTGTGCAGCTACTGTGTGGTCATCTCTAGACTGCCCTGGGCCTGAGCACCCCTGCCCACTTTATGTTTGGCATATGCCAGGTCGGTGGGCCATGTCCACAAACGAGTCACTGACCACCTGGGCGTCGTCTACTACGTGGCAGACACCTTCTCTGATGAGTACACAGGTTCCAGCCTCAAAGCCGTAGAAAGGAACGTGGAAGATGATTATATCGCCAACCTCCGAAACAACTGCTGGAAGGAGAAGCAGCAAAGTGAGTCTGTTTGTGTGTTGGGGCAAAGCTTAAATCAGGGCAGGAGAAAACCCTGCTCACCCAGTGACTCGTGGGCCCAGCATCCAGCACTGCGCAGTGCAACCTCCCAGAGCTGGACTCCACCCCTGTGTCTCGCTGGACCTGAGAGCCAGGGCCCACGTGGAGATCTCCTCCACGTAACTGTAAATCAGCCTGTCGTTTGGCTGCCAGAGGTTAGTATGTAGAGATGAGTTGGAGTAGCTTTCTTGGCCTCCACCTGATTGGGCATCAGGCTCTTCTTACCTGTGGGACCCTAAGGAGGTCTGACCAGGATGACAGGTTCTCATCTTGGCTGACTTTCCCTAAGGGACCTCTAGCCTTCTCCTGCGTTGGGAATCATAGTTTGCTCCTCCAGGGTCTTCCTTAAAGGAAGCAGCTCTACTCCAGCTCCTGGGTCCGTAACTGCCGTCTCCCGACCCCAGAGGTCTGGCAGGCATCCTGGCAGTAGCAGCCTTTGGGGGTACAGGGTATTCCCTAACACTGATCCATTGCTTTGCAGAAGAAGGCTTGCTGTACCGGGCCCGATACTTTGGCGACACAAATATGTACCACAAAGCACAGAAGATGGGCACCCCAAGTTGTACCCGACTGTCAGAGGTGCAGGCTTCCCTCCATGGATAGTCCTGGGCCTGCCACGCCGCCAAGGTCCAAGTATGAACCAGGGCCGCCTCTGCCCTGCAACTCCTGGTATCTCTAGACCTGGTCATGAGCAAAGGAGATTGGGAGGGAGAGGGGGGCACCTGGAGATGTAGAGATAATGCCAGTCTCCAGTTTGCGGAGTCGGGCCAGCTCTGGGGCTTGAAAAGTGAAGTCTCTTTCAAACCTTTAATGCCAGTCTCCACACTGCTCTCCATCCTACCCCTTGCTCAAGCTGTGGGATGCCCTAGAACCAGGCAGAGAGGGGAGCCCAAGGCTGCTGCCCAGAGCCACTGCTGCCTTTTGGCCTGCTCCAGCCATCAAATTACCATGGCCCTTTCCCAAGTGCAGCAGACTATTGTCTGTGCGCTAATAAGTAGGCCACTAAATATTACTGGGCCCAAGGTAGCCCTTCCACCCCCACACTCTCTGCCTAACACTGGGAAGAACCATATGGGAATGAGTGGGCTAAGAGGCCTTCCTCTTCTTCTGTCCTTCTAGGTAGGAGGGCCATAGGAAAGACATGTTCCATTGAGCATGGGCAGGGGCGAGAGCTGATATGTGGGGAACAGAAGAGGCCTCTCTGGTGGGATCTGAAGCACTCTCCTGAATGCTGCTGCAACTGGCAGTCTGGAAGCCACAGGCATCCGGCTAGCCCAGGCATCTCACCTGTGGTCTGAGGAAGGGAACAAAGGTCATGGATTTGGGGTCAAAGGCAGAGAAGTGGTGGAGAAAAAAATGAAAGTTGCTGGTAGCTGGCTCCCCACCTTCTTAACCCCTGTGTAGTGTTGGTGGCCTCTGTTCCCAGCATTTGCCAGAGGGGGCAGCTTGGACCAAATCCAGAAGTATGTGAGCAGAGCCAGTAAGGGTTCTTTTCTGGGTTGGTATCCTGCCCACCCCCTCCTCTGCTGGTGTCCTCTCAGCAGGGCTCCCGCTACAGACTCTGCCTTTGCTTTGAGGCTGTTGGAATGGTCTGGGAGCGCACAGACTGGAGGGAGATTGGGCAGGGGCTGCTGTGGGCAGGACAGCCCCAGGGAGGTTTGCCTGCTTGTTTGGGCTAAGCTA
Source organism: Solenodon paradoxus (assembly GCA_004363575.1). Lineage (NCBI taxonomy): Eukaryota > Metazoa > Chordata > Mammalia > Eulipotyphla > Solenodontidae > Solenodon > Solenodon paradoxus. Next base: position 229,425 of record RJWH01002014.1, on the reverse strand, counting down.
GAGGATCCAGGGCATGTGAGTGCTGAGCTAACTGTTACCGTTCTTCTCCCCAGACTATGAAATCCCTGGAGAATTTTTGGTGACATGCACTGAGCCAAGGTGATGGACTGTATATTTAAGGAAAGACATAAAAAGAAAAAAAAATTAAAATGGAATTGGAGGCCGAACACCGCACAACCGCCCTCTCTCTCACCCAGTAAATGCAGACAGCTCTTAGGACAGACAGGAAAACCTGCTTCAGGGCTGGCAGAGGCTCAGGCACCACATCAGCTCTCTCCTAGGATACAGGAACCATGGCAACGAAAGTAGAATATAAAACTTGCAGTAAATGTCTGTGGGAAGGGTGGGAGGAGGGGGCCCAATTGCCTTTCTTCCCCGTCCCAGGAGTCACCACCAGTCACCTCTCAGTGGAAGCCATTCAGAGACATTGGCCAGGAACAGAGAGGAGCAAAGAGAAGTCTTCATAGAATGTAATTTATAGATGCGTGTATATGTATATATATCTATTTATATGTAAATAGGCATATATAAAGATATATATATACACATAGTCTACTTCTTAAACTATGCAGGGATTTGGTTAAGTTGTTTTTAGCTGGTTTCTTCCCTGTTTTAGAAAATGAAACCTGTTTGGGGAAGGCAACCTGGTCTCTCAGAGGCTGAACATTGGCCATACCTGCCAGCTTGAGGAAAGCTGGGCATACTCTTTTAATGTTCCCCTTAACCCCAGCCTGGTTTTGACGGCAGCAGTAATCATGATAGTACAAATCTGCAGAAAACTTTTGAAGGTTGCCAGGTTTATGGTTAAGCTGTTGGGGAGAGAAGAGTGTCCCTAGGGGCAGGTTCCAGGTCAATATGGAGTCATGGTAGAAGCCCCAGATAGGGCCTGCTGGGATGAAACCACCCACCTCAAGCTTTGGCCAGCTCAGGTGGGCTCATCCTGGTGCCTGGGAACCCTCTGACCTACTGCCACAGAACAGCTGGGTTGGAGAGGGGACCAAGTTCTACCTAACCCCCTCCCTGCCTCCTCCACCCCACCACTCGTCCCTAAGTGGGTTTTGCCTTATAGATGCCACAGAGCACAGTCCATTGTTGCCACTGGTTTTTCCTAAGTCGTGCACCAAGGACTCCAGAAGGCTCTTCATCCAAGAGTCAGCCAGGATCCCAGGGCAGCAGCCGACTCCCGAAGAAAGTTCATGCCTATGGACTGTCCAGCCTTTGTGAACATGACGCCACCCAGCCTTCTCTTGCATTTTGGACAAAGGAAGCACCTGAACCAGAAGGGTTTTCATCCTCACCTTCAAATGAGGATTTTTCTCAAAACAGCAGTTGCTGCCAGGGAAGGGAGGGAGGTTTTATTTATTCCCAAGTTTATACTGGACCTTTTAGAATTAACTGTTTCCCAAATTTTCCTCTGGCAGTGGGTGTCATCGAGCCTGCCACCTTCCAAAGCCTTACTTCCCTCCAGCTGCCAGCCAGGACTGACAACCATCCTACCAGAGTTTCTCTTGGCTTTTTTTTTTTTTTTTTTTTAATGCGGCGGGGTTGGGGGGTGTGGAGGCACCCCTTCACCCCCAACAAATAGGATTCTTGCTGGGAAAGGAATGTCAATTTGGTTTTTAAACAAGGTCCTGCCCTGTGATGAAGTGGATGCTAAGACTGGACATGGGCGAGCTCCTTGCCTGCGGTGGCGCTGGTGCTCTGCCCCCACCACCCTGACCATCTGGTCGGTAGGTGTCCCTGATGGGCTGAGCCATGTGCAATAAGAACATAGATCCTAAAGGATCCCCTGAGAAGCTGTATTTCTTGAATTAGAATTCTGAAATTGTACATCTATAAATATATGTTTATTATGTGATTGGCCGTGATGGGTCTACATTGAGCAAAGGGGCTGGGGGGGAAAGCACCTATTGCTATCTAACCCATACTACAAGTTTTTAGTGACAAGCCCCCCTACCTGTTATCCCTGCTGACAGCCACCTTGTCACAAGTGTTCTAGGGCAGACTCCATCCAGGCAAAGGGTAAAGGGCTCTGCTGACTGTGGGAGTGGAGGACCCTAGCGTCCCAGCCAGTCCCGGGCCAGCAACCCCGGTATAATCACCAGCATCTGCTTCCCCCACACCTGCTCCCTGCTCCCACCTTCCAGTCTTCTGTTGGGTCTGCAGTAGCAAAATGGTTTCAGAATCTGCCTTCTCCCCTGCCGGGAGCCCAAGCCCACTTGGGATTCAAAGCAAGGGGAAAGTTCGTTCTATCTCAGGGCTGTACAGTCTTCCAGCTGTCCTTCCCACACCACTCCCACAGCCCGCCCTCCTCCCTCAGGAGATCAGAAAAGTTAAAAATGTGGCCGCCTGCCCGAGAAGGGCTTCCGTGAATGGAGCGGTTCTGCCCTGGCCTCCCAGAGACAGGGCCCGGCAGCCCTGACTGGCGGCCCAAGGCCCCTCCCGCTGCTGCTCCAGCCAAAGACAGGCGGACTGCCCGGTGGTGCCACCACAGCCTGGGAGCTCATTGGCTGTCCCCTGCCGGGGTCACCGCAGCCTGCCCTGCCTGATCTGCTAGCTGCCATTTGTTAGCTGCAGTTAGCAGAGACATTGCCAGCTACCCCATCCCCCTGCCTTCTGTGAGCCAAAAGGGGTGGGATAGATTCAGTCTGGCTGTTTGCAGCAAAAAAGGACCTTTGACAAGTGTCCCCACCCACTGTCAGGTGGCAAAAGGAGCCACTAGTCCCTCGAGGCTCCTGGGGTCTGCCAGCTTATCTCCTTGTCCCAGGCTGCCCCCACCTCTTAAGCTCTCCCAGGGGTAACCCGACTAACCTCATCCCTACTCCAAGTTGTCCAGGCAAAGTCACCTGGCTGGCTGGGGCAAGCTCACAGCAGTGCCAAGACTCAAGATAAATAGACTGACAGTATAGATTGTGGAGCACCTCAGAATCCTCGCTAGATGTCACATAATGGTACAGGGTCAACCCATTTTCTCGGAGCAGGAGGTGAGGTTGGCGGAGGGAAGGTAGTGTCTGAGGGTTCCCATAATTCTGTCCCTGTCTTTGGGGTCTAGGTGGTAATGCACTTCTGCAAACATGCCGAGCCTGTCCTGGAGAGCAAACCCACTCATGCTAAGTGAGTGTCAGAAAACCTGAATCCAAAGGCTGAAAAGGCAACACAAAGGAAAATGGGATACTGAGAAGTGGGGGGGGGGGAGGGGGGGTGACACCTGAAAATGTCAGGTGTCTCTCCTGCTGTGCAGGGCAACTTCCCTGGATCTCCATCCCTGAGGGGAGGAGCATAGTTGTTGGCCCAGCTGCCTGAGCTAGATGACCTTGGGCATGCCATTCAACCTGCCTCAGTTTCTTCAAAATGAATATAATAAAATCACCTACTCACTGAGTTGAAGTGAGGAGAGAAAGGTCTGTCACAGCACTTATGGGCATAGATGGTACTTAGAACTATTTGGTACGTAGGGAACCAAGTGGACCTCAGTGAACAAAGCACCTACTGGGTGTCATTGAAACCACAAAGGTGACTGAGACTTGAACTGTCTTGGAGCTAGAGGTGGGAGAGGGCAGTGAGCCACTGTTCTTGAACCCTGTGGGCAGAGCACTATGATGAAAACAAACCAAGCCTGAGAGAGTGGCAGGTGTACGCAGCTCTGACTGGGGAACTTTGATAAAGAAATGCATCTGAAGGAGACACGAGTGCGGGCAAGACTGAAGGTGGAGTGTGTACTTGGACCAGCAGGAACAGTGTGAGCAAAGTCCCTGAGCTGGGAAAGTACGTCAGTGACCAAGTTCAGGGAACAGTACCGAGGCCAGGCCCTCGAATCTATAATTGTCATCTCAGCAGTTAACACCCAGTGACCTTGGGCAGGGAAGCAACTTTACTGGGAATGAATGAACAAGAGAGACCCTGCACTTTGAAATCCTGGCTGTCACCCATCCATCTAGTCATACACTCAGCAAATATTTCTGTCTTTCTTGGTGCTGGGCCCTGTCCTTAGGAACAGAGAACGCTGAGACTAGCTGTTCAGAAGGTGGGGGGGAGTGGGGGGGGGGGGCAGCGGGGCATGCAAACAACTGGTAAAGCTGGAGCCTAGGTTGTGACATTCACACTGTCACCCCTGGCCCCCAGATCCCAAGAACAGGACCTGGGCTTCCTGTTGCTTCCATAGCCTCACAGTCATTTGGGCAGGAAATAGAGGTGTGAGGCCCAGACAGGGCCAGGATGTAAGAAAGACTCTGGGACCAGAGGCCAAGCAATTTTCCTCATCCTGAGTAGCTGCTTTGCTTGGGAGGGGAGTAAGGAGGGTGATTGCCACACCTTTCCCACCCCCACCCTCCCCTCACCAATTTGGTCTAAACAAAGGCCCTTGAAAGCAGCTCTGCCTTTTGTAGCTCTGACTCTGGCTGGGCTTTTGATTTGGAGGCAGGGTACATTCCCTAGTGGAGTTGGTGCTGGTGAGGCCAAAAGTCAGGCTTAGCACCTTTGGAGACTGGTTAGTGTCCCCACTAATTTGACTGGACTGCTGCCATTTATCTTATGGACACAATGGAGGGGGGTGCCAAGAGACAGGTGTGTGAGCAGCACAGAGTGATGCTGGCAGTCTCTTTTTACAGACAGGGAAAGTGGAGGTCAAAGGATGGAGTGAAGTCTTTTTGGTGACTCCAAAGAGCCTGCAGCATGACCCTGATGGCTGTGGGAGCGCCTCCACCCCACCCTTCCCTGGGAGGCCTGCCTGTGTTCCCACAGCCTGGCCAGGTCCCACCCTCTCACGTTGCAACTCTGGAGGTGCTTGTGCAGCTCCGAGAGGTCAGGCCTGTCTAGGGCCCATCGAATTCAGTGCTGCAGCCCCAGGGCCTGGGGTGTGACTGGCCAGAGTGGGGCCTCTATGAACACTCTAAAATAAGAAAGGGGACCGCTCAGCACTGAGACACCCTCAGCCACTTTCTCCATCTCACCACTCCTCTGCCCAGGGTCACCCTTTAGTAACTCTGCAGCCTTAAAGCCATATCAGGAATCAGGGACACCTCCCAGACCTACAAGGGCCTGGGTGAGGTGTGCCCACCTGGCAGATGGACTGGCTTTCAGCAGAGCTATGGGAGAAGTGACCGATTTCTTGTGGGATAACGAAATGGAGCTTTTCCCCTCTCCCTACTTAGGCGAAGCAGTCCCCACAAAAACGCCATTGCCTGCATCCCAAGGGAGGCTGGGTATACGAGGAGCTAGTATGAGACTCAAATGGCGCTCATCCTCCAGGGAACTTCAACCCACACAGCCTTGGGAGGTAGCAGAGGACACTGTCTCTTAGCACTCAGACCTGTGCCAGGTGACACCGCCTGTTCCTGGACTCCGACCCAGTTCTGCCCCTTGGCTGCCCCATTGTTGCCCCAGCCAGAGGTCTCGGGGTTACTGCTGGCAGGCTTTCCCACCTGCTGGCTCTAGCCGAGGTCCTGGTGCGGAGGGTAGCATCCTGGACACCATACATCTGACAGGCTACCACAAGACGGCCCCTCATTGCCACATAGGCAGCCCTGTTTTGGTTGCCTTCAGGCTGTGAGCCCCAGACCTCAAGTGGCATGCAGGTGGCTCTCAGGGTGGCTTCTCTTCAGACAGCCACAGGCCTCGGTTTCCCTCTGATCCCTCAGCATTGGAGCACCGGGCACAAAGTCTGGAGATCAGGTTTCAAGGCTTAGCTCTAAAGGGTATTTGTATCATTTAAATATTTTTGTTATTTAAAAATTATGCATCAGAACGCGCCCTGGTGGAGTAGGTCAATCACTTCTGAAGGAGTCAAGGCCACATAGTCCTGTGTACGAGTTCCAGGTGTGTTTGGGGAGTGGGGACAACCAGTGAAAACAACTAAATAAAAATAAAACAACGATGCTTCTTTCTTCTCTCTCTTCCTGCCTGCCTGCCTACTTGCCTTTATTCCTCCCTACACTTTTCCTTGAAAAAAAAAAAAAAATGAGGAGGTACTCTTCATTTGTATCATTAAAAAAATGTTTTTGATTATCTTCAGACCTCACCAATTGACTCTTTAATATCACCTCTGTCATCCATAGGGCCTATGGATTGCTAGCCTGAGTCACGTGGGCTTTATACCAATAGGCCAACCAGGGGGCAGGGTCTTTCTCACCCCAGAACCCCAGGACTCCAGCCCAGCTCATTGGCCTGCAGTTCACGTGGCAGGGCAAGCTCTGGGCCACGAGATGGAGTTGCGTGACCCACATCTGATCATATTATTAGCTCCAGAACCCCCGCCAACGGACGCTGCTGTAACACAATTCGAGGAACTGTTGACTGGCTCCGGTTTCCAGCCCAAAGCTGGGAGGGATGCAGAGAGCAGGTGGAGGCGCCTCCTGGCCCTTCCCCCACCTATGTCTGTAGTCCTATGGAAAACTACAAGAAGACAGCATGTCCATCCAGGGCACGCTTGATGTCAATGCCAGCACATCGGGACCTCCCTCAGGCCTTTGAACAACCCTGGGTCAACTGCCTGGTCGCTGGCATCCTCCCATACCTGTTTGTGCTGACCAGACTGCTTCCTCCTTCCCTGCCCCTTGCTGAGCGCAGCTGGAAGGTGATGGGAGGCCTCTCCGGTTAGCTGGTGTGAATGACTAACCCAGCCACCAGGAGGAGGAAGAAAGTTTTCCCTCTTTTCCCCTCTCACAAGGATTCCTACCTCATCCTTCTGTGCTTGGTGCCTACAGGTGCCAACATCCCAGAGATAAGTTAGAGACAGCCTGGGTCTTGACCAGGTGCCCCAGAATGTTGCTCCAAGAAAGAAACAGTTCCTAGCTGGATGCCCAGCTCTGCACCCACAGGTGGGGGAATCTTGAGACTCCTAAGGTCCCTGAGCCCCTTTTCCACATCTGTCCAGTGGACTTTCATATCTATCCTGCAGGTTGGTAGCCTGGGGTGTGTGTGTGTGTGTATGCGTGTGTGTGTGTGTGTGTGTATGCGTGTGTGTGTGCGCACGTGTGGGGGGCGGGGTGGCACAAAATGAAGGATTTAGAAGTCCTTCACAAACCCAGAAGTGTCCCACAGAGTTGTGGCATAGGCTGTTTAGACCTTGTGACTTTCTGTAACTTTCCAAGGAAGGGACAAGGGGCCCATGGCCCGAGTGAGCTCTGAAGCAAGGATTGAAACAGACCTCAGTGTCAACAGGAACCAGGAGTCAGAGAATTGAAATTCTACACTTGCTAGAAGGTGCCAGAAAGTGCTGGGCTTAGGGTCTAATTACTGGACTGTCTGGGGAGGAAAACAAGGACGTCTTTGCCCTTGAGGCACAAACAATAGCCTGCGAGAGAAGGTAGACATCCTGCAGAGGGGTTCTCAAACTGCGCCCTGAGCTCTTGGGCCCCAGAGCTGCTAGGGTCAGGGTGTGCTCCAGCCCTGTCCCTGTGTCAGTCACCCACTATTCATTCCTTCGTTTAGTGCAGCCAGAACTTTAGAGACAAGATTCCATTTATAAGATAAATATTTAAAAAACAGAGACCCAGCACAACCTGGTGGTTTAGTAGTTAAGTCTGTAGCCTCTTACCAGTACAGTCCACATACATCCCAAGGACCTAAGTTCATGACCTGGGGCCAGGGACAACAACCAAGATGAACAACTACATAAAATTGAAATGCTTCTTCCTTCTCTCCCTTTCTGCCTGCCTGCACCTTTTCTTAAAAAGAGAGAGTGATCCGATCTAACCCCGCAGTTTTACCAGTGAGGAAACTGAGGCCCAGGAAAAAAAGATATTTACTTAAGGTCATCTATGTCAGTGGTATCAGAGCTGCTGCCTGGGCCACTGATCCCCAGTCTGTGGAAAAAGTGATAACACCCCAGGAATGAGGATGATAATGGCAAAGGAGGACCCTCATCCAAGTCAGTCAAAGCTCCCCTGACTTAATCCCAAGGGTGAGGCCTCAGGGTCAAGAGCCATGTTGTCCCAAAGAAGGTTCCAGCCCCCCCCCCGCCCCCCCACCCCCCACCCCACTGGTCTGGGATGGATATGAGGGCAAAGGCATTCTCTGTCCAAGTCTATGATCAAGAGCATGTTAGCCCCAACAAGGCCTTGCCAACTAACTACTGCTTTTCAGTTTGCTGCCACAGTCCCAGCATCCTCTTGGAATCATCACTGCAAATACCTGAGATAGGCAGACATGCTCCTCTTCCCATTTCCCTACTGGGAACACTGAGGAACCCAGCCGTAGGTATGCCTAGAGTCAAGCCTGACTATGCAAACCCTATGTTCTCATCATTATTTCCTGCTATTCCAGATGCATCTCCCCAGCCTATGCACCTCACAGGTAGTGGTCTTCCCCCAACACTAGCTCTGCTTACCCTGCCACCCAGCCCTTTGCTTGACTAGTACACTCTTCCTCTCACTGGCTTTACAGGGAGACCCACCCCACCAACGTGCTTCATGGGTGTCTCAGCCAACCAGAGTGCCCAGCCTTTCCACAGCTGGGCCCAGTGCCTCTTCTCTGTGTCCTCCTGACCACAGAGAAATGGTCGCCCTACTCACATACCCTGGCCCCACTGAACAGGATCATTTTTCCTTTTATAACTCTGGCCTCTACTGAGGTTAATGGGACCACAGTCAGTCCCCTTGACCTGTCTGGCCTCCTCAGACTGGACTAGGGCCTACCCCAGACCCATAGTATAGTCAGGGGCCTGGAATCCTTTAAGGACATGAACAGAGGGCCTACAAGTTATTGGAGGTCGAGTCCTTCTTAGGCCTCCCTACTGTTAGCTAAGCAGCAGAGGAACCCCAAAAAGGCCTTGTGGGATTCTACGCCTTGATCCCAATCTAACCTTATCCTCGGGCTAAGGAAGGGAAGTAGGCCACTGGGGTGACCCCAAGTGGGGCCTAGAGCCAAGCAGGGCCTGCCTGGGGCTCACTGAGGCTGCCTCTACCTGTCTGAATTTTAGGTGAGTCATTTCCTCCCTCAGCTGGTATGATGCTGGAAGGGGAAGGGAAGGAATGGCACCTAAAAATAGCTGACCCCAGACTGGTGAAGATGCCCAAAGAGCTCCTCTTTGGACAAGGGAGGAGTCTGTTTCTCATCCAAGCTGACACCAGTTGTGGCCCCCAGTCGAATGCCTGCTTCAGGTCAAGGAGGAGGATGGCCCTGAGACCCCTGGTAACTCCCCTTCCCAGGCTTAGTATAGGGTGCTGAATGTGGAGACCCTTAGAGACTGAGACACAGTGCTGGGGTGGGGTAGGAGCTTGTGAAGAAAAAGGAAAGGAATGGAGGAGACAGGACCTGGAAAGGGATGGGAGGGTATGTGATTCTGATGGCATGGCCCTCGCTGGGGCTGGCAAAGGGAGGCCAGGCACGGGGACTAGATCATTAGCCTGGATTCCCCTCCTATATCATCTCCATAGACTCATGTTCACTCCCCACCCCAAACAGAGGCACACATGGACATACAGATGCAGCCCTCACACTCAGCCTGTCTGTGAGTCATTTCCCTCCTAATAGGGCTCATTTCCCTAGTCACAGCATAGACTGAGGTCCCACTGTGGGCTTGAGCCACACCCTGGAAGACAAGGAAGCAATGCTCATGACTGTCCCTGACCTTGGGGACACCTTAAGAGGCCTATTCAGGAAAGGGTAGGAAAGCATCCAGGGCAAAAACACGACCAAGGTAGGCCCTGTGTGGTGGGAGTCTGGAGTCAGGCAGGCCTAGATTTAAATTCTGGTATTGTCACTTTCTGGCCATGTGACCTGAAACAAGTTACTTGACGTCTCCCTGCCTAGAGGTCCTCATCTATATAAGGGATGTTATTTAGGGCCTTCATCATAGGTCAAGATTCAACTATAATAATAAAGTCCTCAAGCAAACAATTGTTCTTTCCATCAAAACTCATGGTATGAGGCTGTCCACTAAAAAGAAAAAAAGAGCTCAAAGACTTCAGTACACACTTTTATCCTAAAGACCTAAGATCACAATATTCAATGTGGCTCTGCCTGTGACAGGTACAGGGTGAGGGGCGGTGTGGAAAAACAGCTGCATTTTATGACAATGGCCACATTTCATGTTCACCTTACTTTCTCTTATCCTCGTCACAACCTTATATTATAAAGCATTTCCCCATTTTACACACAGAGAAATGGAGGCCCAAAGATACTAAGTAACTTGCTGAATGTCATACAGCGACCAGATTTGGGCCCAAACCCCAGTTCAGACTCTCGTGCATTATGACGGGTAGGTGGGGGCTGTTATGTCTGGGTTTGGTTCAGGGCACACTGATCACTGACTATTTGGTAAGGGGCTCTAGGACACTGATGAGAATATGCCAGGCCTTTGGGGGCTGCCTTCTTCTGGGTCACCTTCCTCACCCTGGGCCTCCACCAGCCCTCAGTCTCTACCAGAAAGACAGAATGTGCTACACCCTCGCCCTCTCTGGGGGTTAAGATCTTTCCCAGACACAGCCCAGTGAAGGAAGTGCCATGGCCCCCTACTTGACAGAAAAGCTGGACAGATCAAAGAGATCAGCAACCTGATCATGGGCACAGAGCTGGGAGAAGCAGCGCCCCGACTGAGCCCAGGCCTCTTAGACTCCTAAGCTGAGGCTCTGTCCCACATCCAGCAGCTTGGTGGGGAGGGGGAGGATCCTCTGCTCTACCAAATTCCTCCCACTTTCCCTGAACCATCCCGTTCCACTTGCTGGATTACAAGCAAGGGACAAAGCTTGCATCAGCCAGCCCAGCCCTGGCTCCCATAAGAGCCTTTTTCAACTTCTCTGGGCTTTCCCCACAAGTTATCTGACTCAGTATCAGCCAGTCCCCAGAGACTGGAGACAGGTCTCTTAACCCTTTGGTACAGATGGAGAGACTGACGCAGACAGGAACTTTTTCCAGAGTGAAGGGTCAGAGCTGGCAGCAACTCAGGCTAGAAGGACACAGGTGTAACAGGTATGGCCTGGGTTCTGTTCCTTGAGTGCCGCACACTCTCAGTTAAAGATTTTCTTTAACTACTGCCATACAGTAGACACAAATTTCATGAGATTTGTGCTGAATGAATATGAATGTTTCAGGCTCTGGGTGAAGAGACAAGAGGTCATATTGCAGAAAGGATGAATGTGATTAAGGAAGGGAAAAACAAAACAAAACAAAAACTCCTGGAAGACCAGCCTTCCCCAGTAATAGACAACCTGAGCCTAGCTCACAGTTCTCCCCTCCATAAGAATCATCATGGCTATCATTTTTGGGGCAAGATCACTGGAGCTTAACACTTTATAGACACTATCTTATTTAATCCCTACTACAACCCAATGAGGTTAGTACATCATTAATTCCACTGAACCGATGATTTACTTGAGACTCAGAGAGGTTAAGCAACTTCCCCAAGGACACACAGCTCAGCCTTGTCCCAACAGAGATAGGATATTGCAGGGAATAACTCCTCAAATCCAGCGGAGGAGATGGGCCCCAGGGCATGCAGAGCCACGTGGGGTGTCCAGGTGTGTCTGCGGTTGGCACTAGGAACTCCATGTCTGTCAGTGCAGTGCGGGGGTGGAGGGACAATAGCAGAACAGAACGCTGGTGGCCTGGGGATAATTAGTCAGAAAGCCCAGGCAGCAGGGGGGCTTCGGGAAGCCTGCCCAGGCTGTGTGCCTGCGCGTGCCCACCCGCATGCGTGTGGCCGCGGGCCAGGCCTGTGCAGGAGGCTGTGAACCTCTATTCCCGGCCCTGGAAAGCCAGGACCCAGGGCGGGGAAAGCCGGGGAGAAGGGGTGAGCTGCTGAGGGCGGGCCCCGCCAGCGCCGCAGACGCGCCCCAAAGCACGTTGCCAGCGATTGCACCATCTGGCCGCATCCGCTCGCACCGTCTGGGACGTAGCGCGCTTCGTACCTGGTCTAGGGCCGCGCAGACTGCCCCCTCCCCCACCCCCACCCCGGGGTCCCGCCCCCTGGCGTAGCTCCGGGCCAGACTGCGTTCCCAGTGGCCCATTAACCCGGCGGCGGCCAGCGCTCGCTCTCAGACACCTTTGATGGCTACCCTTTGCTCCGTGTGGTCTAAACGGACAAATGAGGGAAATTGAGTAAGCCAGCTCAGCAAGGCAGGAAACTCCGGGCCGCTTTGTTACGACTTCTCAGCAACTTTTTTTTGTGGGGGAGGGGGGCTTGGAAGGGGACTCCTGGGGGAATTTCTGGAGTCAGGAGATTGGGGCTGATGCAGACTCGCAGGGCTGTGAGCCATTCCTGGCCGCTTTTAGTGACCTCTGCTCCCCACCCCACCCCCTCCTCCCCCTGCCGGGCAGTGCTGGACACGTTTAGGTGGCTCCACGTAGTCTTGTTAAAATGCATTTCCTTACTTCTTCCTGCTGGAGCAGCTGCCAGAAAGAGTCTCCAGGGGCGAGGAGTAGCTTCAGGACTGGAGTTAAGGGCTGGCGTTTGGGGCCTTGAAGTTCTGCTTGCGTTTCTTTTTCCCCTTTTCTGTTCGTTTCTTTCAAGGAAAGGTGCAGGCAGGAATGAAGGTGAGCAGGCAGGCAGGAAGAAAAAGAAGGAAGAAGCACTTTATTTTATTTAGTTGTTCATCTTCGTTGTCCCCACTCCCCACACTCTCCCACAACCCCACCCCAGGTGTCTCTCTTGGGTCCTTGGAATGTATGTTGACTGCCTTCAGCGGCCTTATCTGCTAGGCAACCAGGGCATGCCCCTATCTTTTATTTATTTATTTTGTGTTTTCCTCCCCCCCAGCTCTGGGTCTCAAACACAGTCCTTGGACTTTACTTGGCTGCACCTCAGCCTCCTGGGTCACAGGGGGACCACTGCTGCCCAGATCTTACAGTAATACCTCTTGAAGTTCTGCTTTAGATGTGGGTTTACTGTTTCACTTAGGCAAATCCTTGGACTTCTCTGGGTCCATTTCTGTGGGGAATCAGTAGTAAGATGACCTACCTGAGTCTAAGGCTCAGAGGCACAGGGCAGGCTTTTAACTCCTAGCAAGTAGGAGAAAGAACCTTCCCTTTGAAGCAGTCTTCCCAGGCTAGAGCTGCAGTCTCCTGTGTCTAAGCGGTGTCTGGACTGTCCAGAGTGACAAGAGTGGCTTCCTTTGCCTGCAGAATCAAGTCCAACTTTTTTGGCTTGACATTCAAGGCTTTCTCACATTGATTCTTCCTGTCCTGTGTAGCCTCACCCCTAAACACACCACTGCACTGCAGTTAGAGAAGACTCATGTTCCCAGAAACACTGCACAGTGTTGGTATTTCTGTGCCCTTGCTCACGCTGCTCCCTCTGACTAGAGTGCTGTTCTCCACCCTCCTCAAATGAGTAGCTCCTTCTGTAGATCCCCACCTCGATGTCACACCACCGCGCCCCCCTCAGGTCTCTTCTGAGTATCCAATCTAAAGCTGGAACCCAGTGTTTCCTTCTCAGACCTGCCAGTTCTTCCCTTTCTCAGCCCTTAGTGCATCTTGAAGTCAGACATTGTCCATTACCCAGCACTTACCAAGGTGCTAGCCCACAGTGAGAACTCAGCAAATATTTATGGAGAGAGACAAAAACACTGAAAACTGCATAATGTCTACCAAAAGGGGACTGATGTTGTAAATGATGGCATAACCATACAGTGAGTGCTATGCAGTCATGAGATTGATAGATACCAATAAGAAGAGAGATTCCTGAAACAGAGCAGTGCAGAGAGAAAGTTGATCCCTCTCTAATACAAAAACAAAAAAACAAAAAAGCACGCCAAAATGGGTAGAGAGGCATATATAGATAAAGGCACAGATATGCCTCTCAATATAAGAAAAGATCAAGACAGATAAACCAACCTAAATGATCTGAAGGAGTAGGATACAGATATTCTCATTATTATCTATTCCAGACCTTGCTTAGACAGCCTACCCTCCGAAGTTTTCTCATCCTGCCCTTGTGCTGGGGAGCTGCCTCTGAGCATGCAGGCTGGAGCTTCAACACAGAGGTTGGATTCTTTCCTCAGAATCCAGTCTCAAGCCCATGAGTGTGTGGGGGCCACCAGGACAGATGACAGCCGCTGCTGTGGGGGTGTGACTTTGTTCCTGTGATGCAGGGGAAGGCAGAGCTGGTGAGGACAGCCATGGTGGCAGCAATGACACCAGGTAGTCTATCTCCAGTTGCCTGGTGACATGGCTGCAGGTGGCCTTGAGCTTTCATCAGAGCCAAAGCAAGACAGGAAGCCTGGCCTTAGTGCAAGGCTGGACCAAGCTGACTCCCTTTCAGGTTCGGGACGCTCACCCTTAACCAGGAGGCACACAGCGCAGCTTCTTACTGCCCCCCAGGTGCCTCGTTTTTGAGAAGTGTCAGATGTAACTTAATGTGAGCAAAAGGTCTCCTGCTTGTCTCTGCTTGCCTGCTGTCTGGCCTCCAACAGTTCTCATGAGACTGGGAGAGAACAATTCAAACCAACTGGGCCATGAGAGAGGAAGGAAGAGTGGTAAAGGGCTCAGGGTCAGATGTCTGAGCTTCTATTCCCAGGGGTGCCTCTCATTATACTCGTCAGGAAGCAGAAGAGAGTGCGAACCTTTGCCTTCATTTTAAGTATCCTATCTCTCACCCTAATCTCTTTTCCCCATGCCTGTCTCAGTACTGATTTCCCATCTGGAAAATACTGGGGGCACTGCAAGGGTGAATCCTCCATTCTCAGGTTGCCCAATTTCCAGTAGTTTCAGGTCCACACCAGCCATGTGACCCTGCACAATTGATTTTGTCCCTCTGTGCCTCTGCTTCCCTAGTAAACCAAGGGCCAAATAGACATAAGTATGTCTGTTACCTGCATTAGCTATTGTCTGTACGGCCAGGATAATACCAGCATCTGCTTCATGACAGCATTACACATTTACGTGTCTTACTGAAGATAATGAGATGGGAGTCCAGAACGTGGCTTCCGAGATGCTGAGGGATGAACATGGTGATTGCCGTGACTTGCTGGGAATGGAGGATCTCCGAGGCACAGGTGGCCACATTGGTTCGACGATGTTACCCTGCTGCTGGTGTCTGAGCTGTCTAGTTACTCACCGCACTCCCTCAAACCCATTTAAACCAACTGTCTGGTCGGCTTTCCCAACACACCATCCTGGCAGCTGTCACATTCCCAGAGCACTAGGCAAAGTGTCAGGCCTACAGCAAAATAAGTTGGAACTTTATCTGACCCCTGGCTCCCATCCCAACCAGAAATAAATTGAACCCTGAGGCCAAACTCAAGCAATCATGGGGGCTGAAGGAGGAAGGCAGCCTTGGCTCAGGAACCAGATAATCCCCCACACCCTCCATCTTCGTTGACCCCGTCTGTTTACACAGTTCTACTAATTAATACTGTTCCTAGTTATGAAGGGGTTTTTTGAAACTGCAGCTTAATCTTGAGCTCTGGATTTGCAGAGAAGGGATGGGGGGGTATTCTCCCCCAAAGTCATGGAAATTCACCATTGAACTTTCCTCTTTTTCTTTCCACAGTCTTTTTGCAGACCAGGACTGTCCTCTGTGTTGCCTTGCCATCACCATCACCATCTGGAACTCCACGGAAAGAACACATGACAATGACAGCAGTGGTGGCTTTCCCCAGATTAGAAACTGGCCAGTTTTAGAGAAGCCTTGCTCAGCCTGGGAGTGTCTGCCTGGAGCTCAAAAAGACCCTCCAGCCACTCCCTTTGGTAGGGACTGCCTTGGGCAGAGATTCCCTTTGGTAGACTGTTGTAGGTAGGTTTAGCAGGTGTGGCAAGTATGGCAGGTCCCAGACCAAACTGGTCTCCCTTCACGTATTCCTCAAAAAACCATTGTCCTAGAATAAAAGAAGTTCTAGCTCCAAGCACATATTTTGAACATTCAACAGAGCTTACCAGTGAAAGGAAACAAGGAAAAGAAATGGTCAATGTGTTGTGACCTGAAAGAGTTTCAGGTATTAGGTTACATTTTCCAGAGCCCCCAAGTTTCCCATTACACAGATAATATTGTGAACACCCTAAGCCTTGCAGATTTGGAATTAATTAAATTGAAATTCTTTTAAAAATTAGCCTGGTCAAATCTGAGTATGAACTGGATAGGAGGTGATATTATGCAGCTGTTATTAGTTTTCTCAGAGGCGAGACTCTCACTAAGATTCCATAGGAGAGCAGCCTATTCTCAGGAAGCTCATGCTGAAGTATTTGGGGGTGAAATATGCCAGCCTCTTCTTTTCAAATAGTTCACTAAAAAACTTGAAAAAAAGCAAATGGGACAAAAAAATGAATAATTGTTGAATCCAGGTGGAGGGTCTGTTTGGGTGCCGATTGTGCCCTTTTTACAACTTTTCGTTGTAAACTTTTTCAATAAAACTTTTTCAATAAAACATTAAGGGAAAATATTTAAATAAACAAGCTATTCATGAGAAAAACAAAACAACACAGAATTGAGCTTGCTCTACTGAATTTCACCTCTACTCTAGGGACAGAACTAGTAGAAACAAGATGGCGTACAGGGCTTCAAAGCTGAGCCAACCAAAGAAACCCAGTGATTTTTTAAAGAGTTTATAAAGTGCTTGTCTGGAAACAGTTCTGATCATTAAAAATCCTTTTAGCTTGTGGTCAGGGGAGGATGCATCTTGGAAACTGGTAGATTCTAGCATTTTTAGCCATTAAGTTTGGCACCAGATTTAATGCCAGTCAAGAAGCACATTTTTAAGACTTCCTTGAGCAAAGTTTCAAAACTTCACAAAAAATGTTTCCTGTGCCTGTAATCTGATAGTGAGTTCAAGGTAGCCCTATTATTTTTAATCTTGATGGTAATGAGTTGAATTGTGTACCTCCAAACTCATATGTTGAAGGTCTCATCTCCAGTACCTCCGAATGTGACTGCCATTTGGGAACAGGGCAATTGCAGATGTCATTAGTTAACGTGAGGTCAGTAGGGTGGATCATAATCCACTACGACTGGTGACCTTATAAAGGGGAAACTTGGGAACAGAGGGAGACATACACAAAGGGATAACGCCATGTGGAGATAAAAGCAGAAGTTGGAGTGATGCTTCCACAGGCCAAGGAGTGTCAAAGATTGTCAGCAGCCACCAGAAACCAGGAGAGAGCCCTGGGATTAGATTCTCCCTCACAGCCCTCAGAAGAAACCAACCTACTGACACCTTGATTCTGAATCCAGCCTCCAGAACTGTGAGGCAATACATTTCTGTTGGTTAGGCCACACAATTTGTGATAATTTGTTATGGCAGCCCTAACAAATTAATACAGTGGTAAAATATACATACCATAACATCTACTATGTTAGTCATTTTTCAAATGTATAGTTCAGTGACATTAAGTGCATTGACATTACTGTGCCACCATATCTTATTTTTAGCTAGGACAAGCCCCAAGACTATGGGGAGGTTGGAAGACCTAGTTCCATATCTGTTTCTTCTTAGCTGGGTGACCTGTTTCATCATGAGCTCAGTGAAGAGACAGGGCAGGCAACTTCCTGCTTGATGCTATCATTGCCTGTGTGTGGAGAAATGATAATAGCCTAATAGCTCCTAATTTACTAAGTAGTAATTATGTTTCAGGACCATGCTAGGGACTTTATAAGGATTGTCTCTTTTAATAATCACAATAACTTTATCAGGAAGGTATCATTAGACCCACTTTACAGGTGGGGAAATTGAGCCTCAGAGAGATTGCTGTGCTCAATTCTGGCAGCCTTGGGATTTGAATGTAGGTCCTTACCATGGTGTCATACTGGTTTCTAGATTTTTCAGCCACACAAGCCAAGGAGAAAATAAAAAGCATAGATATGGATCAGATTGGAGCAGTTTGTTCTCGTGCCAAATCAGCCAGCTGCTCTAGCACCCCTGTTATACACACTGTCACACCACCAGCTCTGCTGTCCTATGTCCCCACCTTCTAGGGAGGGGCTATGGAAAGAGTCCAAGAATTCTGAATTCAAATGTGGTTTTCCAGGTTGTGTGAATGTTTATTTATGAATGTAGGAAAATGAAACATTTTATGTGAGAGCTTATTAGCTAGTTTTACAAAGTTTGACTATTTAGACATGTGGTATATGGGTTTCCGTTTGTCTTGTCTGGAGCCCTGAAGGTTAGCAGCAACCCATTTCCTGGATTTCCCCTGAACTACAGATTCCCAGTTGCTTCCCAGTGTTTTGAGCTTGGAAGTCCCTTGGAGTAAAAGACAGAAGACACAGCCTCCAGCATAGTTCAGGACAGCAGTTGCCCTCCAACAATTTATGTATTTCCATTAAGGGACAGGAAGCAACAATGTGGGGAGAGGTCCAGCCCACGAAAATGGCCTGACCCTCCATGTATGGATGAGCAGTGTTCTGGAGAAAATGATAGTGTGGAAGGGAAGCCGGGAGAGGCATACGTACCCTTAATTCTGAGGGGAAGCAAGGGAGCAGGAAAAGATAGCAAACCCAAGGGAGGACGTGCTGGGAAGAGTGGCTGTGCCTGATGCAAGAGGGGTCTGAAGTGCCAGTGAACGGCTTGGGCGAGGACCCCAGATGCCGCAGAAATGGACCACCATTGCCTCTTGGGTGGATTATAGCCCCATCACAAGGCCAAACTGGAATCACTGAGATTTGAGCAAGGAGACGAAGAACTGGGAAGTGACTGAAAATGCTCGAATCTGGCTGTTACCTCATTCAAATTCCTTTCTTGACAGTGCCCTACAGTTGTGACAGGGATTGATGGACTTCCAAAACACTATGGTACAGTCTCCCCTTGCCCCTCACAGCAGGCCTGTGGGCTCAGCCCAGCAGCCTTCAAACCCCTTTCACCAGTGAGGACACGAGACACAAACAGGTGACACACCTCGCTCAAGGTCATACAACCAGGAAGGTGTGAACATGAGGTGAGGCCGACAGTCTGGTGTGGGAAAGGAAAACCAATGGCCAGATTCCAGAGAAGATAACAATACTTGTCATCACCATCACCAGAACTCCCACTGACTGAGCACTTACTGAATGCCTGCTCTCTCATCTAACCCGTCCATCCTATGAAAACATTATTATTATTTTAAAAGGAAAGGTGCAGGTAGGAATGAAGCGAGCAGAAGCAGGCAGGAAGGAAGAAAGAGGAAAAACAAACATTTTATTCTATTTAGTGGTTCATCTTGGTTGTTCCCACTTGCCCCAGGATGTGAACCCGGGTCCTAGGGATATATGTGGACCGCGCCCAATCGCTACTCCACCAGAGCTTGCCTGAAAGCCTTATATGAGGTCATTATTATTCCCAAAGATGAGGCATCTGATTTCCAGAGAGGTTAAGTCAGTTCCCCAAGGTCACACACTAACAAGTGACTGGATTGACAGCCCAGGGCAGAGGGTAAAGCAGGTGCTGGGTCTGTCCACAAGTATGTGCCTCGGCCTGGAGTACACATGTACATTGAGAAAAACCCACGGAGAGCACGTGTGTCATTCGAGAGGGAGGGCCTGCTTCCAAGCAGCAGGGAACAGCTGTGCTGGCAAGAGCGGGTGAGAATGTGTGTGTGAGCACAGCTTTGACAGCGGCAAACAGCGCGTGGGAGTGTGTTGACGGTAGGGTGTCAGATGGCAGTGCCATCACCATGTGTGTGTCTGCTGGCAGCAGAATGTTCTGGTGTGTGTTGATAAACAACAGTTTGGGCAGGTGAGAGGCAGGGGCAGAGACAAAGAGAAGCAAGAGGCACTGGGGGCAGGTGAGTGTGTGTGGGGGGGATGCCTGGAGGTGATGGTGGCCTGAACCTGCAGCTCCCAGGACAAGGGGCAGCAGGGTGGCGGCTGCTGTTTTCTCAGCTGACTTCACTGGGTGCGCACATCTGGGTGTGGATCCGTCTACGAACCACCTGATGCCCATAAACATGAAAAACAGGAGCGGGTACACACTGTGCGGAAGAGAGTGTTCTTCCTGGGGCGCACAAATGGAGTGGGTGGGTAATCAACGGCAGAATCCAGTGCAAATATATCATCATTCCTGTGACCAGGTGGATTCCTCAAATGTCAGCTTCTTGGAAGAGGTGGTAACCCTGAAACCATCCTAGCTCATGACTGTCATCAGAGCCCCTGTGTCTTACCCTCGCCTCCTAGCAAACACAGGAGGAGCCTGAAAGGGCATCTAAGATACTTTCCTAGGGCTCAGCCCCCACCCATCTTTTCCTCCAACAGGACTTCCCGTCAGAAAACACTGTCCAATTTCTCCCTCTCCACTAGTTGGACCACATGTTACCTCCAAGATCCTATACATTCCTCACCTACTCCTGGAAGCCTTCCAAACCACCCTGGGAAGACCTCAGAACCATCTTGTTCAGAACTCCCACAGCTGTTTTTGCCAGGGCTGCTCACACAGGTCTCACCATGTGGCTGTTGCCTGCACACCGTCCCTGTGCAGGGCATTGCATTGGGCACAACAGGGAACCCCAAAGCCCCCTGAAGACGTAAGCAGCTGCCATCAAGTATCTTCTGGGGGTGCACAGAACACAGATGGAGATGTGAGGGCTGGGTGAGCACACATAATAAACGAGTGGGAGATCATGACAGAGACTCATCGTTCCTGGTTTGGAGGGGGGCCAGTTAACAGAGGAGCAAGCAGGTGGCTCTGCCCAGTTAATTTCAGGACTCTTTTTTTTAAAAGGAAAGTTGCAGGCAGAATAAAGGTGAGCAGTGGCAGGCAGGCAGGGAGAGAGAAGAATAAGAAACATTTTGATTTATTTTTATTTTAGTTGTTCGTCTTGGTGATTCCAGTCTGCCCCAGAATATGAACCTGGGTCCTTGGGATATACACAAGGCCAACCGGAGGTGGCAGACCCAACTGCTACTCCACCTGGGTGCTGCTCCTCAGAGCTCTTTTGAAACCAGCACCTGGTATCTGCTAAATGCCTGTAGTTACCTGACTGAAAGTATCACCACCACTGTCTGAAAGCCTTGTGTGGGATCCAAAGCTCCTCTCACTCTCCTGCCCACCTGCCCTCCACGGGGTTGGAGGAAGGAAGCCTCTGTTCCAGCAAGTGGAGGAGTTGCCACCTTTCTGCCAAGCGCAAGGTTGTTTAACCCAAGCCAACTGGCTGCTATGTCCCCACCGTTCTAGTCCCCGAGGCTCAGAAGCTCCTGATCACCACAAAATGCAGGACCAGAAAGAAGCACCCTAGATTGAGGTTCCTGTCCAATAGTCACAGACACATCCCTCAGGGAGGGCTGGCCTCTTGTCTTCCTTAGCCGACAGACTGATGTCTGGCAGAAGTTTAGCAAAACGATGCCCCTTGCTTCTCTGCATGAAGCCCTGTTAGGAGACAGACCTGCTCTCCATTGTACTCCCAAAGCAAGTTATCTTTAATTTTAATATTTTAGCCATCCACACCATGGCTAACTGCCCGCGTTTCCATTCTAATATTACCTGAAAATACCCTCTCCACTTCCCCACCGAGGTGTCTGAAGTTGCACTATTAGTTCCATCATCTGATAGGCCTATAAGGAGGCCATAAAAAGTAGAAATCAGGTATGCTTAACAATGCTTAAAATGATAACATTTTGTTAGGTGTATTTTACCATGAAAAAAAAAATGGAAGGAATGTGCTGCAAATTGTCAACAGCACTATTTTTCTAGATGATAAACATTTGGGTGATTTTACGTTCATTTTTTAATACTTTTCTATATTAATTAGACTTTTAATGCTTTAAAATCATTTCTTTACCTTCAGTCCTGGATCCTGGTCCCTATATAGGCCTTACACGGCCTACACCATAGCTGCCTGAGCCACAGTGATGTGCCTATTTGATTCTTTCAAACAACTGGGCATGTGTTATTTGTATAGTGAGAAAGGAAGACAGTACTCTTTCTGTTTTGAGAAATAAGCACCTTGGCTTTCAAAAAAAAATTACAATTCGTCCCCTGGAGAGGTAATACCTCATGTCCTTATGTGTCCAACTTCTGAGCTCAGGGGTTTTCTAAAAGAATCTCCCAAGAGTATTGAAGAAAAGACTTTCTGGTTCCTTAAAATTATATTCCAGCCTTGGAGCAATGGAGTTGCAGTTTCCAGAGCAGTGGAAAGGAGAAAGGAGGTGGTAAGAGAACGTTCCTGCTATCCTGACTGCCTGTTGATGACCACTCCTTCCTGGGGGTAGGGACCAAGACAGGATTTTTCCCAGTTTCTCTGAGTTGGAGACTCCATATGCCTTTCATTGCTAAGTAGATGCTTTGGGGAAATGTCAAGTAGGGCCATCTTGATGGCAGGGCACACAAGTCTTTGGGGCTGGAGGATCCTAGAGAGGTCATTCAGTTCATTCCCCTGCCTCCAGGCGGCACTGGAATTATCCCAGCTGGGTGAGCCTTATCTTGTTTTGAGGCCTTTGGAAGCTGGGCCCTCCACACCCTTATGTGGTCACTCATTCTGATGCCTAAACATTTCTAGCCAGGAAGTCCTTCCTCATGTCTACTCCAAACCCTCTATGCTATGAATTTCCATCCTGTGGTCCCTGTGGGTCTGGATAGAGACAGAAAAATGCTTCTTATTTCCCTGGCTTCATCTGAGGTCAGAAGCCAACAGAAACTTAAATCAGGACAAAGTACTAACTGTGTGTGACCCAGGGCAAGCCACTACTACTCTTTGACTCCAGTTCCTTCGCTTGTAAAATAACACCTGTGCTGAAGGAACTGAAAAGATCAAAGAAGATTGTGAATGCATGGAATGGCCATAAAACTTCTACTAATGTGATTTAATAATTATTATTAATAAATAATAACTACTTATCCTGGTTGATCCACTGTACAAGAAGGTTTCTAATTTGGTGGTACTCAATATCATTTTGGCTAATATCAGAACAATTATTTTAAATAAAAATGTAATGTGTGTTAGAAAAGAATAAAACCAGACCATCAAGTCTAGGATTTCAGAAGTATTATTGCTTAGAACAAGGGCATGTTAAAAAAACAACCAAAACTTAACATTGTTTTAAAAATATCTTGAGCAAATAATATTCAAGGAAGCACAAAGGTAAGGTAGGAATTATAAAAGTGGTTTGAGAAGTGCTAGCTGAGTGGAGATAGCAAAGGAAATAAAAGGCACTGGTTCTAATGAGAAAGCCAGAGTGGCTGAGTCAGGGGGAGGACGAGAAGAGAAGTCCCAGGGGACAGGAGACAACTGGTGAGCGGCTGTTGAGCATCCTGCCCACATAGGCAGCCCTCTTTGGGTTCTGGAACAATCTGTCTCCCCCAGAGCTGGACTGTTACCAGCTCCATCAAGGTTCATGGACAGGCTGGGTTGAGTTTCTTTGTGTATATTCCTAGTCCCCAGGGCTCAGAGCTCCCTCTGCATCTTGCTTTCCCATGACACGAGGATCTGGACAACTTTAAGTCCACTTGAATCTCTTCTGCAACAGTGCCCACAGCAGGTTTGTCAGCCTATGCTGTGGAACTCAACCAGCAACAGGGAACTAACAATTTGCCAAGCAGATTCTCTTCCTCCACTCTCGATGTGGGATTGGATCAAGAAGCCGTGGCAGAAAAGGTCCTGAGACCCCTGTGTGTGCAGTGCCACTCTGGGCAGCAGGGACTTAGAGTGAATAAAAGAGGCCTTTGTCCTCCAGGAGCTCAGAGCTGAGCCAGGGAGACCTGCCTCTCATAGTCATCCCAGCTGTGATGGAACTGTGTCTAAGACTCAGGGGACTCAGGGAAATGGTCCCCTCTGCCTGGGCATCCTAGGGCCAGGCATTCTTCTGGAAGAGGACTTTAGCATCCTGTTCCCCAGGAAGAAGTCCCAGGTCCTTCATTTATCATCCATTCCTCTGTTCCTCTGATCATTGTAATGCTTCCTCTTGAACCAGGATTTCTCAAATCCTGGGGTCTGGAGACGGGGTTCTTTGGAGTTTGAGAGGTTGCTACAAGACTTTTCAATGTTTTTGTTTTAATTTTGGAATAAGCTACAAAAATCAATATAAACATATTTTATATCATCTGGATGCTTGGCTTACAGCCAATTATGTGATCTGAACATTTTAGTGTCTATGTTTGCACTGATATATATGGAAAACAGGTTTTTTTTTAAATTTAAATAAACCTACATCCAGAAAAATACAAACTTTAAGTATATATCTATACAAATTTTCACAGAAAGAACCTATCTGTGCAAACAGTTCAGAAACGGAATATTATTACAGTTCCTGCCCTAGATCCATCTTAAAATCTTAAAACCTTCTACACCCTCCAAAGGTAACCACTATCCTGACTTCTCAAACCATATATCAGATTTGCCTGTTTTGGGACTTGATATAACTGGGTTATATAGAACAACTCTTTGGTCCCTAGCCTCTCTCACATTATGCCCCAGCGACTCATCCATGTCACTGGCAGGTAGTCATAATCAACAGCAGTTTATTGCTTCTTAAAGTGAGATTCCCAGAAGTAGTTCTTGGGGTTCTCTGAAACTACCAGTTGGAGAAAGGCAAATATGGGCACCTACTGGCACAGGTGTTTAAAGCACTCAGCTGTGGGGCACAACATCCTGTCCTGGGTATTTACTCCTAAGCCCAGGCTTGCCAAGTCCCCTCCAGGTTGGTAGTTTTCCTACAGCGTTGAGCTCTAGGTCTAGCAGATGCTCTTCCCTCTGCCTGAGATGCCCTCTCTTTGTTTGTCTTGCCTAGCAAAGGCCTGTGCATCTTATGTCATCTGAAAGGCTACCTCCTCTGTGAGGTCTCCCTTGGCTTCTTGGGGCAGATTAGCCACCTCTTCTCTTGGCCTTCCTCTGTGAATTATCCATACCTCTGCAGAATTTACCAAACTATGTAGTGACTATGGGTCTGTCTCTCCACTCAATAGCAGGCTTCTTGAGACTGGAAGCACTGGGTGATACTGGGCTCAATTCCAGAGTGACAAGGAGGGAGTCTTGCTACAACCCACCCAAGGCCATCAGGCAGGGTCAGGGTTCTCTGTCCTGGCTCACCTTTCTTATTAAAACTGGAGTTCAGTTGGCCCTAGAATCCTTGCACCATCGGCAAGGCTGGACAACATGAGAACTACGGCTTGGTATTTCCTTGGACAATCCACCACACCAAGGAATTAAAGGGCTGGAGCTCACTGCTTATGCTCAATGCCAGCACCTAGGGCCCAAGGGTGAGATACTTTACCAGGCAGGCTTCAGTTTGCTTATCTGTGAAATGGGGACAACGAACCTGGTCACCTTCCTCTTTCCTGCGAAGAGTACCACGTTAATGAATGCCCAGGACCGGACATGACTCTACATAAGATGGAGTGCAAGCTGCCTCAAGGCAAGGGAATGGACTTGCTGACCCTTGGCTCTCTCTTCCTGCCCAGGACTGAAGGATAGTATGAGGCCCACAATTCAGCTGTGGCTGCTCATCCTGGTTCCCCACCCTGCCCTGGGTTGGTCTTGGCGTGGAAGCCCTAATCTACTTGCTAAGCACCTATTCCATTCCCACCTAGATTTGACCAGCCCAGTGCCTTGCTCCTATAAGTGCTAAGTTCGCTCCATTGCAGTAAATTGCATTTCTTTATCCCTTCTAATGGAAACTTACTCATAGTGCCCCTTTTAGGCAGTCTTCTCTTATCAATCTTGGGTCGACGGGGCTCATCTACACTGTTGCCATTTGCACGGCGTTTGGCTACTAACCCCCACCCCCATCCCCCGCCCCAATTTCCCACCCACACGGCATCCTGAGGTAAAGCAGCATCACTGCGACTTGGCTCGTCCTTGGTACAGCAGCCACTGCGCCTTGTGGGAAGCGGGTGTTTCCACGGCAACCGAAAGTAAGGGGGCGCCGAAAACCTCTTCATTGGTCATTGAGGTCGAGGTCCCGCCTCCGCCATCAGAAGGGACCAATCGGACGCAAACTAGGTAAGGCCGTGTTGGCGGATTTGGGGGGCGGGGGTGACACACGTACCCGAGAGTCAGACCGTTGATTCCTTTTCTCCTGGCTCTCTTGTCCAGAGTCTGGGGCTTGGGGAGGGCGGGGAAGCGCAGGATGTTCCCTCGGGCGGGGCTGGGCGGGCGCTGAGCCCTGTGGATGGCCTGGGGAGAAAGCAGTTTTGCTTCCCAGCAGCTCAGGCCTGCGGGGGAGGGCCGGCTCCTTGGGGCTGCCTCCGGGAGGTCCCCGGAGGGCCGCTGGACAGCCGAAAAGGCGCAGCCGGGTAGGGGAGGAAGTCGAGGGAAGGGATTGGAGGAGGATCCCAGTAACAGAAGTTCCTGGGGATGGAGAAGTCTGGGCATGGAGTCACAGGTAACCTGGAATTCGTATCTTCGCTTTGCCCTCACCAGCAGAGTGACCTTGCATACAAGGTGACTTCTTTTTGTTTAGGACCGTACACCTGTTGTTTTGTGCCAATTCCTGTGAAGTTTTCCCTCCATAATGCCCTCAAAATGACCCTGGAATAGGTAGGTGCTATCTTTATCTCCATTTTACAGATAAGGAAACTGAGGCTCACGGAGACAAGAAGGGAAAAGCCCAGAATGAGCTCAGTTTCCAGAAGTGAGAATCATCAGGCCATCTAGTGGAGGGGGTGGTGAGGGGGGGAGGAGTGGGAGGTACCATTCCCACCATCACCCCAGGATCCTGGCCTGCCCGGAAGGAAAGGTCATGCCAAGCCATGAGACATGCTTGGTTTCCTTTACCAAAATTGCCTCAGGCTCTCTCTGGGGTCGGGTAAACCACTGCTGACTGGTGATAGGGCCTTCACTGCAAGAGATAAAGGGAAATGGAATCTTCTCCAGAAAGTTCCCTTTGCAGAAGACAGCAGATTAAAGATAGAGCCCTCCTTCACAGGAAGAAGGGAGAGTTTGTTATTCCTTTTTGACCTTCCAAAATCATTTCATATTGCCTCTGGAAAGTCCTCATTTAACTATTAAAGACCCATTTAAGTGAGTCTGGTTGGAGCTGAGACCTAACAAGAAGCAGTCCCTAGTGGGACAGCACTGAGGTACTCCAAATGGCCTAGAGCTGAGCCAGCAAAGTGGGCTCTGGATTTAGCATTAGAGTGGACCCAATATTAAAGCCTCAAGTTCTCCATCTATAAAATAGTTTTGATTAGATCGTGAGACTTAGGAAAAAGCATGACAACACCCGCTAGCTTTCTTGGTGGCATCTGTGACGTGGATGTGAATGATGACATCTGTGATGTGATGCAACAAAGCTCTCAGCAGGGTGTTCCCGCTCCACTCCACACATACATCAAAGTTTCCAGGTATCTCACAGTAACAGGAATAAGCTTTTTCCTTCCAGAGGTCAGAGTCAAAACAAACACTTAAGGAGCACCTAAAAGCTGATGATTTTTGTGTGTCTAACATGTGTCAGGCTTAATCATCAATGAATAAGTTTTCCTTTCTTCTAAAAATATTATCGTCATTCCCCATCTTTCAGATGAGGAACCTGAAATTTATAGAGGTTAAGAAAGTTCACCCTGTGAATTTCAAACTCTTTCTCATGCAAATAACAGAAAAGCTGACTCAAATTGGTTTATGCTAAGAAGGGAATTTACTGGCTTGGGAAACTGGAAAAATCCAGGCATAACTAGACTAGATCCAGAAACTTAAAAACAAAACAAAACAAAAAACCAAAGAAACCTTCATGATGATTTAAATCTCTCCACTCTGACAACTTGGTGCCATGTTTGGGCTTCATGTGTAACTCTGGGTTCATTGTTATGAAACTAGAACTCAAATTCTAGTTTAAGTATAAAAAGGGTCTCTTTTTAGTAACTGTAACATAAATCCCAGGATTTGCTATAATTAGATAGCCAGAAGTCATGTGACCACACTGCTAAAAATCACTATGTTGAAGAGATTTGGTGTTGACTGATGGTTGGGTCCAGGGCCCATGTCTGCAGCTTCACGTGTACCAGTGGGCTCTACCTGTATCAGTGGGCTTCACCTGTACCAGAGAAGGAAAGAAGAATATTTCTTCAAATAAGGAACAGACGATAGGGGGAACGGGTGTCTGCAGCTAACTTGACCTCTGTGCGCCATACTGACGTTGAAATGACGAGGGACCTGGTTTGAACCCTGGCAATTGAACCCACATTCTGAATTCCTCTACACCTTCTACTACAGGTGCTGCCTGGTGATTAACACCTCACAGATTAAAACAGACTTGAAAGCTGAAGTCCTGCCCCAGAAGAGAGTCTACCCTTTCTCTCTAGTCCCAAGTTAGTGCTCATCACACCTGGCACACTGTCCCCACCTCCAGCCCAGCCCTGGCTGCTGGAGAGTCCTTGGTACCTTTCTGATAGGTGGACTTGGGCTATTGCCTGCCATGCTATGGAATGTCCTCTACCTTTAGCTGATTGTGCACTGTCCTGGATTCTCCAGGGAAGTTCCTCAGACTATGTTCTCCTTTCCCTTCGTGTGGTCCCTCCCTGGGACCATGCAGATTTGAGCAGTAGACAGCAGTTATGATTTTGAGGGGCCCTAGTTATTGCCTTCTGTATAGCTCTTTACTTTAAAAAAATTCCATCATTATATGGGATTTCACTCCTTTAATTCCTGTTGAAATTCAAATTCTCCTGAGAGAGGGAGACTAGTAGGTCTTATCTCTCATTCACACTTTAGTGACAAGTAGTCCACAAAATACTTTTTGAGGGCAGGCTTTATTATCATGGCCATCATTTGTTGAGTCCTTACTATGTGCCTTTCACTGATTCAGAAGCTCATACATGTCATTTCATCCTCATGGTTCTGGAAGGTGGGTACTATTACTACTTCTATTTACAGATGAGGACATTGAGACCAAGAATTGTTAAAGATCTTGCCCAAGATCTTCAAGCAGAGGAGCAGGGATTTAAATGCAGGAAGGGTGGTGCCAGAGCCCCACCAGGGAAATCTCTAACACTCCTCAGTTTACAAACATCTTCAGTGTATTCATGTATATCTTTGCACCTCCCAACAGTTCAGTGAGGTAGTGGGTATGATCATCCTCATTTTATCACGAAGAATGTTGAGGAGGCTGAGTTCAGTCAATTGGTGAGCACCAAATCCAGGATGTGAACCTCGTTCTCCCATCTCAGATCAGTTCTCCTTGGACCACACACAGCAAGCACATGGGGAAAGGAGCCTTGAGTCAGTTCACTGGTCTCCTGGGGACAGAGGGAATGTGTGGTGGTCATAGAAGCTGAGCACCTGGGAAATATGAGGGATATGGGTAAGCAATGTCCAAAACAAGTGTCCCTGGTGCCTTCACAGGGCTGACAGTCTAGCAAACAAAAACACACTTGCTATTTCCTGAGTGTTTGTAGTAAGCTGTGCTCTGTACTGGGTGCTAGACCTGCATTGTTTCTATAGTTCTCTTTTCAGTAGGAGACCAGAGCATAGGAAGGGCTAAGATTCTATTTGACTTCAGTCTGACTGCAGAGTCTGAGACTCTCACCACTAGGCTGGACTGCCTCCCTCTTGGAGTGTAGTAAGGACCCAGTGTCTACTTACGGAGCAATGAACACACACACACACACACACACACACACACACACACACACATCCATGCACACACATAGCCCTATCACCAGAGGCAGCTATCTCTGCCGTATCCAGCACCTTCCCTGCCACCAGGAGCTAGGCCCCATTCAGGAGGGAGTTGGGTAAGAAAAGGTCATCTCCCAGGCAGGAACAGTTTGACACACTTCAGAATCTCTGGATGGAAACTCCTAGGGAAGTTGAATGAGAGTGATCTAACCAGAGGTCCCAGAAGGAGAAACCAGGGCCTTAGGGGTGGAAGTGGAGGGAGCTCAGCTGTTCTGCCTGGGTATTCTTGCACTATGCTTCCTTGTGCCTCAGTTTCTTCTGTAAATTGAGCTGAGCACAAGCTACATCTGAAGTATTTGCTATAGAAACTTCCTAGAGCCACTGAATTCTTCATCCTCCTTACTTTCTGACCTGGTTCTTCCTGATTTTTCACAAAGTTTGCTTCCCAATTTACATTTGTGGAACTGAGGTTCAAGGGGGCAATGCCATGAGAACCCACCTTGAGTCTTTTGCCCCAACAAGAATCTGCTAAGTGTTCAACTGTGTGCCAGAAGCTAGGCCCAGGACATAGAGCAATGAGTGAGACAGACTTGTCCCACCTCCAGGAGCACCAGTTCCAGTAGGGGAAGGGATGACAGGGAGAAAATGCTAGCAGTGTTGGTAGGACAAGTGACAAGAGCTAAAAGCCTTTTTGGTGAGCAGCGAACAGTGATACACTTAGTATCTATAGTACACCTATTTCAGGACCTAGCAGAATGAAAGTTTGGTGCTGGGAGTTGAAATGTGGAAGATTGGGGTCGGGATCAGCCATCCTGGTTCAAGTGGGGTGCTGGCTGGGAGAAGGAGTTAGACTGGCACCAGCTTCAAAAATCCCTGGACCAAGCCCTCTTTCAGCCTTTGCTTGCTGCCTCTCAAACCATGCTCTGCCTGCCCGGAGTTTCCATTGTAACAGTTTCCTTGTCTTGGGTGATTTCCAGCCCCACCTGCTTTCCTGGAGTCCAGTTCATTCAACACTCCTGCCAGGCATATACCAGTTTCTTTCTGAGTAACTCCAGGGACCCATGGTGACCTCACCTGATCTTGATTCAGTCTGACTCATTCTCTCTCTTTCTAGAAGTGGCTCTTGGTGGCTCTTACCTCATGTTTAGACACCTGGGCCTCATGGGAGGGGCAGATCCCTCTCCCCATTCCTAATGGTTAATCAGGTCTGTGTCATACAGAAGTCAGGGAGCCCTGAGGAGGACACGGTCATCCACTGGGGCTGAACTCACTCCCTCTGTGACTTACTTCAGATATCTCCTTGCCAGTCAGTGACCATGAATATTCTCCAGTTTAATTTCTTTCTTTTTGTTTTAAAGAAAAGATGCAGGCAGGAATGAAGGCAAGCAGGCCAGCAGGCAGAAGGAGAAATGCGGAAGAAGCACTTTGTTTTGTTTAATTATTCATCTTGGTTGTTTCCCCAGCTCCTGATCTTGAACCAGGGACCTTGGGATGTGTGTGAACTGTGCCGCAGTAGACTAACCCACTAGACCACCAGGGTTTGCTTGATTTCTTATTTTTAACAGGAAAAAAGACACTATGTAAGAAGAATAGCTATTATTAATTGACTGCTTCCAAGAAGCAGGACACTTCAGAGACATCACCATAGTCTTCACACAGAATGAGGAAACCAAAACTTAGAGAGGGTCTTGACTTGTCTAAGGTCACACAACAGGGGCTTGACTAAGCTACATCAAGTTAGGAGGGGTCACACTTAACTCCCTTTCCCCAGTTACCCACAGGTGGGTAAGAAGGAAAAGGGGGCTCATTCCACCTACCCGGCTTGACCCTGTTCAGACCCAGTCGCAGCACACTGAGGGGCTCTTTGTGTGGAAGGGATCGAAGCTCTGAGAGGAGCCACCATTTGCTCAACCGAAGAGTTGGAGGGCCATCACTTCCTTGATGAAAAGAGAGTGCATGGAATGCACGCCTCTTATGAGCTGACCAGACCTGTGCTGCTTGGTAGAGGTCATCCCATCAAATGTTTAGTTGGGCCCAACCCTGTCACTTCAGCTTCCTTTCCTTTCACTCCCACAGCTGGTCCCCTGTCTGCCTGGGTCCTTCCCAATGAGCTCTTCCCCCATCCTAACCACACCAGATGAGGCTGGATAGTCTAATACTGTGGCCACTGGCCACACGTGGCTTCTGAGCACTGGGAATGTGGCTAGTGTGATCGAGGAACTGAATTTTAAATTTCATTTGAATCACTTTACATTTAAACTTTTTAAATTGATAATGCAGTTATTAGAAAACATTTAAGTATGTTTGGAGCAATTTGGGTATGTGAATCTACTTTCTCAACTGTGAGTTTTATGAAATTGAAGTACAGATAATTTTCTGATGAAAATAATATGCATTTTAAGTGTAAAGTAGGCACCAGATTTTGAAGACTTAGTAAAATAAAATAGAAAAATATTGCATGTTGAAATGAAACTATTTATCATGTCGCATTAAACCAAATATATTATTAGGAACTCCCTGGTGCAGCAGCACTTAGGTCAGTTGTTTCCAAGGGAACAAACCACATACCCCTTGAGTTCCAGGTCCAGAGGGAGGCAACCAGTGTGAACAACTAAATAGAAATAAAGATGCTTCTTCCTCCTCAGTCTTCCTGCCTGCCTGCCTACTTACCTTCATTCCTGCCTGCACCTTTCCTAAAAATATTTTTTATAGATATGTATATATCTATAAAATTAAAATTAATTTCACTTTATTATTTTTTTAATGTAGCTATTAGTAAAATTTTTTTTCCCCCTTAGGAAAATTGCTGGCAGGAATGAAAGCAAGTAGGCAGGCATGCAGGAAGAGAGGGGAGGAAGAAGCATCTTATTTTATTTTTATTTAGTAGTTTGCAACTAAATAAGTTACCTCCCCTGGTACCAAACCCAGGGATATGTGCCCTTGAGCTCCTTCCAAGGCAAAGGACCTAATTGCTTCGCGACCAGGGCATGCCACTAGTACAATTTTAATGACTTTTGTGACTCGTATTATATTTCTATCAGGCAGTGTTAGCCTAGAGGTTATATGTATGGGTTCAAATCCTAACTCTGTGTCTTTGAGCACCTTAACCAAACTTTCTGTCCTCAGTTTAATCACATATAAGATAGGGATAAGCAGTAGCGTC
Source organism: Solenodon paradoxus (assembly GCA_004363575.1). NCBI lineage: Eukaryota > Metazoa > Chordata > Mammalia > Eulipotyphla > Solenodontidae > Solenodon > Solenodon paradoxus. Next base: position 196,880 of record RJWH01002014.1, on the reverse strand, counting down.
TCCCTCATAGAATTCCTCAGAGGAATAAATGAAATGATGTTTGTAAAGCATTTAGCATAGTGCCTGGCATATAATAGTGCACTGGAAAAAATTATTATTATAGACTTCCTTTTAGCATAAGATTCCAAATGTAGTTCAGTTCAACTTAACACTATTTGTTGAGAGCCTTCTGTGTGCCAGGCTCTGGGGATCACAAGCCCAGCTAAGGCCTCTGTCCTCATGGAGCTCCCACCCTGTAGGGGAGAGTCTAGAAGAAACAGGCTATGTGCTGGGGAGGAAAAGAAACATGGAGATGTGTTAGGAGGTGATTCAAGACTGCTTCCGCAGGATTGGCCACGGAAGTCTCCGTAGAGCAGGGAACATTTGGGTTAAATCTGACAACCTGGTGAAACTGAGGGGGCAGGGACAGGATAGCTAGTGCAGGGGCCCCTCTAATGTCTGTCTGTCTGTCTGTCTTCCGTATTGCCCAGTCTGCTTTGCCAAGTTTTCCACTTTTTAGATCTAACTCTCTTGGCCATTGCACTGTCCCTGTATTCATGGCAACCTTTGTAAAGCTGATGCCCATTATTCCCCTTCTCATCTGTGCTGCAAGAGAATCTCCCTTCCTTTGCCCCGCTCCTTTGCCCTTCCCGCTGAGTCCCCCATTCTAGGAAAGTTTCTCCTGGCAGTGCCTGTTCTCTCAGGTCTCTGTGGGGTTCTTCCAGACTGAATACTTTATTTGACACCATCCCTGTTCCCTCCCACAGCCCCTTCATTTTTCTAGGACAGATTAGCTGCTTTCCTAGGGCAAGAACCAGAAGTAGGTCTTACTCTTCTAGCTGAGCCACTCAGCTATGGATTGCATATCTCTGCACTGGGGAATCAGAGAAGCATGTCTTCCCAGGCAGAGTGGAAAATCCCTGGTGAGGAAAGGGCCATGGAAATTTCTTCTTAATGTTCTCTTTCCAGATTTGGACTCTTCCCAGAAAGCAGCCAAGCATTTGCCCAGTGGCTTACGGGGCAGCTCTGTTCTTCCTCTGTCTCTCCTGCCCCCTCCCTCCACCCCAGGCTTGAACCCAAGGAGCCACAGCTTGGCAGGGAGGTGGGGACAGGGGCAAGCTCAGAGAAAAGCATCAGTGGCAGAGTGGCAGCTGAGCTCTGTCTCAAAGAATGACGCTTGGTGTCATCCAGTTCTATCCCTCACTTCAAAGATGAAGAAATAAGGGTCAGTGGCAAAATCATACTAAACCACAGCTCTCCCAGTCCAAGCTCCTTCCATTGCCCATGTTCCTTGGTTTCCTCATCTGTAAAATGGGAGTCATTGTCATCATCATCATATCATAACAATACCTACTTAAAAGGCTGGTGCTGTGTTAAGTGACTTAAAGATATAAAGCTTTCTATAAATATGGCTGAGGTATCCTCTCCAACCCCAAGCCTTCCTTTTAGTTTCATGGTGAAATGTGCAGTTCTCATTCTGCCAACTGTTGACTCAGGGCTCAGGGAGTACTTCTACAGGCTTGAATTTATCACCAGTGGTGGTAGTTTCCAATGAAGCCTGCCCCTATATTGTCTACAGATTGTGTCCACAGCATGTTTGGCCCATCTTTGTCCTGCTGCTTTATAAATGTACATAGATGCAATTATGATGAATAACATATGAACTGACAATGCTGTTAAGGAAGCCACAGGTTTGTTATATATGTAGTCAATCAATGGTAGTAAGCCAGCTAAAATTTTGGAGGTTCACAATGGATTGGGAGCCCCTGGGATAGGTACCCCAATTCTCAGCTTTTCTCTCTGGGGGAACTAGGGCTCTTCTCCTGTCCTATGAGATGTGCCAGCCCAAATCAGCAATCCAGCTGCCCCTCAGAAGGATTCTAAGAGGGAACCAGAATGTTGTCTGGAGGCCCAGGTGAGAGAATGAGGCGAGTGGCCTGCACATCTTCAGGACTGAAGTCTCATCTTCCTCTGGGAAACTCTCTCCCCCCCTCTCTCCTCTGACTTCCTAGGATGTCATCAAATACTGCAGATCAGTAACCCTCATCTGACCCCTCACCACTTACCACCTTGTAGGCATGGGTACAATGGGACTTGAATGTGGGGTCTTTAGACTTGATTAGAATGTGAAGAGGCATGAAAGTGTTTGGAAGTGTTGTGAACCCTTGGCGGCAATGTAAAATGGTGCGCCCATTATGGAAAACATCATGGTGGTTCCTCAAACAGTTAAAAATACAATTCTATGATCCAGTAATTCCACTTCTTAGCATATACCCAAAAGAAGTGAAAGTAGAAGACTATTTGTACACCCCATGATAAGAGGATTATTCGCAATACCAAAAGTTGGAAGCAACCCATGTATCTATCAATGGAGGAATGGATAAGCAAAATGTGGTCTGTACATGCAATGAAATATTATTTAGGCTTTAAAAAAAGACAACCCCAGCAATTCTGACCTTTGTTACAATATAGTTGACCCTTGAAGACATTATGCTAAGTGAATAAGACAGGCACAATAAGACTATACTATGTGATTCTACTTTTGTGAAGTAGCCAGAGAAGTCGAAACAGTGAGATAAAAAATAGAACGGTGATTTCTGGGGTGGATTTCTAGAGCTAAGGGTGGAGAAAATGGGAATTGTGGTTTAATAGATATAAAGTTTCATTTTTGTAAGCTGAAGAAATTCTGTTTCTCCCCCAACCCCCTGCCCTCATTCCCACACAGGGACTCAGGTGACTAAGGCACAGGCTGTGCCTGGGGGCGGGGGTGAGGGGAAAAAAGTTCTGGAATTGTTTGACAACTATGTGAGTTTTCTCTTTCCCTTTTTTTTTTTTTTTTTTTTTTTTGGTTAAATTCCTATCCCTGGATGTTGAACTGAGGTCCATCGGCTTTACATGGGCTGCACTTTAGTCACCTTAACCACCTAAGTCACAGGGCAGAGCCAATGTGAGTCTTTTTAACACTACTATTTAAAAATATTTTTACTATGTTTTCTAAAGGAAAGGTACAGACAGGAATGAAGGCAACCAGGCAAGAAGAGAGAGGAGGAAGAAGCATTTATTTTATTTAGTTGTTGATCTTTGCTGTCGCCTGCCCCACTAGCCATCAGGACTCCAACCTGGGTCCCTGTGCATGTGGACTGCGCTGGCTGTAGACAGCAAACTCAACTGCTACTCCACCAGAGCGCAGCTTCACTTTCTATGTCTATGAATTTGCCTACACTGAACGTTTTATATAAATACAATCGTATAATATGTGGTCTTTAGTGAGTGACTTTCACTTAGCATAATGTTTTTGAAGACCATCCATGTTGGTCTTGTTTTTACTGATGAATGATATTCCACTGTATTGGTAAACCACATTTTGTTCATCCATCCATCTGTGGATGGACATTCGAGTTTCAACTTTGATGTGATGAATAATGCTACTATAAACATTTGTATATAAGTACTATATGAACATGTCTTTTAATTTATCCTGGGAAAATAGTGAATCAGATGGTAATTCTATCTAACATTTTGAGGAACTGCCAAACTGCTTTCCAAAGTGCTCCATTTTATAATCCCTCTAGCAATGTATCAAGGTTCTAATTTCTCCACATCCTTGTCAACCTTGTTTTGGTTATAACCATTTGGGTAGTGAAAAACTTGTGTCTTATTGTAGCTCTAATTTACATTTCCATAATGACCAATTATATAAACATATTTTCATGAATGGATTATTATACTTTGTACATCTTCTTTGGAGAAAGGTCTATTCAGATTCTTTGCTCATTTTTTATTTAAGTTTATTTATTTTTGAGGGGAAGGAAGGGCAGAAGGAAGGAAGAGGAGGGAGAAGCATTTTATTTAGTTAGTTGTTTATTTTATTTTCCCAGTCACCCCCTTGGGTTCTGCATGATCCACACCCCAGCCGTCTCAGTCACTGAGCCACAAGTATACTCTTTGCTCGTTTTCAGATTGTGTTGTAAGAGTTCTTTATATGTAATAGATACAAACCACTTAATATAATGTGTTTTATATATATATGATTTGCAAATATTTTCTTCCAGTATATAGACTGTCCTTTCACTTTCTTGATTCCATTATTTAAAGTACAGATATTAAAAAAAAAATTTTTTTTTAAAGGTATCGGCAGGAAGGAAAGTGACTAGGCAGACAGGCAGGGAGAGAGAGGAAGAAGCATTTTTATTTTATTTCCATTTTAGCAACATTGGTTGCTTCTTCCCAGACCCAGGACTGGAACCCAGGGGTATGTGGCCTGTGCTCCTTTAGAGGCAATTGACCTAGCTACTGCTCCATCAGTACACACCAGATACTTTTGATTTTTATAAAGTTGACTTGTTAATCTCTTTTACCACTTATACTCTTGATGTCATATTTAAGGAAATAATGATAAAACCCAAGGTCATGAGGATTTACTCCTAACTTATTTTCTAAGAGTTTTATAGTTCAACTCGGCCATTGAGGACTATGATCTACTTTGAGTATATATGTATATAGATACATGTATATGTATATAGATATCCATGCATATGTGTAGATATCCGAGTTTATTGAAGTACTGAAGCATAATTTACACTCAATATATTTAACCAATTCTAAGTGTATTGTTCAGTTAATTTTATCTTAAATACTTTTAATCATTCTATATTTTAGGATATCTTTTCCTAGGAAGTTAAGGATAGGGAGAATTTTGTGCCCATTTTCTTTTCTTCTTTTGTTCTACCATTTTACTTGTAAATAAGTGTGTATGTGTGTTTGTGTGTATGAATACATACATCTTTTCACAAAAAGATGAGAGAGAAAGCCCAAGAAACCATTTTGTTATCAGCTTCATAAGAACTCCCACTTACTTTGGCTTTCTCTTTCAGTCTCATGGACCCAATTGATTATATTTAGGTTGAACGAATGAATGCAAGTGACATTCATTCATTTCTGTGTTCAGAGCCATCCATACCTCATAGCCATGTTGTTTCCATGCTGCTGCCCGTGGTTGAGATCTAGATAGAGATTTCTCAGCTGGGCCCCTGTACAGATGTGTCTGAGTTTAATGGACTGTTTTCTAATTTGTGATTCCTTCATAAACAGCCCCTCTTTCAGGAGAATGACAGAGTTACATCATAATCTATTAATTGGGCCTGGTTCCTGTGCCCTCTATTTCCTCAGCCTTCTACTGGGCTGCCCCAGCAGCATTTCACTGGCTCCAGCAGCAAAAGCAGGATGTTGCTGCCTGAACTGCACTGAGCTGGGGAATTAGGGCTCAGGGGGTTGAGTTGAAGGCCCAAGAGTTAGAAAGCCACACATATCATCTTAGCCTTTCCATATCCCTGAGCCCATCATCACCACTGAGCCACTCTGAACTTTTGCTTTTCCTTCTGAAAGAAACCCGATATAGGAGGCTTAATATGTGCTACATTTTAAAAAAATGTATCTTAGAAGTGAAGCTGTCTGAGCATATTCCCCCAGAATATTTTTAAATGAGAATATATCAAGGTTATATGCTGACATGATTGTTGTTATAATGGTGACTTTTGAAAAGATGCTAGAGGAAAACAAGACCAGAGGGGAAGGAAGTCAAAGGGTGGTCTCTGATGCAGGGTGCATGTTCTATAGCCAGCTCAGGCCCACCCTCCATCTCTTGCCCAGCACTGGCTTCCTCTGCCAATGGTAGATGCCCATTATATCTTTATAGACACCATTTCTCCACTATTATCCTCATCTTACAGATGAGAAAACTTAAGTTTGGAGAGGTAAATATCTTGCCCCTGGCAAAATCGAATCCAGATTGCACTAAGTCTAATGCATCGTGACCATAGCCACTGAGGATGCTACCTCCCTTCCAGGACCTCAGGCTTGATTATTCCTCTGAATTAGGGAGCAGGCATTAAAAAACAAAACAAGAAGAACAAAACCAAAAATTAAACTTCATATTTTTACCCTCCCCTCCTTTCTCCTTAGCTGAAAGTCTGAGGCTGGAGTATGGGGGTGGGATCTTGTGTTGTCTGAGCCAAGGACATGATCTAGCAGTCTGATAGACTCAAGGGGAACACAGAGCTGTCCCACAGAACTGGGCGACATATACATATAGTGAGATCAGAAAACTGGTAACTTTTCAACACTGGATCATGAAGGACCTTAAAGGAAGGGCAGGGTTTACAGGTAAGTCAGAGGCCCTGTGTCCTTTTGGAAGGTACTGGAATGAGCAGAGTCTGCGGCTAGAGAATAAGGAAAGCCATCCTGACCTGTACCAAAAGAAGGGGAGAAATGGTGGGCAGTCAGCCCAGGAGGGGCAAATAGGGCCCAATACCAAGGTCTTGAAAGCCAGACAGTGGACTCTCACAATAAGAAACTCTTGCAGGTCCTGGGGTAGTAGCCTGATGAACTGGGAAATAGAAGCAAGAAAAGGAATCCTTTAAAAAGGGAGGTAACCACACATAGTCTATGGACTAACTAGAATGATTTCTGAAAATATTTTCCTAAGTTGAATTTTATGTGTAAGTCCTTATAAGCTATATTAGCTTTCAGTCTTAACAACAAAGAAGACCTCGTGTCTTCTCTCTAGGAGCCTAATACCTAGAATAAAGCTCCCTGTTGCATCTTAGAAGATCTAAGGACCCAGCACTGACTTGGTCCTTAACAAATCAGTTCCCCTTACAATGAAACCTAGGCTATAGGTCTCCCATGTGGGCAACCTTTTGTCCTTCTTGGAGGGATTTTCAAGCCTTCTGGGGATGATGGCTTCAGGAGAGGACATTCAGCTTTCTTGGGGAACCCAAGCTTTCTTCCAGTCTCACTCTGACTAAGAAAAGGAGCTAGATATGTGCTCACTGCCTCCTGGTCTTGGAAAAGATGGGTTCATGCTTACCAGCCATCCAGCCCTTGCTTCAAAATACTAATAGACTGTTCTGGAGCTAGACATTTGTTTTCTTGCTCCTCTTTTGGGGTTAGGGACACATGGCTGTGAGCCTTGTTGCCATTCTCAGTTCCAGGAAAAGTGCCCCTCAGACTCCAAGTGTTGTGCCTGCTTCACACACAGCTGACACCCTGAGGGACTGAGAGGGGCCAAGCTCAGTCCATAGTCAAGAGAAGATGGTTATTCGAGGGCTTAGGCTTCTGTTTACTGATCTATAAAAAAACACTGCAAACCTCTGCCCCACACTCCCCTCAGAGGGTGACTGCTAGGAGGCTATGCTAAGAAATTGAGTGTGAGGGCACTCCTAATACAGCGCTAGGCATTGTTACATTATTTTCAAATCTAAATCTAACCCAAGTTCATTCATTTTGGGGAACAAGTAATTCAGTTATATGAAGAGGTAAGTCTTCTAAGCCATTTCAAAGTTCAGGATCCTGAGTCAGAATCGCTGATAAAAATGCAGATTCTTGGGTCCTGCTCCAGATGTACCCAGGCCCCGAGAGATTTGACTACACACTCAAATGGAAGAACTATTGCTTCACAGGCTGGCAAACAAAGCCTGTCTGGGACCAGGAAAGAGAAACAAGGGAGATAACAACTCCCCAAAGGCTGGCGTGGGAGGCCCACAGAAGTCTCAGGAGGGTAAAAGTGGGAAGGGCCTGGGCCTTCATTTGGCCCAACACCAATTTCACCGATAAGGAAATTGGAGCCCACAGAACACAAGAGTCAGGATTACCCAGGGCATTCATGAAGATGGGTCTGCAATCCTCTCACTCTCTAAGCCTTCAATTCCATGTGCGTGTATGTCTGTGTTGTAGGCTCTGCACCTGCCTGGGCCACTCCTCCCCACAAGTGGCAGGTCATGTTCTGAGCCCTAGGTTCCTTCTCTAGTGAGAAGCTTGAAGTAGTCTTTTTCAAACTCCATCTCTTAGTGCCCCTGTTCCTTAGCCTTTTTATATCTAGAGATGAAATTTTTACAACTGCTAGTCACTTGTGGTTTTTTCAGTACCTATAAGGGACCTTGAGCTCAGGGGCCTTGGAGTCTTCTAACCCAGGGCAGCCAGGTGAACTCTTCCTGCTGGGACTCTGGCTCTGCGGGAGGTCTGACTCACCCCTCACCTTCCAGTGTTTTCCCCTGTTGGCCTCAGCCAACAGAGCCAAGGGAGCCAAGAGTTCTTGGCAAAGAGGGCACACAGTCCACATACCTCCATTACCAGGCTGGCAGGCAGCCCTGGAAAAGGACAGAGAAAACACACAGGTGGATCTGAGTCTGATGAAACCCACCTTTTCCAGCACCCATCTTTTCCCTTTTATCTCATGGCACTGATGAGACACATTTTAATAAACTTTTTTTTATTAGAAAAGTAAAAAATATTGCATAGGTCTTAATACTTGAACATCAAGTGTATTTGTGAACAGCGAGTTATCTTCATGTAAACAGTTCGAGATGGGAGACCCAGATGACACTCCTCTTGGAGAGGGGTTCCAGCCCCCCCTCTGCCCCACCCCCCAGTCAGTCCCATCCCCTCACAGATCAACTCTTCAGCACACAGCAGGGGACGGGCCAAAAGCAGCTCCCAGGTGTATTTTTTCTTCAAGTGTCAAAGATCCCAAGTGATCCCAACACCTACCCCTTGTTACTCTTACATTCATGCGTCTGTAAGATAGCTGCCCAGAACAGGTCAGTAGTGAAGCTCCAATCAAAAAATAAAAATAAAAAAATACAAGAACAAACACATTTGGCCCCTTCAGACCATGAGATACACAAACCACACGATGACCTCCCCCCCACCCTCCCAAGAGCTGGCTATGGTGAGCGCACACCCTTGCACAGCCCAGCTGCTCTCCTGGCCCTGTCACACCACTGTTGTCTTAACTGTCAGTAACGATAAAAATAATAAGGAACATGCTACATACACATCCAGCCAGAAGCCTGCTTGGCCTCTAAGCCTTTGTTTCATGCTACAGTACTTGAGGGGAAGCCACCTGCACATTCCTCCAGTGAGCTTCCTAGGAAACCAATGTTTTCCCCACCTCCACCTTCCTCCCCTCACACGTGGCTGCTGTCAGTTTTCTAACCACAGGCATTAGTCCCTCAGTTCCTGCCTGCCCATGTGCACCCCAAAAGTTCAGTTGCCTCTGCTGTGGGAGCAGTGTTGGCCTCCCTAGGTCCAAGTTCAACATTCCTCGACGAGCAGTTGCTCAGAGCTGTACAGCTTCTTCTTGATGACTCGGAAGCTAGTGCTGAGCGTCAAAGACTGGTTGAAGCCAGGAACAAACGGAGAGTTGGCAGAGCTAAACAGTCCCTGGATCTTGGGCCAGATGCGTAAGTCCAGGCGTAGCACGAGGGTCAGCTGGAAGGTGGGCACCAGGCTGGGGTCAAGAGCCAGCTGACCCACGCTGTGGCAGCTCTTGCCCTCCTCTACGCAGACGTCTAGCAGCGCCCCCCGCAGGCCGCACGGCTCGCTGTAGGCCAGGTGCAGTAGTTCTTTGCCCACCAGGCTCACCAGCTGGCCGGGCATCAGCAGGCGCGTGGGGCGTCGCGAGCCCAGCCGCGCCTGGGACAGGCACTCCTGCAGCAGCTGCATCAGGTTGGCACACAGGTGCTCCTCTTCGGGGTCGCTGAGTAACTCAAAGTCGGGCAGAGACTCCTCGTCTAAGTACGCCGAATCTGGAATGGAGAACGAGGGAAGGATTATAAGAACCGCTCCACAAGCGGGGAGGGGGTGCTGTTTGGCTAGGAAATCAACACACTTTCCTTGTCGGTATCCCCACACTCCAATACCCTCGCCCTGCCCCCACCCCCAACCGCTCTGCGATCTAGGTCCTGATGGGATTGGAAGCCAAGGTGTCTGACTCCTTCCTGTGCGTAGCTTTCTCACCTCCCTAGCCCCTTCAGTAGCGTCTCCCTCTGCTCACGGCTTACCTTCCTCCGGCCCAAAGCCACTGTTGCTGCTGTCCAAGGACTCGCAATCGGAGCTCTCCAGGCTCGCGCAGCGGCCCAGCCCGTCTTCTCGGGCCGCTGTGCCCCAGGTTGAGCGCCGCAGCAGCTCTGAGGTGGGCGTTCGGGACAAGGACGCGGACGAAGAAGAGGACGACGAGACGCGATCCCAAATGCTAGGCATATTGAGGACGGACGCCAGGACGACTGCGGATGAGCTCAGGGTGCGGGATCGCAGAAGACGCTGTAAAACAAGAAGAGCACAGACCGGGCGTCAGTCTGGCGGCTGGTCCAGATTTCGAGCGCCAGGACCGCAAGGTTGAGGCCTCCCCGCTCAAGAATCAGCACACACAGAAGGAATACTCACCAACCAGTACGATTAGCGAGAACTGCTGGGACTAGCACGCACTGCAGCTTGAATGGGTGAGAGAACTAATGCCAACCCCCGAGCGCTGCCCAGACCTGTCCCTTCTACCACCCGTTCCTCCCCCTAGGTCAGCCGCGATCCTTAGCACCAACGCGGAGAGGCCTATAAGGACTAGCTCACGGAGGCCACGCCTTCTAAACGCCATGGTCCAATCAAGACCCGGGAGTGTGGCCCACCTCGACCAATAGGCTCCGGGCGCACGTTCGCAACGTTCTCTCCTGCCTGGTGACAGCAGTCTGACCCCGCCCCCACTGAGCCCCGGAATGCTCCTGGCCAAACTCGGAGCCACGGCCACGCCCCCTTTCTGGCTGCGTTCCGCGGCGGCTGCAGCTGCCAAGGTCCCCGAGGGCGCTCGCGGCAGGGGAGGATCAAGGAAAGACTTGTTTATTATAGGGTCGTGCTGTTGGGGGAGGAGAGTAACCCATGACCGCTCGGGGAGAGTGGCAGGGAACTTGAGGAGGTGGTGGGCAGGGAAAACGGTTGCCCCCGGAGTCTGGGAGCCTGGGAACTACTGGCACGGCTGGACCCACGGTGGATATCCGTGGGGACAGCAGCGCGGGGAGCAGACGTTAATCCGACCGGCCCTCGCGCGCTCAGCCCACGCTGTCCCTGCCTTGAGATGGGTCAGGATGTGGGGGTGGGGTCCAAAGCCTGGGCTGCTCCCGGCACTGAATTCTCCCTTTGGGCAGCCCTACCTGTGAGCCCTCCAGTTACTGGACAGCCCCAGGGGGTGGGTTAATGGGGTGTCCAGTACCCCATATGAACCTGGCCCCCAAGCCATGTTGTTCCCCACCCCCAGACTGCTTCTAAGGAGGTGGTTTAGAAACGGTGTTGATGGACCCGTGTTCTTTGAGCCTGGTCCTGGGTCTAAGAACTGGAACCTGTGTCTTGATAAACGGACCCACCCGCGGGCCCTACAAGCCCACCGTGGTGCAGTCCCTGCCGCAGCCTAGAGGCCCAGGCACCCTCTGGGTCCTAGTGCTTATCCCTCCGAAGCGCTTTGTGTAAAAGACGTGGAGAGTTGCATCAGGACCTTGGTCCTCAATCTTCGGAAAAGCCTAGGAGTGCAATGACAATCCCGTTTCGTCATTCTGGCGGGGCCACAGTAAATCTGGCTTGACCGCGGTGCTCGGACCCAGTGACTGCTTTGGGAGGAGGGGGAAGGCAGGTTCAGAGGGACGCGATGTTTTTTGTTTTCGTTTTTTTAAAGGATTATCAATTCGGGACACAGGAACCCTGATGGAGCAAGAAACTAAACTTACATCAGATGCTCCTGCCCCAGGGTGGGTAGAAACCTAACCAGATCCAACAGGCGAGCCTCAGCTCAGGATTGGTCATAACAGATGACTCTTGCTGGAGGGCTAAGGCCGCTGCCATCCCCATACCTCCATCCCCCTTTTTAAAAAGGCTGATCCGTGGGCCATTTTAGCAAAGCAAGACTTAGAACAGGAAAGGACCAGAATTCAAGCCCTGCATCTACACCCCACCCCACCTTTAATTACAATAAGAGAACCACCTCTGGAGACAGTTTTTTGTTTGGTTTTTAAAGGAAAGGTGTAGGCAGGAATAATGGAGGTGAGTATGCAGGCAGAGAGAGGTAGAAACATTTTTATTTTATTTAGTTATTCACACTGGTTGTCCCTCTCCCCCAACCTCCACCAAACCTCCACCTGCCTGCTCCTTCGCAGGCAACAGACCAAACTGCTATTCCACCAGGGCAGCCTGGAGACAAATTTATGAATGAAAAATAAATTGGAGATCTAGGGGATGCAGAGCGGGCTGTATCTTTGAAAGTCTACTGTAGAAATAGTCTTTTAGCCTCTGGGGCTTTCAAGGCCTGGACATTGGGCTTTGGTATCCTCCAAGCTCCAGTCATTAGCTTGGGAGCCTTAAAGACACTGGGTCAGAGGTACTAGGCAAAGTGCTTAAAGGAATTTGGTGTGGAAGACATCCTCTTGAAATCACCCTTTACTGAGAAGGGAAGAAGAGTTGAGGGTGACCTGTATGGATGTTTCTTTCTGTTGACCATGAAAGAAGACCTATCAATGGACCATTCACTCCTTCCACCAGGTCAACTGGGCTGGAGACATCTGAGCCAGGAGGTATCGTTTTTTTCTCCTTTTCCTCCTCTCCCCCATTCCATCCCAGATAAAAAAAGGGGCGGGGGGAGGGGGAATATACCAAAGAAATGGGAAACACTAAGAAAAAGAGGATTATTTTTTAAGTGTATATTCATAAGCAAAATAATTCAGAGTTAGTATGGAAAAGACATTCAACATGGAATGGTGTGCTAAGTACCTTTATTTCTTACCCCCAGCTCTGGTCTCAAACCCAGGTCCTTGGTCTGCACCCCAGCCACCTCAGTCACCTGAGCCACCAGAACCACTACCGCACACCTGCTAAAGCACCTTTTTAAATTCACTGTTTTGTTCTGTTAATAAAACAGCTTTTCCAAAATGGGAAGGGTTATGTTAATGGGCAGTGAGTAATTTTCAAAAGAAATCCTGTATTATCTCATTGTGTTTTTAGAAAATGAAAAATGGACTAGGAATCTTAACCTGTAGGTATCTCCCAGAACAGGAGGGAGTGAGCTCCAGGGAAACATCTGCCTTGAGGAGGCCTTGCTGAGGCCTGGTGGGCCCAAAAAGGATGAGCTCAGACCCCATACCATTGCCAGTAGAGCCTTTGGAACTAGAAGGAGGGTTTCTTAACTCTTAGCCCATCCAGTAAGCCAGGGAGGAGGGTCTTAGCTCATCCAATGAGGTAAAGAGCACCTGGCTGGGGATGGAAAGACTCTATTACTACCTAAATACCCCTCACTACCCCAAAACTTGGCACTTCTCTCTCAGCCTCTAAACCAGGCCTCCTCAGAGCTCTCAGAGTTGCTATGAACACTGCATTTTGTGTGCTCTGCTCCCATTCCAACTCCCCTAGGGCCTAGGTTGACTGCAGGATGAACTTGCCTGGACATGTTCTCATCAGCAGGCTTGAAGACCCAGCTCTGACATCCCTTCCTCCAGGAAGCTTCCCCAGCACCCCCACTCCAACCCTTCATTCTTTGGTGCCCCTCCTCAGGTCATCCTTGTGCTCTGCATTTCTGTTAATAACAATAACTGATTTCATTTTAAACTTCCCACCGGTCTCTGAGCTTATTGAGGGTGGTATTCTATTCTTAATTTCTGGTAACCAGTACATAGTAGAGGCTCAAAGAATGTTCCTCGGATGAATACATGGATGAATGGATAACTAGATACAGCAGTATTTCACAGGATACAGGTGAGTTCTTGGGGTAGGCCTTCAGAATACCTCAATACTATCTTTCTATGCTGTCAAGGACTGCCAAGAATATTGGACATTTCTGAGTATTTCTGAACATTTCCTTTTCTCCTCAGCTCAGGTCTGGGAGTGGGACTTCTAAGACAACCTATTTCTTCCAGTTGCACTACAGTCAGTACTCCCAGGAACCTAGGGAGAGACATTGTACCAAGGGCTGAACTGTTATTGGGAATCTTTTCAGGCAATTTGTATTTTAACTTCAAGTGCCTCAAAATACTTTTAAAAATTTTTTGAGATGAAATTCACATATAAAATTAAACATTTCAAAGTGAACAATTCATATAGGGCATTCACAAAATTGTGCAGCCACTAGCTCTAAGTGTAGTTCCCAAACATCTTTATGATCTCAAAGGAGACTTAGAAACCATCAAGCTGTTGTCCTCAAAATACTTTTGAAGTTGATATTCCCTTATTGGTGGGAGTAGGGCTGCCTCTCCGCACAACTCTGGAAGGTGCCATTCTCACTTAGACTCTGGGTTTGCATGTCTTCTGGGGAGTAGTATCCAGGGACACTCAATCACATAAATACAGTGTGCAACATGGAATCTGTATCAAGGCAACCCTCATGGTGAGTCTGGCTGAACTCCCAGCAGGAGTGAGCTAGTGTCGTGTCCTGGGTGACTCAGGCCTCTGCAGTGACCAGGCCCTATGTCCCAGTCTGTGGTCCAGCCCTGACCATGCAGACAAATCTGTCTCTTCCAGGACTCTGCTCCATTCCCGTGGGACTCTCCTCAGCCTGCAATTTACAGTCAGTGAGCACTCAATGCTGGCTACCTGCCCTTCCCAGTTCAGGCAGTTTTGCCCTGTTCCCAGGGCCTCCATCTGGCAAGTTGCCCTGTCGGGTTTAGGGAGTTAAACCAGATCTTGGGGTGGGGGTATGACTCTGGAACCCCATAATTCAGGATGGGAACCCCTGAAGGCCAGCCAGCTGGCCCGCACAACTCTACTTTGGGCCCTCCCCAGAGCTTTGGAAAGGTCTCTGGATTTGTAGTGGAGGCAGGGGAGCGGCTCATGGGTCAGGGTGGTGGTAGAAGGTGGGAACAATGAAGCCAACAAAATCATTCCCAGGACTTCTGTGACATTTTTACTTGGAAAAACAACTAACAACTTGGTCAAAATAGCAAGATTATAAATGCACCTGGTACACTAGGAGGGTTGTAAAAGGCCCTTGACAGGACAGGGCTTCACTTCGGATTTTGATCAAAGTAATAGTGGGATTTTTAAAACTCAGTGGGGAGTCTTTTTGCAAATGAAACTACTTTCTGAAATGGAAATACAATATTGTGCAGCCTTTGGAAGAAACTTTTAAAATATTTATTTACACTGTTAGGAAAGAATATAGTGCCATTCTATAGATGAGGAAATTGAGGCCCAGAGAATCCAGTAACCCTGTCATCCTCCAATTGACTTTCAGGCCTGACTGAAACTAGAATTATCTAAGGAGCTTGTAAATATAGCATCAGTCCCACCTCCCCACCTTCCATTCTGACTGGATGGGTCTGGATGGGTTCCTTTTGTACAAAAGCTTTCCAAACTGTTCTGATGGTTCATCTCTAGTTGGGATGTCTGCTGATCTCTCAGAAAGAAGCTAGGTCCTGGAAGGAATGCTGGGTTGTCCTCCCAGCTCTTCAAAGGGACTGGGGGTGGGAGGCTGGGGCTGGGGCAGGGGCAGGCAAGATGGATGCAGCTGTAGAGACTGGCTCACTTTGTGATCATGGAGTGCTCACATGCAGCCAGCTTTGCTGGGCTCCTCAGTTTCACAAGAAATTTCTTTTGGGGTCAGAGCAAAGGAACCCACAAAGGGCTGGCTTGATAAACTACCATGGCAAAGGATGGGAGTTCAAGACTGAAGAGGGTAATCTTAGGATACTGACAGATAGATGTCTGTTTACCTCAGTGGTAGAAGACACATAAGCCTACTATCTGGTTTCCTAGACAGCCAGAGAGGTCAAGGACATTGTCCTAGGGGCTCAGCCAGACTTGGAACTTCGTTCTGACTCCAAGGCACCATCTCTTTATTCCCATTACTAACCCCATTGCCTCTCGGGAAAGATTTCCATCTGCTCCTAGGCCAGCTTTCTGCCACTTCCTAGGATCCCTCTTGAATCATGGCTTCTGAATCTGAATAGGGAAAGAAATTAATGAAGACCTGGAGGGCCTAGGCAATGCCCTTGCTAGTTAGTACCCAAAGCCTTCCTCACTAAATGGTTCTTGGATTCCTAAGGCAAGCTCAGGCATTGTGTGAGGACAGTACTCAGCTGACCTGAGTTCAGGCTGTTTGGCTGATAAGGATGAACTGGGTTTGGGCCATTAGGAAGCATAACAGGTCTAGTGATTTTATTACAAATAATGCAGATTTTCATTTTATTTTATATTATACCTGTATTAATTTTAGTAGTAAACTGTTAAATTTAGTAATTTAATTCTAAAAAAAAAACCCTCCTTTTATAAAACGATAGACTGCATTTTATCCTGTGACTTCCTGTACTGTTTTAAAAACACAGAATAGAGAATCTCAAAGGCCTCTTTGACCTAGCAAGAGAAGGAAAAAGATACAACATGTTTCATGAAGCTGGTTTTCTAAAAATCTCAGGCCTGTCTTGTGGCGGAGGTCTGCCAGAGAAGGCAGAAACAGACGTTCCAATTCTAGCCTTTTCAGTGTTTTTGCCTTTTGAGGGTTTCTAACTGCTGTATTTTAGAGGGGGTTGGGGAAGAGGCAGGTCATGGTGGGCTTTGTTCATTAAACCCAGGGTGGGAGTGAGGGGTGACAAGAATGATCAGGGGCAACCCGAATTTAGGCCCACAGCTGCCTGACAGCAACATGAACTCACTTTTGTTTTTCCAGAGAAGAGAGACCAGGAGGACTGTCCAGCTTCTGAGTAACCCCCAAGGAGGTGGGATGAATAGGGCTGGATTAGAGTGCTCAGTAGAGAGGAGTTGGCACTCTCACTGTAAGAATTCTGTCAGTGGGAACAACCTTAACATCTTTGAATGTGAGGGCCAGTAGGCCCTTTAAGAGCACACCCCCTTCCCCACCCAATACACTTTAAAACAAGGAAGGGAGCTGGAGTACAGGAGTTGTATGAGGTGCCCAAGAAATGATCTTCCACTCTCCTGTCAGGTAAGCCTCACTCAGTACTCAGGAGGTTTTCTTTTCCTAGGTTTGCAAACACTCCCTCACCCCCTCTACCAAGCTTCTAACCTCACTCTGATTCTCATTTTTATCTCCAGTTTGCCTTAATAGCCAAAGGCTTGGAAAACTCAGGTCTGTGCAAAAGGCAGGTGTTCCTAGGTTTGCATCCTAGGGCCTTTGCATGAACCCGTTGGCTGGCTGGTAAAGGGAGCTGCTAGCTCCCCCTGACAATTTCGCCTCCTCCTCACAAAGTTATTTGACCTTTCTAGAACACTTTATGGTTTAGAAATCACTTCCATGTCCTTTATTATTTTTATAATTATGTCAATAAAAATAGCAACTAATATTTGCGTAGTATAGGCAGGACAGCCTTCATCTGTGTCACTTTAGAGGTGAGAAAACAGAGACTCAGATGGTTAACAATGATTTACCTAAGGTCACACAGCAGACTGCAGCCAGGACTCCAGATGGGGGTTCACTTCCTTGATTCTAGCCACAGACATTCTTAGTTGTGAGTCAAGTGAGACTATATGACTGAAAAAGGGGACGGCAGTACATGTTGAGGAGAGGTGGTGTAGAGCAGATAGTGTGTTGACACAGAAAAACTTTCTCTCCTGGGTTGGGCCTTTCATCTGATAACATTCTTCCTCCCGCTGCAGAATTTAGCAGGGCCCAGCTGCGCTGACTCAGTGGGGAGGCAAACTGATCCCCAGGGGTTTTCCCTTTAGGTAGATACCCACAGACCCAGAAGTGATAGTGAATCTGTCACCACATTCCCTTCCAGGTGGCCTCCCTCTGGTCTCCAGTAGGAAGACTAACTTGGGAAGCCCCAGGCTCAAAGTGTCATTTGTAATCCACAAAGGAACAGATTTGCAGAGAAATCTAGGAGCTGCTACTGAATCCTTTTGTATTTAAAAAGCAAAAGCCGGAGCGCCCCGGTGGAGCAGCGGTTGAGTCGATCGCTTCGGAAGGAGCACGTCACACGCCCGTCCTGGAATGGGGGTGGGGGGATGGGAAAAAAAATCAGTGTGAACAACTAAATAAAAATAAAATGAAAAATGCTTCTTCCTGCCTGCACCATTTCTTTAAAAAGAAAAAAGAAAGGCAAAGCAAATGCAGAGAAACAAAAATATTCTAGATTTCTAGACTGCTCTGGGAAGAGGTGCACACTAGAGCTGAACGCACTTCCCGGCGGTCTGCAGTGGCCGGTCTGCAATGGGGCCGACAGGGGTGGGGGAAGGGAAGACCCCTGCTTCCGCTCCCATCCCCCCACAGCTGAGTTGCACCTCCGGGGAGCTGAGCCTTGGAGGTGACAGATGCTGAGCAGCTGACTGGGGCGTGGAAGAGGGGTGGGAGGACGGGAGGTGAGACATCTCTCGGTGGACCGCGCTACAGGAGGGTGGGGGAAAAAGGGACGTGACTTGGAGAACGTGCGTAGGGGGTGGGCTTGGAGCTAGAGTGCGACCGGGAGAAGGGCGTGGCTATCTATGATCCCGCCCACCAAGGAGGAAGGCGATTGGGAGGAGGGCAGCTTGGCGGAATAGATGCTGAGCTCAGCACGGCACTAGCTATGGCTGTCGCGGGGCTACTGGGTCGGGGCGGGGCTGAGGATGGCCGGTCTGGTGAATACTGGAGAGGGGGTGGAAGCGGTTGACTGAAGAGGCCCTCACAACCCTGAGGCTATACCTCTCCCCGATCTGGTTTGCTAACAAAGCCTACTCTGTTGGTGTGGGGGAGGACATCTGGGGGCACAAAAAACTTTCTGGGGATGGGCGAGAGAGTGAGTCACCACTCTAAACCCTGATTTAGGCCCAAGAACCCAGGTCAGAGAGGCTAAGCCTATACCCTCTGACTCCAGGATTTCATTGACAGAGGGAATGCAGGGAATAAGGCCCGTCCCTTAAGACTGCAGGCCACAATAGCCAGGCCTCTTGGAGCTAGTGCAGGAAGGGACTTTATGGTCAGCTTGAAAAGAGATAGGAAGATCAGCGTGAGAGAAGGAAGAAAACCTCTAGTATCCATCTGGCACAATAGCTACCCAGGCCAAAAGGTTGGGCAGCTATTTTTGAGCTGACCTACATACCTATTTGCCTCTTTATCTTTTTATTATCATTCGTGATTATCATGGGAGCTTTTCTTTAGCGCTGGTGCAATTGCTGCATTTTCTGAAGTCTGCACAATAAGGCGTATTGCCTCACTCTCCCAGGAAGTTTTAAGAGTCTCTGGCCTGGAAAGTGTGACATCAATAGGCCTGCAAAAGCTTGACCCAGCTTCTTGTCCAGGAATAGGATTCTAATCCTGATGCACCAGTTCCAGAGCTGGTCAGCCCTGGAGGCAAGGAATGACATTCAGATTTGACAACAGTGTCACTGGAGTTGTGCTGAGGCTGGTAGAAAGCCCTCAGAGCCCTGCTGCCTCTAGCCCTTGGAGCTCACCCATGTTGTCCTTGTAATCCCACAGTTCCAAACCATGGCAGGCAAAACTTTGCCTTACAGATGGAGAAAACGAGGCATAGCCATGAGTTGTGGACAGACCCCGTCTGGGACTTCCTGCTCTGATTGTGGAAGCATTGAGAACCTGGAGCTTTCTATTTATTTTACCTTTTATTCCCAGCCTACTAAGTCCTCCCTCTTAAATCTTTTAAAAGTTCTCCATTGCCTTCAGAGCAAGTCTGGCTCCATATCTTGGTCTTCCAAGGCTCCAGGGCAGGCCCTTTTTCTATCTCTAAATTCATCTCCCTCCCACAACCTAGGAGGGGAAAATCACATATGGTTCTAATTACCTCTGCAACGCTCTTAAATTTTCCATAAAGTACAATATGCATGACTTTGTGTATATAACTTTGTACAGTAATGTGTATGTAGATGTGAAAAATATATACAGTCATATACAGTGGATCATAAAGAGGACATCAACTAAGTGCAGGCATATAATTTACAGTATTTTAAATCACACTGCAGAGACACAGACACACAGATCTGAAAGTGAGACTGGCAGAGGTAACAGCGTAGTTGTCTTCCATCTGGGACATAAACCCTTAACTCCAGGAGCACTCCTTAAACTGCTCTTTTGCTTGGATTTTTCTTTCATTGATGTTATAACTGACTTCACCCAGGGAATCCTGCTACCCCTTCCTCTATGGTCTCATGCTTTTCCCTCTCAGTTTGCTCTCATCTTCACTGATTACTCTTTCCAGATGCCTTTCTAGTTCCTTCTAGCTCTCTCTGACACCTTGTTTGTTTCAAGCTCAGGATATTCCAGAAGCCCTCCTTAAACACACTTGGGAGGCTCCATATTCCCCTTATGGTAGTACAACGCATGAAATCTAGCTCAGACCTTCTTGACTTTGAAGCCAGTGCTAGTTCACATACCTGGATGAGACGTTCTCTTCTCAGTTGACATTGTATATTGAAATCATCTTATCCTGGATCTGATGCCTCATCAGATTGTAAACTCAGAAGTCACATATTTTAACTTAAAAACAATTTTTTATTTAATTTTTTTTTTCTCCTTCCCCTGGCCTTGAGTCCCAGGTCCTTGGGCTTTACATGGCCTGCATTTTAGTCAAGGAGTCACAGGGGTGTACCACATATTTGAAATCTTTTTTTTTTTAAGGAAATGTGCAGGCAGGAAGAAAGAGGAGGCAGAAGCATTTTATTTGTATTTAGTTGTTCACATTGGTCATTTGCCCTGGACCCAGGAAGCGAACCTGGGTCCTTGGGATGTACATGGACTGCACTCTTTCAGAAGTGGCTGGCCTAACCGCTACTCCACCAGTACACACACACACACACACACACACACACACACACACACACACACACACACACACATACACATCTTCCTCTATGTGTTAGTCACATAGAGTATATATCAATAAATATTTGGTCTAGATTGAGTGGAACTAGAGTCCACATGTGACTCAGGTCAATATAAAAATCTGTGGGAAGTCTCCCCTGACTCCTGCAGGCAAAGGGAACTCTGTTTTACTTGAACTCTGATACCATTTATTATTGTCACAAAGTTAAAACTTCTCATCTTGTCAGAGGAGAAGACTAAAGGAGAAGTATCCAGAGTGACCCTGAATGGGAACCAGATCCCATGGTCAGCTGGCTTGCATTGACTGTACCTCATCATTTCTGCAGAGAGGCCTTTCCTAGTCACCTCATCTCTTTTCTGTTGTTTCTTTCCAATGCCTTCATTCCAGTGTAACTATAGATGGATTCATCTGTGTGGATGTGTAAATGCTTGCCTTTTCCACTAAACTACAAACACTTGGAGGCCA
The DNA here is from genome assembly GCA_004363575.1 of Solenodon paradoxus. Classification (NCBI taxonomy): domain Eukaryota; kingdom Metazoa; phylum Chordata; class Mammalia; order Eulipotyphla; family Solenodontidae; genus Solenodon; species Solenodon paradoxus. Next base: position 175,863 of record RJWH01002014.1, on the reverse strand, counting down.
GGATCTGTATCCCTTTTATGCTGGAACTCCAGTGCTCCACACAAAGTAAAGCCCATAGAGTTCCCAATAAATGTATGTGAAAATAAAGAATGAATGTTCCTGTGGTCTGAGAACCAAGGGCATTTCCCTAAGGCAGCACTGAGTTTGGCTCAAAAACTGCAGAGCTGACAGGCCTAGAGTGTTTCTTGCTAGGAGCTACAAAACAGCCTATCTCAAGGAGCTTGAGATAGAGGAGGGGAGATAAGACATCTAGTGGCTAGCCAGAACACAAGGAAGAAGGTTAAGCTGGGAATAGTTATCAGATTGGGTATTGGAATCCAAAAGTAGTGTCGGGGCAGACTGGAGGTTTAAGATATGAGGTAGGGAATTAATTAGCTAGTGACAGTAAAAGCTGAAAACCACCTGAATGTCTGTGATAAGAGGCTAGTTCAACAAATTACAGCACCTCCAAGTAATGGAATATTATATGGGTGTTAAAAAGAGTGAGGTAGATTTTTAGAAAGATGTCCAAGATATATTAGGTAAAACAGACAAGACTCCGAACAATTTATGCGCTATAATCTCATTCTGAAGGGTTTGACAACACACACACACGCATACACACACACACGAACACACACACAATGCTCCCTTGCAGGCACACAAGCTTAAATGTACAGGTAAAATTTCTAGAAAGAGGCTGAAAGACTGTTCAGAGAGATTATCCCTGATGGATAGAGGGAAGGGAGGGAGAGGATTTTGCTATTTGACTTTCAATCTTTTCCACTGTGGGATTTCACAATAAACTCAAACTTTCACAAGGGTTTTTGCTTGTTTTTTACTATTGCAGGATGTGTGGGAGGGCATGGTAAAGAGGTGAGGTGGACAAGGCCGTGGAGACCCAATGAGAAGTACTGTAGAGTGTTGGGGCCTGGAAAGATGGAGAAACAGTCTGACAAGGTGCTTTGGTTCCAAATGGAGGCATGTGAGAGTTTCTGTGCTCATTCGAGGTGACTGACCAGCTCAGCACACCTGACCCTGGCCAGAGAACAGGATGCCCAAGGTAAGGAAACCCTGATTTGGGGGCAACAAAAGCAAGAAAAGCAAAAGGTTGACCTTTAGGACCCTACGGATTCCTTGGCTGGTTCACCCTCCTTTGGGTACAGACCGTTCTGGCTGCAGCTGGGAAACAAACAAAGTGAGGAGGGGCCAAAGCCAAAGCCACGAGGTCTGACTTCCACCCACTGCCACCCAGCCGGGTCTCCGCCCTCCTCCTGCTAGCTCTTGTCGGCTGACATGCCGGCTCTGAGTGAAAGGCCCGTGTTTCTGGTCCCTTCCCTAGGCAAAGCCCCTTTCCAGGACCAGGCGCAAAGGAAGGCAGAACAATACCGTTCCTGGAGAGATTAGGGGAGAGATGCTGAGTAAGGGAAGGAGAAATTTCCTGGCTCAGATAAGCCAGTGAAAGCCTGGAGAAGGTCACAGATGAGGAATGTTCTGTGATTTCTAAGAGCAGCTCATTTACCTCATAAACACTTGCTCTGAGGCTGATTCCAGTGGTAATGCTGCCCCTGTGCAAGCTGCGTTAGGACCCTTCTCCAAGGAACCCTGTTTGTATTTATCCCCAGGTCTCTCCACAAAGGGCCTTATGCAAAAAATGGGGAGCCATGTGCCATGTGCCTTGAGTCACATCACAGGTTCTCTTTAGTCTGCACTACAATCTTCTAAAGGAGCGGTTCTTTCCAAAGCAGGAAACTGAGGCTGGGAGGCTGGTGACTTACCCATGACCATATGGTTAGGAAGTGTTAAACCAGGATACAAACCTGGGTGTGCCTGTGTCCCTCTTATAATTTGGTTGCTTGGAACTCAGAACACATTTTCCCATCATAATAATGCTGTAAATAGTGGTTTGGTTGTCATAATGGTCTAGTTCACCCAGGGTATAGCCAGAATTAATTCTATGTTTCAATGTGGTGTGGATGAATCAGGCTTCTTCGGGCTAGCCTGGAAACCCACAGGAGAGGGAAAATGCATTTGACTTGACCGTGTGCTCAGCTGGGAACTCATGCCCTTATTACAGGACCCTTACTAATTCAGGGCAAGCTGGGAATATGGCGGTTCAGGGAACACCTGCCCATTTCCAGAGGTCTGTCCTGGAGAGTTCTAGCTGCTCACAGGATGGAGAAGAACATCTGACAGGGTTGGGGTTTATAAGATAAGGAGTGCCACATGAGAATGTGGGTTTGTTTTCAGACTCTGCTTACACTGCTTCAACTCCATGTATTCATCTTACATCTTCCTCTTGGATGGAGTACTAAAGGCAAGATCCAGGGTCCAACATACCACTGTGGCTCAGGTGGCTAAGGTGCAGGCCATGTAAAGCCTACAGACCTGGGTTCGAGACCCAGAGCTGGAGGTAAAACAAACAAAAAAAACTAGGGCCCATGTTCAGCACTAAATCTGGTATCTGCCTTGAAGTGGGTGATAACAGCACAGGGTTAGGAATGATGGTGATCAGAGCAACTCCTGAGAAAAGCAAGGACCCATGAAACCTTTTAGAGTGATTCAAAAATTACTCCAGGGAGTGCATTCACTCATTTACTCATTTGCTTTTTCACTCATTTACTCAACAAACGTGTTGTGAGTGTGCTGGGCACCATGTGCCTTCCTATCATGACACTTCTGTTGCCAAAAGAATGCTGGGTAAGACTGAATGAGTCTCAGACCCAGAAACTTAACATTGGAAGGACTCTTTTTCACAGATGGAAACAGAGTCTAGGACCTGGGCAAAGAGGTCCTAGAGAAGAAGTAGGATTCCTTCCTCACTGGCAATAACAAAGACTGGCTCTTCCTTGGAGAGAGAACTAGAAGATTTCCTGTTGGCAGAGTGAGTTCAGAAGACTTAGAAGACTCTTCTCAGTTCTTTCTACTTGTTCTCTAAATTCCACGACCTTTGGGGTCTCTTCCAGTTTCCTGGAGCTTCAGGTGTTCACATCTACCTGAACCATCGTTTCCCAACCTCCTTGGTCTGGTAAATTCCTACTTCCCCTGAGGTCTCAGTTCAAAGTTCTCTTGCTCAGGGAGTTTCCTCGCTCTGCTTGTTTTGTGTTAGGTTTCATTGCTCTGTGTTCACATACAGCACCCTGGAGTTCCCTACGATACCCTTTAGGATTGTTTTAACTTATTGACAGTCTTCCTTCCCACTAGACTGTGATCTCTGGGAGGGGCAGACAACTTGACTGCCCTTTCTTTGTATACTTGTTTTTAGAAATTGTGTGCTCCTTACCTCAGTAGGTGCTTAACACATGGTAGGTGCTCAGTGTTTAGTTGTCAAAGGACTGTGATCCTGGGTGCACCCCTGAGGCTCAGTGGGTAAGGTACAGGCCGTAAACACTAAGGACCTGGTTCCTGACCCTGGGAACTGGGGAAGGAAAAACAAAAACAAAAACTGTAATGGCTAGCAAAAGGCAAGGCCTTCCAGTGAGTGACTTTCATTCGGGTCATTCAGTAAACAACTATTTATCAAGGACTCAGTACACACACAAGATACAAAGACAACTTGGAAAAAGAGGTTTACAATCTGATATTTGTCATCCAGAATTCACCTTAAAAATGGCAAATATCGGCACATCCTGGTGGCCTACAGGTTTAAACCAGGCGCAGTCCACATACATCCGGAGGCCTCTGGCTTAAGAGCCCTGGTGCCTGGGAAATAACCAGTGATGAACAACTGAATTAAGTAAAGTGCTTTTTCCTCATCTCTCTTCCTTCCTGCCTGCCTACTCACCTTCATTCTTGCCTGCTTCTTTCCCTAAAAAAGAAAAAAGAAAATTCCATCTAACCTGAGACCATCTATCCTTTAAGTCCCCTCTTCCTCTCTGTTGGCTCGTTGATGTTTACCTACTTGGGTTGCAGCCCTGGGTCTGCTCTGAGTTCCAGGACCCGGCACGGGCCCAGAACATGCGGGGTCTGGTGTGGTGCTGCACAAAGGCTTGTGGTGGTCACTAGGGCTCCAGGCCTGGGCAGAACAGAGGGTCGGGCTGCGACTCCTGTGCACAGCTCTTTATAACATGCCTGAGCTTGTAGCTGTGTTTGGAGAATTCATTAAGACAGCACCTCATTCTCAAATTTATCTGGGAGAAACTTTGAAGACAAAGGTTTACATTCAAGGATTTGATGTCTCAAAATCAGTTCTCCCTAAAGTATCAGGAGACCTGGGTCTAAAACCCTTGAATATTGTTTCTCCCAATTACTTGGAGCCTCTGTCATTTGAAGGATACTTTGTTATGAGGGCCATAAGACGTGTGCCAGTGCTGAGCTTGTCGAAGAAGCTTTGGAAATGCAGGATGACTTGAATGTAAGTGACACAGTGTGGTCACTGGGGGCTTCACCCAGTAGGGAGGACACAATGGAAATGGCCCCCCGGCCCCTCCTGCAGTGGGTTTCACACAGGTGCAGGGAGCTAAAGTCAGGGTGTGAGAGGAGCACTAGGACCCAGGGGCTGCTTCTGGAGCCACTCAGCTGGGTAAGTTCACAGCCAGAACACAATGTTCTCAGTGTACCCACAGGAAACCCTGAAGAGAACTGCACATGGCCCTTCACTGGGTGTGTTCTCTTCCCAACCTTTTATACTTTTTCCTAACCTCAGTCTCCACTTTCACATCCTGTAACTTGCAGCCTTGCCTGCCCCACCCTGCTGGGCAGGTCCCAGACCCCAGGAGAGCAATCAATGGCGGAAGCCCATGGCCTTGGTGGCCTTTACCATTTTCAAATAGGACCGTGTACCTCTAACCTTGGTTTCCTGAATTGACCCTTTGTGATGGAAACTTTTCGCAGTGCGGAAGGCAGACTCGGGACCAAGCTGAGTTTCTAGTGGAGGCGAGGGCCTTGGCTCAGACACAAGGAAATAGCTGATGCCTCTGAACCACCTCCACCCTTCCTCCACAAAGACGGGACCCCACCTGGGACAGGGCGAGGGCCTCCCCAGCTGCTGCATAAATCAGAAGGAACTGGGAGCTGCCCCAGGAACCAAGGCCAAGTTTGGAGCAGAACATCCTATGATGTGGTTCCTAGTTTTTATTTCCACGAATGCTATAATATGTTGTCCCATCGAGCTATTTTTATTGAATGAAACATTTTTAAAAAAGCAAACCTCGGCAAAACCAACAACCCTCTGTTACAGGGAAGGACAAGGTGAACTTTTCACTTCCTTCCCTGCAGCCTATCAACTCATCTGCAGTTTGGTGTCACCCACACTTCTGTGCTATATTCAATCTCAATTTTTGCCTCTTTGTTTTTAAAGCTGAAAGAGCAAGTCTCTTAAGCCCAGTGTTCCTCCTGCAAGTTGCATAAATCTTTTAAAAGAGCTTTCTTTGTGAGTTCTTGCAACAGATTGCAAAATGGAGACCTACCAGTCTCCTGACCAGGTATGGAGGTCAGATGCCAGCCTCTAGGCAAACAGAGTAAACAGTGGGAGAACCCAGCACCACCCAACCCTATTCTGGTCAGCTGTGCTGTTGGAGGCTACAAATATGGAGCAATCTCTAGGCGACGGACCACATAGCTACCTCCATACCCTAGTGCTTACATTAAGCTCCATTAATAGGGCTCCTTCCACTCTGCCATTTCAGTCTTTTAGCAAATATTGGCTTGTAAGAGAATTCTATGTCCTCACCATTGGCCTATAAAGAGGTTTGACGGGGTGCCTCCAGACTTGTCTGAGCTCAGGGATTCCCATCTTAGAGAAGGGGCTTCTAAAATCAGCAAGGGTGCTACTCCTGGGGAAGTCTGCTCAAGACTCAGAGCCTCAAGACATGGGTTCTAGTCTTGCGTTTTTTTTTGTTTTTTTTTTTTAAATTTTCTGTGTGATCCTATGCAAGTTACTTTTCCATTTAAGTCTTCAATATTCTTATTTACAAAAGGAGAGGTTAGACATTACTGTTGCAAGTGGAAAAGTGTCCCTCCCCAAAATTCAGATGGTGAAGTCTAACCCCAGGATATTAGAATATGAACTTATTTGGATCTTGATAGAGGTAATTAAATGCAGCAGCAGGGTGGGTCCTTCTCCAATATGATGGTATCTTTATTTTAAAAAGGGAAAATTTGGACACAGAGACATGCATAGAGGAGAGATGATGTAAGAGAGACTTTGGCAGATGGTCATCTACAAGCCAAGGAAGACAGGCCTGGAACAGACCCCTACCCTCACAGCTTTCAGAAGGAACCAACTGTGACACCTTCTCACCTCCAGACAAGTGAGACAATTACATTTGTGTTATTTGAAGTCACAATCTGTGGTGCCTTGTTATGGTAGCTCTCATACATGGTTATGGCAACTCTAGTCCAAACTAACACAGCTGCTACAGGATTCTTTCCTGCTATCCCACATGGCCTTTCTGTTACCCCCTCCCAGTGAGTAAATGACATCATGTGTGAGTGCGTGAGAAGCACAGTGCCCCACAGATAGTAAATCCTCACTTGGTATTTAACCATCAAGACCATCCTTAGGATTACCTGGGGCCTGGTGACTACTCAAACCTACCTAGAGATACTCTGCCAAAATAAGGATGCTGGTTGTGAGCTCTGGTTATCATGATCACTTATGTCTTCATTACTGAAAACTTTCCCATCCTCCTCCCCATCCTTAGTGGCTTTAAATCGGCACCTTCTAGGAGCCTGATTCTTTTTAATGGAAACGTCACTTTGGTCATGGAGCCAGCAGGACCCTAAAAAGTCTTAGAATAGGAGATTGTTTTTCTGTTCGTGGAAGCCATGATCCCCAGGGTCACAACAAGCTGCAGAACTCTGAGGGTAAGCCTCTGTTTTCCTCTGCCTAATGAGGATACCCCTTTGTCTGGCAGCATACTAATAAGTCATAACTATAGGTAGGATCAGAGTTTGAACTTCCAGACAGCAAGACACTGCCTTTCTCCTTGCTCCTCCATCCCCCTCCTGCTTCTCTTGCTCTCAGAATGAATACTCCTCTGTCCTGAGAGATGACATGGGGACCATGTCCTCCTTTCTTCTTGGCTCCTGGAGGCCAGAGTGCCTGGCACATCAGCTGCAATCTCAGGCTGGTTCCATTTTCCTCTTCGTTATCAAGAATGTTTTCAGAAAGCCCTCTGGCCTCCGGCAATGACGTGCAATCACACAATGTGTTTGGAGTCTTTCCTGGGCACTGGTGCAGGTCTGGGATAGCAAGTCTGAGGTTGTCCTCCAGGCAGTGTGTGTTTAAGAGTTAAGTTGCCCCAGCTTTGTACAGTATTCCATATTTCTGATGTTTTGGAGACACTGCAGAATGTGAAATGGGTAGAGTCTGATGTGAACAGCCCCCAAACTTGACTTTTGGGTTTGATGAACAAATGAAATGTCTGAGCCTGTGTGGTTTATCTTCAGATATATACCAGGAGACTTCTGAGAACAAGGAGGGAAGAAGGGTGTGGGAGTTTACTTCAGGCTTTCTGGGCCAGGGAAAGGAGGGGGAGAAACCATTTAGGGGGAAAACAGCTTTCCACAATGTCCATATACATTTGATCACTTCATGCTGCTTCTTAGCCCCATTTTTGGCTCAGAGCCCAGAAGGGAGGCTCCTTCAGTAATTCTCTCTGAGCTTGGGACATCTGCCTTTCCCTAAAAGCAAGTAAATAAAATACAAATCTGTAAAGACTGAGTTCCTAGTCAGAGCACGAAATACTGTTCACCACCTAGTGGCTTGCAAAGAGCACATCTGATGCATCACATCAGCCTAGGGCTCTGGCCCCTCCAGGCCTTCCAGAGCCTGCTGTCAAAGTTATTTATTGTGGAAGTCAGGATTCTTGGTGTCTTTCTTAGGTGTACCCTGGCTATGTCAGAAAAATGCTCTTCTGGTGGAAAGTAGAGCAGGGTGAGTGAGGCTTAAAACAATATGGTTGTTTCCTTCTCCTGAGAGCAATGTCACCACTGCCCTGCTGACACCTCTGCTCCAGCCACACCAAATGATTTGGAGTTCTACACATGCCGCCCTTCCTTTGCAAACACTGTTTGCTGCACTTGGAAATGTTTGTTTGGCATTTCCCCCACTTTGCTTGGCCAACGCCTGTTCACCAGTCCCAGGTTCCTCTCCTCTAGGAAAATTTCTTTCTTATCCCTTTACCATTCCTACCTCCAAATTCTCCTGACTTCCACAGCACCCCATATAGATGAGACATGGACTCTGCCACTGCATCAAATCCATCTGTCTGTTTACTTGTCTGCTTTGTCCAAGTGATCTCTGAACCTGGCTATAGATCGGGCACATGCAACCCCCAACCTTACATCTATCCCAGTCGATTCCAGGAAGGAGGCCAGGGAGTTGATATTTTTATTCAGCTTGATTCTGAAGCACAGCCAGATTTGGGAATTATTGCCTTACCTTTGCCTTTCTGTTTCTCTACATATATATCTGTTTCAGCAACATAGTAAGTCCTCAGTACATGTCTGACCTTTCTAGCATCAATCTGGTAACCTCTTCTTGTTTTCACTTCCTTCCCTCACTCGCCTAGACTGACGATTTGCTTACCATCTTGCTATCACCATGCAAAACTGTAACCACCAGCTATTCATTTTTTCCATTCCCATCGCTAAGCTGCTGGGAGCTAGTGGTATACTTCCTCAAAGACTGGTGGCATTGCCAATTCAGGGACTCTAACCACAGTAGGCCTCTAACAGTGCTCTGCAATCCTCTGATCCTGGTGTGTTTTCACCCTTTCTTCACAGGGACTATTCCCATTGTTTCCACTTCCTCCCGTGCTACAGGCAACAGACCAACTCAAGCCTCTTTCTTCGCAGAGAAAATAGAAGCCACCAGATGGGAACTTCCTCTACTTCCTGCCACCTCACCTGTGAATTTACCCACATCAGTGCTATCCATTTCTCCTTTCCTCCCTTCCGTCTAAGAGCAGTCACTCCAGTCACTCCAACTGTGCTCTGGACCCCATCCCTTCTGCTTCCTTAGGGATCTTACACCCTTGATTATCCCCTCTTTCTCTTTGATCCCTCCCACTTAAAAAGTAATACAAATGTCTTGACTATGTGTCCTCCTTTAACTGTCACCTGTCAGTCACTTGCCTCCCCTTCTTGAACTTCTTAATTGTTCCTAGCTTTGGCTCCACATTTTTACCTTCCAATTACTCTTCCACTCACTACTATAACATCAAGGTGTCTACACTTCAGAAAAGGTCACCAACAATCTCTGGTAAAATCCAAAGGCCTCCGCTCCTTATTTCACTGAATTGCGTGGCTACACCAGATATGGCTATTTGCAGCCATCTTCTCAAAATGTCCTTTCCTCCCGGTTTCTGTGATGCCATACTCTTAGTTTTCTGTCTCTGGTGACTTCGGTCTGTTGCTTTCCTGGACGCCTCCTCCTGTGTCTGTCCTTGCAGGTTAGAGTTCCACAGGTATCCCTTCTTAGTCCGATTATTTTCTCACTCCATGGATTCCCTCCCTGGACAATTTTTTCATTCGTGCCCCAACTGTAGTTTCATAAACATCTCTAGGCTGCTGAGTACCAATCTGACACCAGCTTAGCTCACTTCCTGAGCTATAGAACCATAGACCCAGCTGCCTACTGGGCATCTCCTTCAGCCTGCTCCTTTCTGTGCCTCTTAGTGAGCGGTGCCACCAGTCTCTCAGCGCTGTATATGCTTTCTCAAATCAAGACTGCCCTCTTGTTTACACTCTTTAATTCAGGTTGCAGTCATCTCTCAACCTGGATTTTGACAGCTTCCTAAAGGATCTGGACCCTATTGCCACCAATCTACCACCATTCCTTCCAATTAAATGTTCTGAAGTGAAACAAGATCTTGTTATTCCCCTACTTCAAACCATTTAACAGTTCCCCACAGTCCTCTGGTTGAAGTTAAAATCCCTTGGCAAAGTCCAGGACTTTGTTTCGTCCCTTGCCCTTTACTCTAGCATAACAAAGCACCTGCAGACTTTTGTGAGTACAAAACGTGATGTGCTTAGACCTCTATGGATATATCTAGATATATCGTGTCATTTTTCTATCACTAATTTATATTATTATCTTTTTCTTTTTGCCTCCCTGGCTGTGAGTCTTGAACCCAATCTATAGTTTTCATAAACTGTGCCTTAGCTGCGTGAACCATGGTGTGCGTGTGCGTGTGCATGTACCTTTGCATATTTTATTCTCTCTAAAGTCCTTCCCTTCCCACCCTATCATCTCATTCTTTAGGTCTCAGCCTAAACATTATTCTTCTAGGAAGCCTTCCCTGACCCCTTAAGGGGTGTGATGACTTCTAAGTTCTCTTTTAGGTCTAAATTTCTTAAGACTCCCTCTGACCAGATGCAAATAAACAAGGCTAATGACAAAGTTCTCCCTTGATGTCATCTCCAGTCCAAACTCGGCTCTAGGAAACAGGAAAGGATCTGGTATCATTTGTACTCTGCCTGCAACCCACAATTTAACTCTTGCAAATAACTGCTATTGAAGCCTTTTACCTTTTTTTTGTGTCTTGGCTGCAACTGGAAATGTATTTTAGCAGTTAGGTGCTTAGGCAGAGTGGCCTTTCTAAGTGTGGTATCTCTTAGGATTCTTGAGAGGTGCCACATTCTCGGGTAGGTTCCTCATTTCTTCTGATGTCGGGCATCTCCTTTGCTGTAGCTGACATGGCCTTAACGTCTTAAGTTTCAACCACTTCAATCTGGTGCTCTGGGAAGAGGGGAATTGAGGACTCCTGACCATCTGAGGAAATGTAAGCCACAGGCTTCAGTAGAGGTCCTTGGGTCAGGAATTTTAGTGTTCCAGTCCACTGTCATTCCAGGTGGGAATCAGGCATAGTACAGGACTGGCACTACATTTACATTTCCACAAAAACTTGAGACTTTAATCCTGAAGTTAGATAATTGTAAAGTCAGAAAGTAAAACTTTTGTGAAAACTGGCTTTATTTACTATTAATATTCCTTATTATCATGATGTAAAACAATCACATGGAATTATGTATCATACTAACATGAACAATTTTTTATTAACAGCAATTATTTTCTTTAATGGAAAGTTGGAAGGAAGAGAAGGAGAGAAGCATCTTTTTGTTTTTTAAATAAAAGGTGTAGGCAGGAATGAAGGTGAATAGGCTGGCAGGGAGAGGAGAAAGAAGAACTTTTATTTCGTTGTTCATCTTGGTTGTTCTTCCAGCCTCAGGTTGTGAACTTGGGTCCTTGGGTTTTACATGGTTCATAAGCCAGCAGCTCAGCTGCCTGAGCCACAAGGACATACCCACATTCTTCAGATTTTCTAGTGTATGATGAAAGACCTGGCTTCCCTGATTAATAACGATGATCTTGGTTAATACTCTTGATACTTTGCCTTCTCTGTGGCTGTTTCAATTGTACAATAATACTTGCTTTATTTATCTCACAGTGTTGATCAGGTGAGAATCAAGAGACAATATATGTGAAAATGCTTTGGAAACTGAAAAGTGTTGCATGCACAGAAGGCAGCATTTCCATCAGCTTTTCGAGGCTAGTTGTCTACGCAGTCCTGATCACTAGCTGTCTACTGTAGTGTCTTCCTTGCTCACTTGGGTTTTTTTAAGCATATAATTATATACTCACTATTCTGAATCTTAAAAGGTCATGTAGACACTAACATAGCTAATTCCTCTCAGTTTTTAAAGGAAAAAGTTGCTTTATTGTGCTGGAGACCTCTGATAAGCACTGTGAAGAAAGAAGGTCATGACAAGGTTTGTCTCTTTCAGGGAGATCACTCTTTTATCATTGTAAGGGCTCTGGGTTGGGTTTGGAGGGATGCAGCATGGTATATCTAAAATAATCTCAGCTTTGTAGTCTTATACAGCCTTAGCTCTATAGCCTTGGCAAGTAATACTCATTCTGAGCATCAAGTTCCCCTCTGTATTGGGGGAATTATCTATCTTGCATCATTACTGACAATATCAAAGTTAATGTTCATGAGAGACTAGCATATAGTAAGTGTAGGAAAGATGGCAGATGAGCAACAAGGTTTATTTTAAAACTCAAAGCATGGTACTAAGTATTGTGACTAATGAGACACATTGGTCAACAGAAAGAAGGAAATAGTTTCAAAAAATAGTGAGGGTCTTGTTCCTGGTAGGATTCAAGCAGTACCTGAATGATCACTGTGAAAGGTGCTTCAGAAAGCATTTCTGTTTAACCCTAGGAGCTTTTCAATTAAGATCACAAAAAGAAATGCCTAACGTAAAGAGAACTATTCTGTAAATTCAAACACCGATGGGTAAAGACAGGTAAAGTAGAACTGTACTGTACAATTATACAAAGGAAACAAATAAGAGAAAGTTAATGATTGCTTCTACACTGTTACTGAAAATTTAGTTTAATGCCCTTTAGGTATTTTTAATTTTGGTCATTATTAAGATGATTGATACTAAGATGTACAATGTTAGGAAACTCAGTGGCTTTCAAATATGGAACTTGTTTGGACTGAGAAGTATTAATGTGGATTATGTGATTTTGGGCTATATATAGTGCTCTGATTTGCTTCAGAGACAAGAATAGTAGGCGGAATTATCAATTAAATGCATTCTATTCTAAGTTCCATCAGTGTCTCTTGCCTGGACCATGTGACTCCCTGTGCTTGGATTCTTTACCAACATAATGAGGTCACCACCTCCTTTGTCAGGCAGTACATGTTAAAATATTTTAAACTTCTCAGATTAAGGTCAACTGCTATTTGGATTATATTTATTTATAATTATGTAATTCTAAGCAGGTCTGATATGTTATTAATGAGGAGAAAGGCAAATATTGACACAAAATTTACATACAGTCTAATAAATAATTCTCATAATTGTGCAATGTGGACCCATGGGGGCAAAGAACAGCTCTTAGCTTTTCAGGTTTTTTTGCTATCATGGTATAAAAACGTATTCAGATATTGATAAGATAAACTCTTACATTTCTGTAAAAATGAATAACCCTGAGGTGAAACAAACCTACCATTTACTTAGGAGAAATGGCTTTTAGAGTCCCTTAGAAAAAGAATTTGACCTCTTCCCCCATCCTAAATCCCTGAGACTTTGAAAGGATAAAGAAATCATTTTGAAGTTCTTTCTAAGGATTTATTTATTACGGAATTGCTTAAATTCACTAAAGAGATGAACTCAGAATGTCTGTTTGAAAGAATTTTGTTCATTTCTCTATTTTTATATTTAACATTCAAAAGCAATTCTTTTCTTGCCAACATGCGGATGTCTAGAAGAGATTAGAAAAACTTAGAATCTATAGAATTAAATGGCTAAAAATAGAAGGAAAAAAAACCCAAACATTAAAAAATTCCTCATTTAGACACATCCTGAGTTGAAATTGTAGTCATCTCTACAAAAAGAACTGTTTTAGGTCAGAAATGCTCTAGTTTATAACTTCAGATCCTAACCTTGATTTGACTGGTGAGGATTCCAGTCACTACATGAATAAGAGTTGGCCAATTCCCACGTATGTCTTACCTAACTAGTGAGGTTTTAGAAGTATCTCTTAAACACAAATCTCCTGGTTCTGTGAAGCCAATTGTCTTTCTCAATACTCTGTAAAATAAATAAACAAAATTGTTTCCTGCAAAATTACACGCTTAAGTATTTGTTGCTCGTGGATAGATATAGAGAAGCCAAGTGCTGATGTGAATTAACAATCCAGCGATGGAGCTGTGAATCTCTGGATGGCTATGTACATTGAGGAAAATGTCCCTCGCGGCGCCCGCACTTTCTGTGCACCAGAGGTGACCACCCAGGCGAGGTCAACCTGAAGAGGGTGTGAACCCCAGCAGCTGCTCGATGGGTTTAAAACGCCACTCATCTGCCTCCAGCTCTTCAACCAAACCAGCCAGTTTTTCCATTCGAGCAACTTGCTGATCTGTAAAGAGTCAACAAGGTAACGCAATAATGTATTTCCCATGAGACAGTCCCTGACCACCAACGTGACGACTGATTCAAAAATAACTTCTAGAAAGAGTTTTTCTCTTAATATTCTAGCAACGAGGTCTTACTCTATGCTGGTAACAAGACTTAATCTTAAGAAAACTAAAGGTAATAATACATATCCTCTGTACTGAAATCTTAGGGTGACAGGAAATTGTCACCTTGCCCCCACCCCAACATGCTTTCAATGGAGAAATGGTCTGGTGGGGCAACATAGTTCCCTGGTAGAACAGAAAAGGTGCTTCTACGATTTTAGAGTCCAGGCTTCTCAGAGGTCAGATAGATCATGAGGTATTAAAAAATACTTGATAGGCATGACCTGATGGGTTACTGGTCTAGAACACCCAGGGAGCAGTCCCACTTACATCCCAAGGTCCTGAGTTCAAGACTTGAGGCTGGGGGGGAACAACCAATGCGAACAATTAAATGAAAATAAAGTGCTTCTTCTGTCTCTCAAAAAAACAAAAAAACAAGAAACAAAAACAATAAGATAAAACAAAAATTTAAAGAAGAAGGTAACCAGTGGAGGACAATAGTAAAAGAATTTTCAGAAAGGAGAGGAAAAATCAACACAAGAGGAATAGGAAGCATCAAATTCCCTAGAAAATGAACCCATTTGGCTTCAACTTTAAGCCTCAATGTGGACACTATATCTGGATTAAGACCATAGAATATTCTTGTCTGCAGGTAATTTAAGAAGTTCACTTAAATAGCCTTTGCTGAGTTTTGTCACAGAGAACACTGACCTTTCTGAATCCCCTTCTCTCACGCCCAGTAAATTTATTTTCATAGTTAAGTATACGGCAATCATATGCTTACCATGTTTCACCTGTTTAAGTGTAGATGCCACTTGATAGCTGAAAACGGATTCGCAGAGGAATCGCTCAGAGCCGTCTACAACAGAGAGGGAAAGTTTTAATCTGTTCTAAGGGTTTTATGTTTCTGATAAAACAAGTAAATGTGTCCATTCTTTCCCAGACTTTTACACTGGGCTCTAGTTTTCAGTATTTACCAAGAGAGCTTCTGTTTTGTTTAGAATAGTACTCTGTTATAAAAGTTTTTTCTTCAATACCTAGACTATTAAAATAGTCTCTCTACTTGTTTGAGTTTAAAAATAGTGTTTAAAAAAACAAAAACAAGAAACCTCAGTCTGATGTCCTCATCAACATTTTCCTCCTCCCAACCTGACAGTTTCTCTGTTCTCCTGCTCTGTACATCAGGCAAATACTGCCAGCTGACAGTTGGTCATGTGGCCACTGAGCTATCAAAATACAGAAGTACAAAATATTTTCATTTTCATTCTAAATAGTAAAGTTGAGGGCAAAATAGTTGTTGATTTTTAATATATCGAATTGCATCACTATGATCATCACAAAACACTGCTGGGAAATTTTAATCCGTGAATGCAAATTATAACCTTGATATTCCAACTGAAGCAAAACCCTGCAATGTGGATGGCGATAAGAGCATGGCACAACTTCATAATCTAACACTGCACTGGTGCCAAAAACTGGCAACAAGAAGGTAACTAACTCAGTCACCACAGTACTTGGAAGATGGTTGTGAAACACAAGCTATTTCATGTTATTCTTTGTCAGGCAAGGGCTGATACAGCAAAAGGTACCCCAAAGACTTAGAACTCATGTAGGAAAGTGAATTTTAGAAGGATACTAGAAACCATTTGGGAAAGGTATCTTATTGCAAAAATCCTAAAACGAACAGAGGGCCAGGACACAGCTGTCTTTTTTTAGTCTGTAGTACATGCCAGCACTACTAGGTGTCAAGCATTCATCCATCAATCATGGGTTGGTGTGTCAGTCAGGTATTAAGTGTCAAGGAGATAATAACACATTCTGGCTTCATGCTGAGTTTCACAAAAGGCAAACTTTATTTCAGCAGTCCTGGTAAATAATGGATATTGTAGTCAAAGGACTTGGATGTACAGCCAAGAGGGCTTCTGTTCAATATTACCTCAAAACTGATGGGAAAAAAAAAAAAAGAAAATATAATGACTGTGACACACAATTTAGGGAGTGTTATGTTCTTTAAATTCAACCTCGTTGCCATATATTGTTCTTTATGGGATATGATCCTATTCCTTATTCCTATCCTGCATTCCTCTGGCTGCATGTAAGTCATTTTGATCAGATCATCTACTGAGAAAAAAAAAAATCTTTATTTTCATTTAACTGACTGTTATACTGATTGTCCAGTTTAAAGATCTAGGTAAGCCAATGATATCACAGAGATTTTAAGATAAGGACATGGGAAGCAAAGTACTATGAATTCCACTATGGGAAGAGGGGCTGTGTGAACCTCTGCACTACTGATACCATTTCTTATGGCTCTGCTGTGTGAATATGCCAGCATTCATTATACTATTCATGCTCTTGGTTAGAGTCAAATTGCAACTTATTTTTAGAAAGAGCAAGCATGGGGCATTAAAGCTCACTTCTCAGATGGTTTAATCCTGAACTTTAGGATCTTACACAAGGCAGAAGGGATTATGGATTATAAAGACAGGGCCAAGATGTAGTTAGAAGCTCCTAGAAATGCTATCTTCCACTTACATTTAATCGTAAGTGCTATTAGGATAAAATGCTTAAGTTATAACATTTGCATTTTTCCTCTGGTAATGAACTTCAAAGCAAAAGGATATAAGCTAATCTTTCAAAAAGGTACCTGCAGTATCACTTTGCTACTCTATATGCCCAAGGAACACACTTTTGCTGATTTGCAGCTCTGTATTAACCACAAAGTCTACTGTAGCCACATCCTATGAGATGTGCTATCTGTACCAATCCAAGGCCTGGAGTTTCTCCAGATAGGTTGGCCTGGGGCAATCTGTCCTCCACTGAGAAGCTGTAATCAAACCCTCTGTAGCACACCAAACAGCAATACGTCAGTTTTCCTCTGAAGGGACAAGCAAAGGTTATAGAGGAAAGTTCAGTAAATTGCCCAAATCTAACACCATTGCCAACTCCAGTAAACAGGATGCTAACAAATTCATTTAAAAGAGTATTAGCTCACAGCAGGAACTCAGACAGTGTCTGATAATTTACATTTCAGTGGTATGAAATGTCACTAAAATTCAGCCACTTCTGGGATAAAAAGCAGTCTCTAATTTGCTCACTAATAACTGACTGAGGACAATTTTAGCTAAGGGCAGGAGAATGCTGAAAACTGCTGTAATACTGCTTATTGAGGTGTCTTATCAGAGAGTAGGTGGATGAAAAAGTTAATTTACAAGGTTAACTACTGGTTATTTAGAATTATTATCCAAGACTTTGGAGGATACAAGATGAAGTGGAACCTATTAATATTATAAGCAGCATCAAACCTTGATTCCTGATAGCTTTTGTTCCTTATTCTATACAGGTAACTCTTCCTACACTTCTCATATTCTATTAAACTACTGCAAGAAAAATGGTCAGGTACATGTGCATTAGATTAACTGTATAACAGTACCAATTACAAACACAGTTGGAGATGCTTCCAAGTCTAACATCCATATTAACTCACATTTAGAGTACTTTTTTTCAATTTAACATTCTTGATTTGACCCGGATAGTTTAGGGATTGCCATATCTAAATTTTTATAGTCTGTTTTTAAATGTAAGTAGCTTTAAGATATAGGTGAAACTTTAAAATTAAGAAAAGGCATCAAAACTGCACTGTGACTTTAAATTCATCCAACAATAAAAAACCCAACATATTCCTCCAAGAAGAACATCAAAATGCAATAAAAATGGATAGAACATAATTTGTTAGAACATCAACATTCAAACTAATCTCAGAAAACTTTCTTCTTTAAAGTTTCCAAATAATCTGGTGACTACAAAAGAATGCTAATAGCACTGAGACTATGGAAGTAGTTCCAGTATTAAATTCCTTCTGTAGTTAGAATTTAAATGACTTCAATCTGTTGTTAAACACTGATTCATTTTCTGCTGCAATAAAAACTCACTGAGCAATTTAAGTGCCTCACACTTTTGTTTCTTTTTGTGGGAAACTTCCTTAATACTAGTTTTCTGTTGCATATAATTAAAGTCATAATATATTTTTTGTGCCAAATAGGGTAAACAAGGTCTTAATTGTTCACTACCACCAGACTCAGTGAGAGTAACTCAGTATTTAATTAACACAATTAAAGAAAATGAACAGGTAAACGTAGATACTATCCACACCTCAGATGTACCACTAACTACACTACTTGGTTGTCTGCTTTCCTAATGATGATTTGAACTGCTGTTTGTCCTGGCTTAACGAAAACTCTGCTTTTTATTCTACCTGAAATAAATGAATAAAGATCACCCCAAAAGCCAATTCCTAAGTATAATTTGTATCTTTTTCAGAGACATTTTCAATTTAATTTTTAGACATATTTACTGAAATTTGCAATCTTTAAAGCAGAAAAGATCAATATATAATAAAGCCCAAAAGGTACTAGAATCAAATATACTTTTAATCTTTAATAGGTTCTTTGCTGATTCTTTCAAAGTCTGATAAATAGTTTAGTGATTAAGGACCACTTTCATGACAAGCCCCTGGATATTAGTCAAAATAAAGATTGCTGTGCTGTGCCCTAGACTAAATGAGAATCTCTAATCACCAGAAATGTGCATTTTAAATAAGTTCTTCAGGTGATTTTAATGCTCTCAGTTGGTAATTTGTTGCCCTGCCTCCTAAATTGACATGAATCTGATGAATTCCAAGCACCAACGCTATTAGCTATTTCATGATGATAGCCTGGTGCCCTGATTTTGGCCAGTTTGAAAATGTGTGTTAAATAAGATGGTGGGTGATTTGATGCAAATCCCAGCTTCAGTGATAGAAAAACAATATAGCACTGATCTGCAGTGAGTCAGAAGGTCATGTTTACATATAAGTGTGGTACATTTATTTTGATTTCATTTTAAAATCTGAGTGTTAATCTATTTTAAGATTTTAAAAAATACATCTAATCTACCAATGATAGGAAGACCAGTGTCAGCACAAAGCAAGTTGGAGCAAGAGGTCAAGAGAATTGCTCTTTTAGTGCTGACCTTTTTTTCACATCGTCAAATCATTTAATTTTCTGGAGCTAAAGACCTTTGGAGGACACCCTTGTTTCTAGTCTTTTTCCATTCCAAAATATGATTCTGGAGAAAGACTTGTATTTTAAAGATATTCTGGGGCATACTCTTTTGACTCAGGCAGCTGAGACACTGGTATACAGAACACATATAGCCCAAGGCCCCAGATTCAAGACCCGGGGCTGGGGTGAAACACCAAAATGAGCAACTAAATAAAGATGCTTCTTCTCTCCCTTGCCTCATTAAATGATTCTCCTTTCCTTTGTTTTTTAAAGGACAGGCAGGAATAAAGGTAAGCAGAGGCAGACAGGCAGGAGTAGAGAGGAAAAACCTGCATTTTATTTATTTTACTTAGTTGTTCCCACTGGGCTCAGGACAGGAACCCAGGACCTTAGGATGAATGTGGACTGTGCCCGATGGCTATTCCACCAGGGCATGCCCCTTCCTTCCTCTCTTTAAACAGCAACAAAAGATATCTGGAAATGGGGACAAGAGAAGAAATGTGGAGCTGAAAATTAGGGCAAACATCTCTAATTCACTTGACAGCTTCTTACAATTAATATTCAATACAGGTCAGAATGCAATTATTCAGCAAAAAGCAGTCTGAGATCACCTTCCAACATCTCTCCAGCTCCTTTGGGATAGGTGAAAAGGGCTTTCCGTGGTGGGGCAAGGTCTGAGACACTAAAACCAGATCCAGTGACAGAACTTCCACTGACCCCACCAGCTGAGGATGATGATGAAGAGGCAGCCATTTCCTCTCTAGTAGAATTTCACTTCACTACAAAGGAAGAAAAACAGCAATTGGCAAGTTTATGGAAGTCAGATCGACAACATTTAAGTTTAGCAGCTGTAAAGAGCCAATATACAGTTTAACAAAAGAATGAACTCCCTTTTTTCTACCTTCTCTATTCCCAAAATATTTTAATGCTTCAGGCCAAAATGTCACTCAGAATTTTAAGGGAGAATGTTTAAGTATAGGTTTTCTACTTAAAAACACTACTTCCTACCATTAGCAAACTGTTTATGTCACTTAGGACTGACTATGGGTGATTGATGGATTATGAGGGGTGATGTGGCAGTGCCAAGGTAGAGTCTGACCGAGGAATTAAATTATATGAGGATCAAACAACTATGCTTTATAGGACTATTTTGGATATATCCTGATAAAGTCACACCAGGAAATTCACTTACGAAATTTTCCAAATAAAATTCTGGAATAACACTGTGTTCTGTTCTCAAATAAGGGCATTGGTTAGGAAATACATACTGGTTGCCTTCAATGAACATTAAAAAAATTTTTTTTCACCCTGTAATAACCAAATCAATCACTTGGTGGCGTCCCAAAACTGAAACAAAATTGTTCAGAAAATGAGCTTGAAATTTCATGGCCTATTTAAACAGAATAGCTTTGAGTGTTTTATCCTATGTCTTATCAAAAAATCAAAATTCAAATGTAAATGAGAAAATGTGTACTTGAATCCATGGCTCCTTACAAAAGTTCAAAACAGAAATACTACTGTAACCACAGAAGCAGAAGTATGTGGTATACACAGTATACTGCACGTTTACAAAACGTTCTAAGAAGTGTTTTCTCAAAGAGAATGGTCGAGTACTATACTGTCTAAATAAACCTTCTGCCACAATAGAAATGTTCTAATGTTCTACCTCTAATTTGGTCGTCTCATGTGGCTATTAAACTAGTGTGACTGAAGAATTACATTTTTAATTTTATTTACTGTTAAGTCAAATTTAAGTAGCCACATGTGGATAGTGGTGCTGCATTGGAAGTGAAGCTCTAGAATTTAGACTAAAAAATAACCTTACAAGGAACTGTACACTTTAAAATAGCTAATGGTTAATTTTATGTGGTGTGAGTTTAAAAATAAAAGAAAATAACTTTAAAAGTTTAAAAAAATGAATTCCCCTTTTAGTGGCCACAGAACATTTTGGCTATTTTTTGTTAATTGCAAAGTGAAAACATGTTATAAAAAGTTGAAACTTATTTTCGAAAATAATGAGGGAAAGCTATGCAGATATAAATCCTATATATACAAAATCCAATTTCCTAGAAAGGAAAATGATATACTGTGCTTTTCTGAAATGTTGGCTGTTCTCTATCCTTTGTTTTGTGATGATGATATAAGGCTGTCAGGGAAGCAGAGCTTAGTTTCTGATTTCAGTATGTCTATAAGCAATACTGATTACTACTGAAGTGAGATATGGAAACAGTAAGGCAGGTGTTATAATCAGAATGCAGCCTATTTAAAAATGCAAATTGATTAATGACATTTTCAGTCTTGCTATTAGAGTACCCTTCCTTTAGTCTTTGAGTTCTACAAATTTCTAAATTCTATTTATATCCATAGAGTCAACAACTTTTAAGTTAGATTCATACCCAATCTTTTGGACCACACTAACTCAAAATACAGCTTGACAAGTTTTTTTTAATGCTCTTCTGCATTAATGAACCAGCTTTGGATTTCTAAGTGGATTCCTGGTGGGATTCAAATATAGAGACAACTTAATCATTTCTCATTAGTTAAGCATAGAGCCTCCTGTGAACTTTTATACATCTCACCTAAGATTTAAAACTCTGCTTTTCCTACATCTAGATAAATACTCTATTAAATTACAAATACAAGTGATACCTTTTATTTTGAAGTCGGTTGCTCATACAGCACTCCAGTGACTGTTAGAGAACAGCTTCAAAAGCCAGATTGAGTTTGACTTACAAAATGAATACAATCAAAGGAATTCTTTCATCCTATTTTCTTTCAAACTCAGTACACAAAAAACGGTTGAAAATTGGAGTGCAGAATTAACACAAAGCTAACACAAATGAGCAGTTTTCTGCTGAGGTGGAAAGGTATGCTTAAGTAATATCTAGCTTTAAAGATAATAGGTTAAGTTTTGAATGCTCTTAGTAAGTGGTAATAGAAATTAAAGTGAAACCAACAATAAACTCTAGTTTATAACTGGTCTATGAAGGCAGGCATTCTGATAACCAGACCAAACATAATGCTCAGTCTATACAGAGTAACTGTTTATTTGCTAAATGAATTAAACATTTCACAAGAACCACGAGATTCCAACTCCTATATGTATATATAAAGTATATATAATAATAATTATATATAATATATATAAAATTTTATTTAAGGAAAAGTGCAGGCAGGAATGAAGGTGAGCAGAGACAAGCAGGCAGGATGAGAGAGGAGGAAGCAGCTCTTTATTTTTATTTAGTTGTTCATCTTGGTTGTTAACCACCAGTCCCAAGACAGGAAACTGGGACCTTGGGATGTATATGGACTGCATCCAACTACTGCTCCACTAGGGTACACCAGTGTGATATTTTTCAAGCAATGGCTTTCTTGGTATGTCATATGCCATGTGAGGTAAAACAGCACAGTGGTTAAAAGTGCAGACTCCTCTCTGAGTTCATGTTCTGGGTTTCTATTTGTTTTATGACTGGACAAATCACTTAACCTCCCTGTTCCTCAGTTGCGACATCTCTAAAATGTGGATAATAACCGTACCTACCTCAGAGAGATGTCATGAAAGTTAATATATCTAAAGCACTGGAATAGTTACAGGTTAGCTATCCAAACCCAATAATGGATATTTACCCCTGAACCCTTATTTTTCCTAAGCAGAGTTCAGTTTTTCATATCTATGTTTTAACACATTTACTCATAAGAAAGTTGTAATTCTCTTCATTCAACATGGAAGCAGCAAGTTCCTAGAGGGAAAATGAGCTCTATTAATGCACTCTACACTTTCATTTTAAGGTTCATTATCTTAGGAAGACTCCTTTATATAGGAAACAGTTGTCTTTCTGCTCTCAAGCCCTAACACAGTACCTGGATCACAACGTTTCCTGAATGAATCATGAACAAATGACAGATCGCTGACTATCAGTTGAGCAAAGGTCATGCAGGAGGTACAGAAGCTTGCTGTTGTAAGGAATGGTCATTACGGCTTCCTTTTTCTTCCACACTTTGCAGCTCTATTAACACAACTCTCTCACTAGGTGCTCAGGTCCAAGGAAGTTGCTCAGTAAAATTTTGTTGAAAGAATATTGATGGAGTTTGATCCTGTATGGAAACTTGGGACTACTAGCAGTAGAGATCCTTGTTGGAGAGTAATGTTATTTTGGGGGACACAGAGTGGCTGTGTCGGCAGATATGGTTCAACATTTACTTCCTGTATGACAAAGATGACCTCGTATTCATAAACTACTTTCCCTTTTAGCAGATACTTGCCTACTTTCTTATAAAGAATCTTTCCTTTTGAAAAAGTGGCCTTATAAAGAAGCTGGGCCCGCCCTGGTGGAGTAGCGGTTAGGTTAGCTGCCTTCCAGCGAGAGTGCAGGTCACAAATCCCAAGGACCAGGGTTCAAAACCCGGGGCTGGGGTGAAAAATAAGATGAACAACCAAATAAAATGAATAAAGTGCTTCTTCCTCCTCTCTCCTTCTACCTGCCTTTCTCTGCTCGCCTTGATTCCTGCACTTTTCCTTTAAAAAATATAAAGACAGAAGCTGACGAACCCTGGTACAAAGATAATTACACAATTAACTTCGAACATCACCAAATAGTTCCACTGTGTCCCACTGAAACAAATGGGTTACAATCCAAATAGATACTGCAGCTGAAGCCATGTGAGGTGTAAGAGGGCTGCAGAGAGATGGAGTCAGAACGACAGCGGTTCCCATACCAAACTCCAAGGCCCGCTAGCCTGCGCCTTTCAGCTTGGTACGGAGAAGGCGGGGCCATGGACGCCGGCTCACTGCGCAGGCGTCAGCGCTAGGCTCGCATGCGCAGAGTGAGGCGCGGCCTGAGGAAATTTCCTCTCGGACCCCCTCTGCGGCAGGCTCCAGTTTCTCCTCCTGCCTTCTTCGCTTTCCTAGTCCCTGCAGGTAGGATCCCAGGGATCAACTCCCCTGCCACGAAGCTTCCAAAGGTCGCTGAGCCCTTGGCCACTTACCTCGGCGGCTTTGACACTTTCCCTTACAGCCCCGCCCCCAGGCCCGCCGCAGCGGCCTAGCTGACACGACGAGGACGGCGCCGTGCTCGCGCCCGCGCGGAAGGAGCCAGTGGCAGCGTGCGCGCGTCCGCCGGTAGTGGGCGTGACGGCGCGCGAGAACTGTGTCTGGAGCTCGTGGAATGCTTCTCGAAGGGCTCGCGGGTTCTTCACCTCCTCCCCACGAGGTGCCTTAGTGCAGCTCTGCAGTTATCTTTGTTTTCACTACTCCGGCTTCCTCGTTGTTGTTGGGTTTTTTTTTTTTTTTTTTGCTCTCTTTCGTGAATCAGGGTTTCAGCTTTCCCGTCCCCCTGCCAAACCGCCGTGAAGCAAGGTTAAATTGATCAGTCCCCTTCCTTCTGAGCTGTCTAGTAGCCCAGGGCCCTGTAGAAAGAAAGGTAGTTTGCTTTCTCTTACATGACAACTCTTCTTCCAGAGCTCATGGTCTGAGGGCCCGACCTTAACATGAATGGATATTTACTCCCGTTTTTGTGCAGAGCCTTATTATTGTTATTATTTAAATTTTTTAAAGGAGAAGTTCAGGCAGGAATCAAGGTGAGCAGAGGCAGGCAGGCAGTCTGGAAGAGAGAGTAGGAAGAAACACTTTATTCATTTTATTTAGTTCTTCATGTTGGTGTTTCACCCTGGCTCTGAGCCTTGAACTTGGGTTCCTGGGATATGTGGCCTGCACTCACTGTGGAAGGCAGCTGACCAAACCGCTGGTCCACCAGGGCCTGCCTGTGATTACTTTTTGAGAGATCCTTGGGGAATGGAGCATTAGGATGTAACATTAAAATATTTCGGATTATGCCCCTTTTCTTCCATTCGAGGCTGGTTTACTCACCTTCTATGTTATTTCTCACAACACTAAATCTAGTTGGTTCTCTAAGCAAGCTGCCAATTAAAGTGATTTGCTGAGGGTTGGACTGAACATTAGTGTTTTTAGTAAGGGTTTATCTGTTTTCTTTGGAGCTCCTTAAGTATTTTGAATTTTAAGATTGTCCAACCTACGCCGTAGGAACATTGGTTGAACTTAACCAGAGCTAGCCCATGAGGAACCTTTGTTCCCTCAATTTATTAATTCATCTAGTGGTGACTTGAAGCATGGGTTCTCAGTGCGGGATGTGAAGTTTGTTCGTCAGTGGCCTATAGAAATTGGATTCTTCCCCCTCACTAATGTGTTGGTTTGAAGAACCATGCTGTTTGAATCAAATTTTAACTGTGGTTTGATAGGTAATTGATTGTAATGTTGGGTGTATATTTCTAGAACCTCTGAAAGTACTTAGGGTCTTTTTTCCCTCTGAAAGATGAGTATTAAATGAGAATTTTTTTATCATGAGACTGGAAAAGGTGAGGCACCTTGCAAACGGTTAAACACAGAAGTTTCCTCCCTTTAGGGTAAAATAATAAACCTTTATTATCTCAGGATCATTAATAGGCTATATATAAAAGGCTCAGCATCTTTAATCTCTTTTTTTTTTTTTGAGTGAATAATTTACAGATTATTATCTAGCATGAACCAGCAATGGAATAGTGCAGTGGAAAATGCAGTAACTGACTTAAAACAGCAAACAGATGGAGAAATCTAATGGAAAAAAATAGTGTAGCTTTTGCTTAGGATGGTTTGTGGACTGATGGCCCATTATATCCTTTTAGGCCTATGTAATGATCTATATATTAGAGAATTTTTTTATTTTTGGTTAAAACAAAAGGTAAGGTGATCATTTCTTTTTCAGAATTTCACTGGACTATTTGGAGAAGGTATCATGGAAGTGCTGCGTCCCCAGCTTGTAAGAATTGATGGACGGATTTACAGGAAGAATCCTATCCAAGAACAGACTTATCAACATGAAGAAGATGATGAGGACTTCTATCAAGGTACTCCTAGTTGCTCTGTGGTCAGCTTAGAAGTAAAACGTTCACTTTGTTGTTGAAGCAGTTGTTTTGTTTCAGTTTTTTTCTCTGCAGTGAAATTTGAGGTACCTGGTTTCTCAACGCTCCTTTTATGTTGTCTCAGGGGAATGATGAATTTGAGTTTGGTAAGGTGTTCTCAGTTGTAGTCCTAAATCAAGTTATTTTTTTCCCCCTCTTTGTATAGGTGCTTAAATGTAATGGATTATTTTAGGTAGCTATTAATATTAACCACGGATATTCTGTGACGAAATTAAGTTCCTTTATATGTAAAATTATGGATTAGTATATATAAATTGACAGAAATGAAAATATATACCTCGTTCAGTGACCAATAATGTTAGCTGTTATTGTTATTTTTTTCCTTTTCTTTACAGTCACATGTAGGCAGTTCCAAATACACAGCTAACATTATTATTATGTGGGGATAATTTTTGGAAATGAGTTAACCGGTTGAGATGGATTATAAATATTTTTAGGCTAATTAACTTGGACCTAATTTAATACATAAAAAGGACCTCTCAGTTTCTCTGCTTCTTTTTCCTTTTGATTTATAAGCCTTTCCATCAGGCCCTAACCTTTGGAGGTTAGTTTTCTTCCTGGTCCTCCCTATTGCTGCCCTTCAATTTTAAGGCCTTTGATTGCCTTTATTTTAGCCTTCTCCTTTCTCTCAGCTCAGTAGATTGAGTTCTCCCAGCATCTTGTCTACCTCATTAACTGAATTAATTATGTATCTTAATGCTAAAAACTACTGAGTTATACACTTTAAGAGAAAGAATTTTTTAAGGAAATGTGCAGGTAAGAATGAAGGCAAGTAGGCAAGAAGGCAGGAAGAGAGAGGAGGAAAAGCATTTTGTTTAGTTGTTCATCTTAGTTGTTTTCCTGAGCCCCAGGTCTTGAATCTTAGGATCTTGGGATGTATGTGGACTGTGCCCAATGGACTAAACCACTCAGCCACTATGGTGTGCTAAGATGAAGAATTTTATGTTATGTGAATTTTATCTTCATAAAAATAACTTAAAACTTTTATTGTGTCTTAGCTTTCTGGGAATGCAGTTAAATAGTGCTATTTCCAAAGGTTTTAAGACTGGAGGATTTAAAATAGTTATGTGATTTTTATTGTTTATAATTCTTCTAAGATGTGTTCAGAAGGTACTCAGGTATGCCTTGGTGGCTCAGGTGGCTGAGATGGGGACTGGGGCATGAACCACGTAAAATCCAAACTCAAGTTTGCAACCCATGGCTGGAAGGAAACACACCAGTGAAACATATAAAAAATGTTTCTTCGTCCTTTCTACCTGTCTACCTGCTTGCTTTCATTTTTTGCCTGCCTTCCTTCTTCTCTCTCTCTCTTTTTTAAAAGAAGGAATGTCAGCAGTGTTCTGCAGTGTAAAGTGTCGGTCTGTTTTTTGTATGAGTGTATTGCTTTTTAAAATTCCTGATAGTGGTTGCCAGCTGGGGAGTAGCAGCTCTGAGCCAGATGTTATGGTTTCTTTGCAGGTTTCATGGAATGTGCAGATGAGCCTTGTGATGCCTATGAGGTGGTGCAGACGCAGCAAGGTTTCCGGTGTACCTTGAAGGCCCCGAGCCTGCTCTACAAGTGAGTCAGCCTCATGGGGGTTCTTCAGTAAATAACAGGGAGCTGATTCTTCTCTCTTCCATACTTATTTCAGCTTGATTATTAATGATAAGATAGTTTAGTGTTTTGTGTTTTAGAATTTCTGCAGACTGATTACATATCAATTTCATCATTCCACATGTTTCAGTTAAGTCCTCTTAATTTTGACTTAACCATCTTTTGAATCCTGTACTTATCTCTTTACTGCCACCCCTCTGCCTCTTCTGTGGACTTTAAGTAGCCTACTCACTGGAATTTCTACACTGATTCCTGCTTTCCTCCCAAACAGTTCTTCACACTGCAGGTGGAATGATCTTTTTAAAAGGCAAATGTGATTATTTACTACCTTGCTTATAACTCACCAACATTCTTCCATTGAAGATAGAATTCTGTTTCCTTAGAGTAATAGTCAAAATCATGAATGAGACTTAGCCAGTCCTGCATTTTTCAGTTTAACTCATAATACTCTTTCTCTGACTTTGCACTTAAGCCCAGCTGGTTTTCTTTAGTTCCTTAGATATGCTGTACTTCTTTATGCCTTAGAACTTTGACGTTTGCTGTCTCTTTGTCTTATAATGCCTTTTCTTCCTTATTTAGTTATATTCTTTCCTTAGGGTAACTTGCTTCACCACCTCCCCTACCAATCATGTTGACTGACCTCCTATGCGTTTTCACAACACTTCCTACTTTTCCTTTGTAGCATTTCTCGGTATTGTGTTTATATTTGTGTGCTATTTGATGTCTCTTCCAGCAGGTGGGAAACTTCTTGAAGGCAGGACTATGTTTGATTAATTCCCAATGCTTCAAAGACGGATATACTTTTTCCAGGGTTGCCTTTATAAGTTGCATGAAACTTTGTGATCACTCCAGTCTGTTTTGTGTGTGTGATGGCCAGTCTGTCTAATATTAACTACTAATATGGCTAACTTACATGACTAATTGGCTTCTAAAACTATTGAAGATACGAAGTCTAGGAAGTTCCTACATTGTTTTTTTTTTTTCCCTTTATGTTGTACTAAATGCATTAAGTTTTTCCAGGTATCTCTATGAGACCTACAAATATGGATTCAGATAACTGTAAGCTCCAAGAGGCAAATAGTTTCATTTTTGTCAACTGAGAGAGTGTTCTGAAATACCTATTAAGGATAAAATTCTTCTAGAATGTGGCCAGATGGGAAACCAAATGCTAACCCTGATAGTCTACTTTCAGGTTCCAGTGACATTTTTGTCTAGGAAACAGTTTTAGAAAGTTATGGCTCAATTTCCTGATAAAAACAATGTGTAATATGTCTTATTTAATGTGTATATCTGCTAACTGCTAAAATGTGTAAAAATTTCTTAGATGTCTCAGTATAACTTGATGGTCTTTTGAGTTCTCTGTGTTCTGGTTACTCAGTTGCTCATTATGTGCTAGATAACTTGCATGTTAGATTTTATATTGGTTCTACTAAACCTTAATTAATAAACAGTATTTACTAGGAAGATTTCTTTCTTATGAATAATTTCTGCAGGCTTATTTGGATCAAGAAATAAATTACCTAAGCAAACTAACTTGCAATCGAAGCCTAATAGTGATAACACCTATGTATGTACTAGATTTTGATACCGTGTTTCTCAGCTTGAGGTGTGCATTAGAATCACCTGGGGAGTTTGTAAAACTCTGGATACCCTGTGCTTCCCAGACCAATTAAATGAGAATTTCTGAAAGTTGGACTCAGGCATCATAAGTTTTTGAAGCACTCCAGGTGATTACCCCATGTATAGCTGAGATCGAGACTCTCTTAATCTGTTAGGAGTTTCCACTTATGTATTCAGCAAAGAAACCACCCTTTCACTGCGTGTGTGTTTTATTACAGTGGCTATTGTAGACTTTCCATGTAAACCTCTTTTGAATCTGAAACTCTTAACTGGAAGAATGCCATTATGGGCTTAATGAGGATCGCATGGGCTATGCTGCACTCTGTGCCAGTGCCTGGGAAGCCTTTTATGTATGATCACATGTAATCCTTACACCAATCTTAAGTATTAGTCATTCCATTGCTATACTTGAGGAAACAGTCTGAGAGTAGTTAAATGACTTGCCCAAGGTTTGTTTGAGTCATAAACCTCTTTAATCTCAGCCACTTCCCTTTCAAGGTGCCTAGACTAATAATACATGTTTCCCCCACTATCTGAAAGAATATTTTTAATTGGTATGATTTGGTGGGTTATTTTTAGGGTTTGGGAATACTATTTCCAAATAGGAACATTCTACTTTCAAATAGTACAGGGAACCTTTAACATTTTGAGCCAACTACTTTTTGTAAAATAGACTTCTCCACATGCTAACAGACAGGAGCTTGTTTGAAAGCACATCTACTGATAAGACCTAGAAAGACAAAGACCTACAGAATTGGTGTGATAGAATCTTCAGCCCAATGCAGAAAAAAACCATATGGAAATTATGAAGTTCTAATCCTCTACTAAACATGTGTTTTAGAAACTGTCTTGCTACAATAGACCTTAACGGAAGCAATTGTATTTTGTTATCCCATGTGAAAACAAAAGCACTTTTAAATATAATCACTCATGATATTGAGTACTATAATTGAGGTCATAGAAGCTGAAATACTGTCTATAATGAGGGAGTGTTTCTCTTAACTTTATAGTTCTGTGATGATCTTTTAGTGTTTTATAGATTCTGAAACTTTTCTCCTGGGTTCCAGTAGTCTCATTCACTTCAACAAATCAATTACTTTGGGTTCCAGAAGATAACCTTGGGTTGTCAAAAATTATACTGAGGCATACACAAGTAATGTATGTGAGTCAATAGATGATTGAAGTGGAATTGATGAAAGTAGGGAGTGGTGGGATTGTGATGAGTTTATGTTTCATTTTTAGGGAGGAGAGTAGGAAATAGGCTCCAGTCTGTCGTTGCCATGTGTTTTCAGATCTTCTGTTTTTTTCTAAAGAACCTGAAAATCGATAGTTTTAGAATCTCTGAAACAAAACTTGTCTGTATGCTAAATTTAGCCTTAGTGTTAGCCTGTTTGCACTCTGTACTTTTGAATTATGGACGTTACTCTTTGCTAAACTCTACCCAATTTAATTAGTTAAGGATAATTCTCCTAGGATGAACTCTCAATATAATTAATTTTCTCTCAAAAAGGACAAGGTCTCCTCTTCAAGCTATAGACATTCATGACTGGAAGTGCCTTTTGACTATGGTTGCTTTCCTTTCACTAAACTGTAGACCCAGATTTTTTGAGTTTAATTTTGAGAATGAAATAGATGTAGTTATTCTAGCTATATGTTGAATTGACTATAGAGTTGCTGCTGAGTGTATTGCAGTGTATTCTGTAAAGCTGTATGACTTGTAATATCCTCTGTAAATATTATACATTTAAGGATTTTTCTATAAGAGTATCTTTGGCCATATATGATTATTTTTGTTTTTTTAAAGGAAAGGTGCAGGTAGGAATAAAGGTGAGAAGGCATGCAGGCATGAAGAGTGAGTAGGAAGAATCAGTTTATTCTATTTTTATTTAGTTGTTTACACTGGTTGTTTTTCCCTATACCCAGGACTCGAATCCAGGGGTGTGTGGCCTGTGCTCATTTGGAGACAATTGATGCAGCCACTTCTTCACCAGGGCACACCTGGGCATATGTGATTTAAACATAATAGAATTCTTTATTTTGTTGCATTCTGAATTAATTCCCTTACATTAATTAATTTTCTTTATATTATAGGCATATAGTTGGAAAGAGAGGGGACACTAGGAAGAAACTAGAAATGGAGACTAAAACATCGATTAGCATTCCTAAGCCGGGACAAGAAGGAGAAATTGGTGAGACTTACTATAAATAAGTTCTATTTTTGATTCCTTTTACATGTATATGGAATAATGTAACCCAAATGAGGTTTGTAGTGACTATTCTTCCTTTTTTTTTGAGTACCAGGCTATTAAAAAGTAATACTTGGGGTGTGTCCTGGTGACCTAGTGGTTTAGTGTTCCACATGCACCCCCAGGTCTCCAGTTCAAGCCTGTGGCCCAGGGGATAGGGAGTGGAGCAACCAAGATGAACAACTAATAAAGAATAAAATGTTTCTTCTTCCTTTCTTTCTACCTGCTTGCACCTTTCCTTAAAAAAAAAAAAAGAAAGAAAAAAGTACTACTTAGTCAACCTTACATAAATCCTCTCCATTATGGAACCTGCTTCCAAATCTTCTAGGTGCTTGGTACCATGAGAATACATCTCTCTTTGCAAGTTTTTATGCCAAGGAAGACTGTTTTATAAATCCTCAACTTTGATTGCATATTTGAATCATGAGAATTTAAAAAATTACTCTAGACTATTCTTTACAGAGTTCTGTTGCTATTAACCTCTTTATGAAATATTAGTATGTTACCTACCAAGTGAGAAAAAGAAATATTAAAGGAAAGATGTAGGTAAGAATGAAGGCTGGCAGGATGAGAGTGAAGAAGGACGACTCACTTTATCTATTTCATTTAGTTGTTCATCTTGATTGTTTCCCGTCTCCCCAGGTATTGAACTGGGGATCTTTTGATGTATGTGGACTGTGCTGCAGTGGATTAACCCACTGGATCACCAAGGCATGCTACAACCTTATTTGAATTGAGTACTTGGGCCTTCAATTCTGTATTCTACCATTTACTGATGAACTAATGCTTCCAGATTTCATTGTGTATTAGATTTCTTTTATGCTTTAGTAGTTTGAAAATGGAATTTATCATTTTAAGTTAGAAATAGAGAAACCAAGGATATCTGTGAGTTTGAAATAAGAATTTAACCTTTTCCACAAATTTATTTTTTAAGTTTTTGCCTTGCTTTGCGGACCAAAGAGCAGTGATTAAAATAGCATCCATTTCAGTAACTTCTCAGGTGAGGAAAAATAATTTGGCAATGTAAATCAATTTAAAACTTGTACCAAGTATCAGTGTGAACCAAGGGCATAGACTTGTGTTGTAAAATTACTTTGAGTGAGGGGACTATAGAAACAAAATTGAAAAAAAAAAACAAGTTCTAAAACCTTAGGACTTTTCCAAAGTCAGGTAAGTGCAACAGCCTCTAATATATTTTCCAGAAACTCTCCTAATCTTACTAAGTTTTAGGAGAAAGAAGTTGTAAATACTTTTCTCATTTTGTTCTAGATAAGAATAATCACTGTAATACATAAGTAGCAGTTGACTTTATTTATTTATTTTCCATCTTAAAGAATGTTGTTTTCATCTTTATTCTTTTCCAACTTATAAAAGTAACATGTTTACTACATAAATCTTACAATTATAGAAAGCTGAAAATTCCCCCAGAACTCCCCTTTCAGAGATTACTACTCTCTTTTGAACAGATTCTTCCAGATTTTTTTGGCATATAGTGATAAATAAACATGATCAAGTGGAATCCTACAGTGCAAACACACTATTCAACTTCTGTGCGCGTTTTCAGATACTTCTAACAAATAGTTCAATTAACTGGTTTCTTCAGAGAAGCTTATGCGTTAGTTTTCAGAGAAGATTCAAACACATAGTGGTTAGAAAATATGCTAAGATTTTCTTACCACTTAATGTTAAATGTTCTATTAAATATTAAAATTAAAATAAAACTTAAAAAATAGGAAATGCAGAAAAATGACTTTGATAGAGAACAGTACAAAAATCTTATAGTTTCTTACCAGAATTAAAGCCCCTAAATTCTAATTACATCAAGTATCATGAAATGACTTTAAAATTTAATTACTGGAAAATAATTATCTTTACCAGTAAACAGAGCAATAAAAGAATCCTACAATTCTAAACGGATCAATACAGAAGAATACAATGTACATGATTATTTAGAATTCCTTCCATTCTAAATAGAAATTCTAACAAGAGTTGCTACATATGAAAGAATTTTCCATTGGCTGGGGACTTTAGAATGAAGGACTTAGAACAGATTTCAGCTTTTGCATTTGATAAAGAACAGTTTTGATTCAACTTCCCACAGCCTCGTTTGTAATGTTTTCAGAACATCTGTTTTAGAGACTTCTCTATTTCAAGATTAATCTTGTTTTAATCTGTTTTCAAGATTAAAAAGCTCTTTATCTTCTGACACAACTTAGAGGACCCTAAAATATAGCTTTCAATGGCTTCAACACTGAGGCAAATCAAGTCCCTCTTGTAATTCTTGGGTGTACTTTTGTATATATAGCCAAGATTGAGTGAGCATCCTGCACAGAACAAAGTCTCCAGAATGCAGCCATTTTCATTTTTACATTTGGATAGTATTTATTCCTTATCCACAGACACATTACAGGAAACACTGTGTAGCAGGATGCAGTTGGTGTCCTCCTGGCTCATCACCCAGTCACCCAGGGAAACCCAGTCACTGCAGGAAAACACCAGCGGCCTTTCCTTCGCCGCCTCTTCCTCCTCCCTACTCCTGGAGTCGCGTCTTCTTGCCACTGGCCATGGATTCGTCCCTGCTCACGGAATTCCGCATGTTCACCCACTTTCCCAGCACCTGGTGGAGGCTCGAATCCTCCAAGAGTCACTTGTCCAACTGTGAGGAGTCACTACACTTGTCCTTGTCGCCACACGCACAGCTAGAAGGGGAGCATCCTTTGTACTGACCTGGAGGCTGAGAGGTCTCCATTACCTACAAACTGCCCGCCACGGAGCCTTGACTTTATTTTTTTAAAGGAAAGTTGTAGAAGGAATGAAGGCAAGCAAGCAGGCAGGCAGGAAGAGAGAGGAGGAAGGAGCAACTTTATTTTATTTAGTTGTTCATCCTAGTGATTCTCCACCTCGCTGTGGGATGCAAGCCCTTGTCCTTGGTTTGTATGTGGATTGTGCCCAACCAGTACTCCACCAGGGTGTGCCTAGCAGTTGACTTGACTTTTTAAGGAAAAGTGCAGTCAGGGATGAAGGATAGCAGAGACAAGCAGACAGGAAGAGAAGCTGAGGAAGCATTTTATTTATTCAGTTGTTCATCCTGGTTATTCCCCTCTGGCCCCAGGTCTTGAACCCGGGTTCTTGAGATATATGTGGACTGCATCTAGAGAACTTAACTAATAGCTTAGCTACCAAACCATGCCAGTAACTGACTTAAAAGCACTGCTGTCCAAAAGAAATTTCTGTGGCGGTGGAAATATTCTTCATCGGTGTTTCCCAGTATGTCACGTGTGACTGAGTACCTGAAATAGGGTTAGTGTGACTAAGGATTTAATTTTAAATTCTAATTTATTCAAATTACACTTAATTTAAATAGCCATGTGTGGGCTTCTGTATTGGACAGTGCAGTGCTAGAGTTTTCCCCAACCAGCATAAAGTTTTAATGATATTTTTAAAGGACATTTATTAAAATAAGTGTTCAGTTCATTAGAATTACAAATACAAAAACATGGTTCTTTCCTTCAACTTTAAAATTGAAGTTACATATTGAAGTAATTTTATAATAATATTAAAGTTATTTCTTTATCTAGTTTTTTTACTATAAAATACATGCTCTCAGAAAGTAGGTTTGAAGAAATTATAAGATATAAAGAGAAGTCTCTTGTAATACAAGCTCTAAATATAATTACTGTTAACGGTTGAATTTCTTCTCTACTTTTTCTATCCATATAGTAACATAATAATTCCCATTGTAAAATTTATAGCTATTTTATAGTTATTTTAATATATAGGAGTCATTTAAAAATGTATCCAGCAAAGGATAGATGAGTTACAAAGATTTCATTTTTAACATAGCACAAATATTTCAGTGTGGAAAATTAATGTCTAATCATTAAAAGTAAGAATTTAGTGGAACTAATTTACTAAAAACAAGAAAGTAACCTGTTTTATTGGTCTTGTAGGGAGGTAGAGAGAAAAATAAAATTTATAGGTTAGAGTAAATTGAGTTGTGATGTGAAATCAAGACTGCAGTTGCATCAGTATAGGATTTGCTGTCATTCATTTTCTTTTGCCGCTCCTAAATTAGAGACTAGAGAGGGAAATGATTTAGTAGGTTTAATTCATTCTCTAGACAAGCATCTGGTCTAGTCTGTTTTGAAGTCTCAGGGAAAAGGACATCAAAAGAAGCTTTAAAAATAGTATTTTAGTTAGACAGTTGGCTTTTTACAGTTTAAATCAATTCCTTTAATTATTTTCTTCCTGTATATTCCTTGTTGTAGTCCTTAGACTCATGCCACCTAAGTTCTGATTCTTGCAGATATTTATAATTGTAGACTATTTCTAACCTCAGTGTTTGCCCTTTAGTTATTATTGAGTCAACTTTGATTCTTTTTTGCAAATCAGTCTGTCAGAGAATCTTTCAAGTATGCTTTCCAATTTTTTATGTTACAAAAATGAAAAATTCTCATTAGAATTACTCTTTACCAAACCACCTTCTTAATAAAAAAGAACAGATTATTTTATATCAAAGTTTTACAGAAATAAATTGTGAGCATGATTTTTAATCTTTCCTGCAGTTCATCCCTTTTCCTTTTAGCTTCTTACTATATTTTTGTTCTCTGACAAATACTTCTACTTTCCTTTAATCTTGTTTCAGTTTACTTTTGAGCCCATATTTATCAGTATTTTCCTGGCACAATACATTCATGCACTGTATAACAATGTTAGGTCAAGGAGGATTACAAATAATAATGGTGGTCCTCAAATTCCTTTTGCCTAGTGACTTAAGTTGTAACCTCATAGTATTTCATTTTGGTAGCAACCCCATACATCTTGTGTTTACTTGTGTCTTTTTGATACCATCATTTTACCTTGTGCTTGATTTAATTTTTTTTTTTTTTTTAAAGGGACGGTGCAGGCAGGAATGAGGCAAGTAGGCAGACAGGCAGAGAGCCAAGGAAGAAACATTTTTATTTAGTTGTTCACATTGGTCGCCCCGCCTGGACCCTGGATGCGAACCCGGGTCTTTGGGATGTACATGGACTGCGCTTCTCTGGGGGCAGCTGACCTTACCACCATTCCACCAGGGTGTACTCTTGATTTAATCTTGTGTTACTTTTTCATCATAACTTTAAGTGTACAAAATTTGTGATGTTGCTAGTAAGAGGGCTTGTCAAGTTACTGCCCTAGAAATCAAATGAAAAGTGACTAAGGACTACAAAAATGTAAAATCAGTGATGGTTACTGCTCACCAGTCATGTCCCATTCCAGCATAGCTATGGTCTTGAAGAACAAAAGCAAAGTGATGGAAGCTGTTAAAGGATCGACTTCATTGAAAGCAATGAAACTAATAAAAATTTGAGAAGGGCTTATATTAAATATAAAGAAACTTATAATGATTTTGAAGACAATCACAGAAGCGTATCTCCTTCAACATAGTAAAGCAGAACATTTGTTTAGGGTGCACCCTTTTGGAGTAATGGTTTGGTCTGCATGTGGTTCACATACGTCCCAAAGACCTAGGTTCACATCTAGAGCTAGTGGAAACAATCAAGCTGAACAGCTAAATAAAATAAATTAAAATGCTTCATCTTCTCTCTCCTGCCTGTACCTTTCCTTTAAAAAAAAACGTTTGTTTATGATATTAAAGAAAAAACTATATCTATTATGTTAAATTTACTACCTAGAATCAGTGACTTAAAATATTCATGAATTGTTTCTTTACATAGTATTGAAGTGAGTGGTGAATCTGAGTGCTGAAAATTTTTTAGCAACTCTAGATAAGCTAATTGTGGAGGAAAATTACTTGTCAGAGCAAATCTTCAATATTAATGAAACCTCCCTATTTTGGAAAGGGATGCTTGGAAGGACTTTCATCTATTAGGAGGCCAAGTTAATGCCATGTTTTAAGACTTTTAAGGACAGGATAGCAGTCTTGCTTGGGGGCAATGCTATATTAAATAAAATTAGACCCTTGTGATGTGATACGGTGAGAACACCAAGGCCTTCAAGCATTATCAGTAAGCACACACTGCCATTGTACTACAGGACTAATAAGCAAGTAGTCATAGATGACCCAGATTCTCTTCTAAAATACCCTTCTGAATTGCTGAACCAGTGAAACAGAGAAGTACTGTTTGGAGAATAGCATACCTTTTAAAATTTTGCTTCTTATTATAATGCTCCTAGACATCCATCTTTTATTGGTGATGTTCATCACAATATTCTAGTGATGCTTTTTTCTCTAAATACTACCTCTTTGATCCAGCCAATGGATTAAAGAGTTATAATAGTTTTTGGCATGCCCTGGCAGCCTGGCACTGGATCACTGGATGTGTCCACATACATCTCAAGGATTCAGGTGTGAAACCTGGGGCTTGGGAGAAGAACCAAGGTGAACAACTAAAAAAAAAAAATGCTTCTTCCTCCTCTTCTTCCTATCTGACTACCTACTCACGTTCATTTCTGCCTGCACCTTAAAAAAAAGAAAAAAAGAATCATAACAGCCTTTAAGATCTATTACCTGAAGAGTACCTTTGTTCAGACTGTTGTGACGATGACACTGATGTAATTCTGGAAGGATTGCAACATCTGTGACTGCATCAAGAACTTTGCTTGGGGTGATATCACCAAGGAGTATATAAGTGGCAGCTGAAAGAAGATACTTGAGGTTCATTTATGACTTTAAAGGATTTGACAAAGATGCAAAGCTTGCAAAAATCAACATAACTGCTATTGAGATAGCAAGCAACTTTAACTTGGGTATGGGTGAAGATGACATTGAGGAGGATCTAAAGGTGGTTCCTAAGGAATTAATTAATGTAAAATTGTTGGAATAGATACACATAGCTGGAAATAAGAGAAGAGGAAACTGTAGAAGGAAAAATAAAATTCCCAAAGGAAATTCACGGTGAAGGGTTTAGCAGAAACTTTTGAGGACCTCAGCAAGCTTAAAAAGTTTAAACGCAGGAGCCCCCACGCTTTATTTCGTTAATAATGTGGAATGTTAATGGGGCATTATATGCTATAAGCACATCTATATAAGAAAAAACAAACCAAGCAAACCACATGGACATACTTCTGAACAGTTACACCTCCTCGAGAAGACCCCGAGGCAGGTCCTTAAGTGTGTATCTGAAGAAGGCATTGTCATCATAGGTAATGACAGCTCCATGCAAATTTTTGCTCCTGAAGACCCTCCAGTGGGATGCAGTGGTGGAGGTGGAAGACAGTGATATTGATAATCCTGACCTCATGTATGCCTCAGCTAATGTGTTTGTCTTAGTTTATAATGAAAAAGTTTAAAAATAAAAAAAAATTAACAGGAAAAAAAGCTTATTGAATAAGGATATAAAGAAAATATTTTTATACAGCTCTATAATATATGTTTTAAGCCAAATGTATTACAAGAGGCAAAAACTAAAAACAATTTAAATTTATAAAGTAGAAGTTATAGGTTAATTTATTACTAAAGAAAGAAAAATTAAAAAATTAGTGTTGCCTAAGTATCCAGTTTTATAAAGTCTATAGTAATGCCCTAGGCCTTCATGTTTACTGCTCACTCACTCACTGACTCACCCAGAGTAACTCCAGACCTGCAAACTTCATTCATAGTTAAGTGCCCTGTATGATTGTACCAGTTTTTTCTTTTCTTTTTTTTAAAAGAAAAGTTGCAGTCAGGAATGAAGGCAAGTAGGCAGGCAGAAAGGGAGAGGAGGAAGAAGTTGTTCTTTATTTTATTTCCATTTAAGTTGTTTGCATTGGTCGTAAACAATGTAATGTGGGTATGGTCCAGGGGTATGTGGCTTGTGTCCTTCAGAGGCAATAGACTTAACTGCTGCTCTGCCAGGTCTTCTTGTATACCATTAAAAAAAAATATTTCATACCATATTTTTACTGTACCTTTTATATGTCTTGATATGTTTAGATACACAAGTACCATTGTGTTACAATTGCTTAGAGTATTCAGTACAATATTATGTTGTCTGGATTTGTAGTCTAGGGACAGTAGGCTATACCATATGGCCTAGGCGTGTTGTAGGTTATACCACTTGGGTCTGGGTAAGTGCACCTGTGATGCTTGTATAGCAGTGAGATCCCCTGTTGCTACATCTCCATCTTTAAGACATGCATGACTCTTGGAGTGCCTGCTATAGATACTTTGTTTCATTGGGCATTTGAGTCTTTTAGATTCTCAGATAATTTTATCTGATGATATAAATAATGCCATTAGAAAATATCATCTTTGCTTTTTTACATTTTTGGGTTCTTACCTCAGTTTTTTTCTTTGAGCAAACAGTCTTCTTAATAATCCATTCTTTCATCATCTACTTCTTTTCCTAAAAATTTCCATCTTGTTTTTCTGGAACAGAATGGGTATAATACCTTCCTGCTTAAGCAATAGAACTGTTCTCAATGAGCAGGACTTCCAGCTTGTGAGAACCGTTGTGCTGTGTGTGACTGAAGATTGATTTAGTAATGGGTGATGTTGAGAAAAGCAATAAGATTTTTATGAAGTGTGCCTGGTGCCATATTATGGAAAGGGAGGGCTTTTTACAGTGAAAGACTGAACCAAATCTCCATGATCTGTTTGGGCAAAAGATAGGTCAGGCCAATAGTTTCTTTTACACAGATGCCAACAGGAGGAAAGGTATTATGCCTCAGGTAGCTGAGATGTTGGTATGAGGACCACATAAAGCCCAAGGACCTGGGTTCTAGAAACAGGGCCGGGATGAAAAACCAAAAAATGCACAACTAAATAAATAAAGATGTTTCTTCTTCCTCTTCCTTAAAATTACCTTCCTCTTTAAAAAAAGAAAAAGAACAAAGGCATCACCTGGGGAGAAGGAGAGCAGACAGTGATGAAGTTTTTGGAGAATCCCAAGAAGTACATTTCTGGAATAGAAGTGACCTTCACTGACATTAAGAAGTAGAAAGAACAGAGTGGCTAGCTTATCCTCCAAAAGCTACTGAAGAGTAATATGTGGCACTGCTTTATTTATTTTAAAACATAAATGTCTCATGACTTTTTAAATTGTGTATTATATTTAAGTTGTTCTCAAATACTGGAATTCAGATCTTGAATGACTGATAGAATGTTTTTGTTGGACAGTTCTGATTTTTTTTTTTCCGGGAGGGATGGCGAGAAGGAAGGAAGGAGGATGGCAGGACTTTATTTATTTTAGTTGTTTCCCTTTATATGGTTTTAGTGCCTAAAATACTAGGGGCATCAGAAGAAGCATTTTTAAGAAACGAAGAAACGTCTGTATTTCTTTGGGTTTTTCACTCCAGCTCCTCGTCTTATGTTAGCATCTCACCTGCTTGAGTCACAAGGGTATTCCCTGGACATTCTGATTTAAATAAGATCGTCGTGTGGTTACGTGAATATGATATTTTTTTTCAAGTTTGATAGTAATTCTGGTTCAGCAAGTGTAATCACTATTTTCCCCTTCTAAAGATATGATTGGACTTGATTAATAATGTTCAACTTTTCAGATATGGTAAATATCTCAAAATCTTGAAGGAGGTTATCTTTTTATTTATATTTTTATTACTTATTTTATCAGTATAATTTCCTGTGTTTCAAATTGTGTTCATTAGCCTGTTAAAGGCAAGAGCTGAAGATAAGACAACAATGTCCACTTATTTGGTCTTAATTATACCATTTTAATTAAGATTCCTTGTATCTAAAATGTTGTCTCTTACTCAGTGAAAGGCATTTTAGTATGGTTTGTGTATAATATCAAATAAATATTTTTTCTTATAGAAAATTTCAAGTGCTTTAGTGGAAAATATTAGGACAAATAAATGGAATTAGTTCTTTAAGTTCTGCATTACCTATGGTACTGTCCTCTGTTCAGAATTATGTAGACGTTCAGTATTGTTTTAGTTCCTCAGGGATGACAATATCAAGAAATCACCTATTTTAAAAGCATTATAATGGTTCTTGATGTTAACCGTTTTTTTTTCCTTGCAGTAATCACTGGTCAGCATCGAAGTGGTGTAATTTCAGCCCGAACTCGGATTGATGTTCTTTTGCTCACTTTTAGAAGAAAACAGCCCTCTACTCATTTCCTGGCGTTTTTCCTCAATGAAGTTGAGGTTCAGGAGCGATTCCTAAAGTTCCAGGAGGAAGTGTTGGAGAAATGCTCCATGGTAAGCATTAAACAAAACAAAGTAAAAAGTTAAAAAGAAAAATCAAGAGTACAGAAATGCTTCGTAATTCAAGCAATAAAAAGACATAAATTTTTTCTCCCACCAAAAGTAACCCATTCTTATGGTTCTTCTTTTAATTCTGAACTGAAAAAAAATACATAGACATACTAGCAGATATGTTTCTATATGTTTCATAGATATCCTTTAAAAATTTCAAGACACAAATGTATTTTTCTAATATGAACCATTCTGCATCTTGTAGGTGGCATTGTTCATGATCTTCTGCCTGGCAATCATGGCTCATTTGGACTTTACCTTGTATTTTTGACATTTTGATGATGATGTGATGTTGTGATGGGTTTCTTTTATTAGGAATTCTTTGAACTTCCTGGGTCTGGAGACTTGCTTCATTCTTCAGATTGAGGAAGTTGTCATCTATTATTTCTTTAAATATGGTTTCTCCTTTTCTTTCTCTTCTCCCTCTGGGACCCCTGTGATGTGAATGTTGTTCCTTTTGATGTTATCCCAAAGGTCTCAAGTGCTGTCTTCATTTCTTTGCATTGTTTTCTCTTTGTTGGTTTGCTTGTTTGAGTTCCTCTGCCCTATCTTCCAGATTGCTGATTCTATTGGAAGCTTTATCCATCCTATTGTTGAGTCCCTCTGTTGAGTTCTTAGTTCATCTACTATAGTCTTCACTTCTTACATGTCTTATTTCATTTCTTCTCTTTCCTTTTTGATGTTCTCTGTAACTTTATTGTTTTCTGGATTCCCATGAGTATGTTGATCACTGTTACCCTAAATTAGTCTTTGGGTAAT
This sequence comes from Solenodon paradoxus, assembly GCA_004363575.1. Classification (NCBI taxonomy): domain Eukaryota; kingdom Metazoa; phylum Chordata; class Mammalia; order Eulipotyphla; family Solenodontidae; genus Solenodon; species Solenodon paradoxus. The sequence goes on along the minus strand of RJWH01002014.1, from coordinate 133,469 downwards.
TTGCATACGTCTGCTGTATTCAGATTTTCTGCTGGGTTTTTGATTGGAGCCATCATTTTGCATATATTTCTCTGTGCCTTTGATTTATTTGGCATTCTATTTATCTTTCTGAGGGTTCGGTTTCTCTGCAGTGATACGTTGTGTAGAGTGATCACCTTACTACTAGCCTAGAACTGGCAATCAGGCTGCCGTTCTACCACTACATACAGGGTGGTGCTGGCAGGTTGCGTTGAGTTTTGTTCCCATCAGGGAGACTGCTTTCTTCTGTAATCCTGAGGGTGGAATATCTGGTGGGCAGGATATTTGGTGGGTGAGATATCCTTTGGGTGGACCCCGACGCTCTGGGGCAAAATGGTTGTGGGAGAGGTTGGAGGTGGGAATTTCTTTGGCTGGGTTCCAGTTATCGGAGGTACCCAGTGCAATTTTACCACACAGGCTCCAGCTCATCCCCTGTGCACTGGCTCTCTTTCCACCCACCATCCGGTCTGTCTTCCATGCCTCCGTGTCCCGGCCCTGCTAAGCATGCTCATTGCTGCCTCCACAACCGGTCCCCAGCCTCTTTGCATCCTCCCTTGGCTCTGCCCCACTGTGCTGTGGCAGCTCCTGTGCCGAGTCCCAAATCCATGGCTTAGATGGTTGTTCTGTTTCCAGCTGAAGTGCCACTCATTTCTCCGTGTTTGTCTTTGGAAAATAAGTCATTTATTTTTTTCGGTATTCTTTGGGGAGCAACCCAAATCTCCTTCCTACCAGGTCGGCATCTTCCTTTTTCTCTTCAACATTTGTTTTTAAACTGTGGCATATATATATTTTTAATATTAGATTTGTATATGTGCGTGTACATATGTATTAAAAAATAAAACTTAGATATGCCCTGGTGGAGGAGTGGTTAGTCAGTTGCCTCTGAAGGAGAGCAGTCCGTGTATACATCCCAAGGACCTGGACTGGCATTCAGGGTCTAGAGGGACAACCAGTGCAAACAACTAAATAGCAATAAAATAATATAAAATGCCTCTTCCTTCTAAAATCCAGGGGTATGTGACTGCTCCTTTGGAGGCGATTAAACTAACTGCTGTTACCCAGAGCATGCCTCATTTTCTTTTATAGATCATATTTTCAGTTTTGTCTAAGAACTCTCTGCCTAACCCCAAGTCACAAAGATTTTCTCTTACAATTTTTATAGTTTCAGTGCACACTGGTGGCTTGGGCACTAAGTTGATGGCTAGGGCATGGACCATGTAAAGCCCAAGGACTTTGGTTTGGTTTCAAGACCTGAGTCCGTGGGGAAAAACCTAGATAGATAAACAAATAAATAATAGGTGTTTCCTTCTCTCCATCTCTCCCCTCCCTTTCTTCCTTCTCTCCCTTATTTCTTCTCTTTTAAAAAAGTAATTTATAGTTTTGTTCTTTTTCATTTAGAGCTGTGATCAAGTTAATTTTTAAAGAAGGCGTAGGTTAAAGTTTGTCTCTCTCACACACACAGACACACATTCATGCTGTGTTTTCTCAGTCTTTTTTTTTTTTTTTTCCAAAAGAAAGGTACAGGCAGGAATGAAGGTCAGGAGACAGGCAAGAAGAGAGGAGAGGGGGAAGAACCATTTTATTTTATTTTTATTTAGTTGTTCACACTGGTTGTTTCCCCGTGGATCCAGGACTCAAACCCAGGAGAATGTGGCCTGCATTCCTTTGGAGGTGATTAATCTAATTGCTACTCTACCAGGGCACACCTGTTTTCTCAGTCTTAACAGTAAAGAGAGGAATAAAATCACTTGGAATAAAATAGAGCAGTGTTTAATATCTTTGATTCTTGAGACAGATGGACTTTTCATCTGATTCTGGGTTTCTCAAGTTGTATGAACTTGGGCAAATCTTTACAGCCTGCTTTGAGATGTTGCAGAAAGGATTAAATGAGATAACATAAGGTACTCAGAATGGTGCTTGAATAAATGGTAGACTTTAATAAATGGTAGCTTCTGTTTCTGCAGTTTTTAATGGCTGCTTAGGTTGAGTTATTAGTATTACTTGGAGTATTAAGAGAGATGGGGCTTCTTTGATAATTATGAGCAAGGTCAGTGAAGATGTTTTAGGTGAAAATTTTTTACAAAATCTGTCCTTCATTTACCTTTCTTTATTCCTTTTCCCTTTCCTTTGTCCTGTCCTATCCTGTGTATTTTGCTCAAAGTTAGAATATGGTAGATATAGATAGGCGGTTACGGAAGTATTAAAATCTACTTTCGTGGAGCAGGCAATGAGAACTGATAAAATTTTATAAAAAGAGTAATCTAATAGTGAGTAGATTCAGACTGAGCAAATATGAGTAGACAGAATAGAATTGTATAATCTTTTAAAATGACCGACTTGACTTACATGCTTGAAAAAGGACATCTACAAATTGAATACACTCTCCCTTTCCCTATATCATTAGCAAACCATTAGAATTACTGTTAATTAGTTATACTTTATCATTAATAAGCCATCAGAATATCTTTTTTCACTTTAACGTTTCATAGCAAGATGATTTCATTCTCAGTGGGAGTAGAGGGTGGGGTAGGAGAAGATAAGATCGTTGAGTTTTCAGTAGAGTCTACACTTTTGGAGTAGAGGATTGCTAAGTTTGGAAATTATTTTACCTTGTAAGTACCAATATATTGAAGTTCAGTGATAAATTTTTGGAATGTTACAAATCTCATGTGGCAGGAGTGGACTTTCCCCACTTTTTTGTGTTTACGTGGGTACACTTTGTCATCCCCCCCCCCCCCCGCTTTTTTTTTTAACTTCTGACGTGAGCTGACAGGGCACAAATATTGGAATGATTACTTTAACTTGGTTGGAATGAGATTGGCCACTCAATGTCATGCTGACCTTAATCAATCTGAATTACTTCCTTCCTGTTTCCAGGGAGGCTCCTTACTGACATTGCCTTCTTCCTGCTTTTAAATCCGGTCCTGATAGCAGCAGGGGAAAGAGTAAAAATAAGTAAGGGACCATCGTATACCTACTAAATAAATGGAAGAAATTTTTAATGAATGTCATTCTGATGTTAGAAGACAGGCAGATGGCCTGTAGGCTATTTTCTAGTGTTACTCTGTATTTATTATCCCAACTTAGGCGAGTTCTCTTCTGATAATTTCAAAGAATATACACTATCTGATTTGCTCTATCTTTGAGATAGCATTTATTTCCTGAAAGACTGTGACTTTTAGTCTGATTTTGGTCCCTTGAAACTCATTTGACATTTATGATAGTGTTTCTTCATTTCTAAGGTAGAAATGGTCTCAACATTCTCATACTTAAACAAAAAATATAATTTGCTTTTGAATAAAGTTGGCTCATAATTTTTTTGAATTTACATACATATTATATACATTTGTTAAAGTAAAATTTTGTTATGCACAGTCTTGTAACTACCTTTTTGATTTAATAACATGTTGCAGGTCAATACATGTAAATCTAATTACTATTTTTTAATAGCTGTGAAGTATTCTATGAATATACTCTTAATTTATTTAATAAGTTCCTCCTCCCCTTTTAAAAAAATCTTTTTTGAGAGGAAGGAAGTGGGCAGAGGAAGAAGCATTTTTAAGTAAGGAAGGAAGAAGAGGAGGGAATAATACTTTATTTATTTTTGTTCTCCACCTCTCTGGCTTGGGTCCATAAACTTGGGTCCTTGGGCTTTACATGATCTATGACCCAGCTTAGCAGCAGCTGAGTCACCAAGGCACACCAATCAGTCCCCTTTTAATGAAACATTAAAGGAGATTATTTATATTAAATACACTTTTGTACGTACATCTTTATGTTGACAGCTTACAGAATTTCTCAACTGTTATTTCTTCAAATATAGATTCAGCCCCGCTTTCTCTCTCTCTTCTGGGACCCCCTAGGATGTGAATGTTGCTGATTTTGATGTTGTATCATAGGTCGCAAATGCTGTCTTCATTTATTTTCATTCTTTTGGTGCCTGAGCATGCAGCCTGTAGGCTTAGACTTTGTGGGATACCAGGCTTCCCCCCAGGCCCCAAGTCTAACCGATAATGACTATTTTCTTGCTGGTCCACAATCAGCAATCGGGCTGCAGTTCCACTTCCACCCACAAGGTGGTGCTGTGGATAGCGCTTTAAACTTCCTTCCTTCTAGGAGACTGTTCTTCCTGTGAGCCTGGGAGTGGGATAGCCTGGGAGTGGGATTTCCCGTGAGCTGGTCCTGCGACTACAGAGCAATATGATGGGGAGGGTTGAGGTGAGCTGCCTTCCATTTATTGTGACAGCCTGTGTTATTTTCCTTTGGTCGCTCTTGCTCTGACTACCAGAGCACTGATCTGCCTTTCACCCTGTGCCAAGATCCTGTCCCCTGGCTCCATGTACTGGTTCCACTCGACAGGCTTTCTGCCGCTTTTGTAGTGATTCTTGGGAGGCCTGATTCTTTCTGAGAAACTAACCCCTCCACTGCTTTTTTTACCCCAAGACTGGGAGTCCCGAGTTGGCGATACAGCTCTGAACCCTGAGTCATCGCTTACCCTTGTGGTGCTGATCTCTGCTCTCTGCAGCCTCTGGGCCTGCCCTTCCATGCCACGTACGTCTCATTTGTAGTTGTGCTGTGGGGAGTACATCCTACATGCTCCCAGTCTCATGGCTGCTTGCTTGATTCTGCCTGTAGGTTTTAAATCATTACCAAGTTACTCCATCCATGACATTCACTTTTTCATTAGACCATGAAGGACTTGCTTACTAACACATCAAGAGGTTGCAGCTGGCTGGTTAGCCCACCAGGTACCACAGCAAGCTGAGGTTTCGAGTCTGCTGTGATTGCTTTTGCACTTGTGTAACATGGTGGTGAAGTGATCAAAAAAAGCCAAGCTGATTTGTTTTGTAATCCTCCAGCCCTTTGTGATCAGGCTTTGTTAAACCAGATTTTCATGCTGTCTTCTTTTATCCATCTTTTTTCTAGTGTGTTTTTTTGCATATGGATATCATTATCAATATTGATTTCTATCATTACACTTTTAACTCATAGACATAAATAAAATAATTAAAAACATTTATATTGATGCAGAATTAGTACTGCCCATGTATAATGCTCATCCTTATTTTTCCCTCACAAATTTGAGCAAAAAAAAAAATCACGTATAAAACATGGCCAGAGAAGGTGTTTTTCATTTGGTCATCCACGTTGGTTGTTCCCCACACACATTTGGGGTATGTGGCCTGCTTCCTTTGGAGGCGAGTGACCTAAGTGCTACTCCACTAGTGCCTGCCCCCTCTTTATTTATTTATTATTTTTTATAAATAAAAGCAAAATAAGATTGGAAGGGAGGGGGGAAAAAAAAAACTCCTCTCTACCAAATTATCTTATCTTCCAACCCCCTCCCCTCTGTATTCTCAGTTCTGCTGTCAAGATTCAAAGGTTTCTTCTTTATCCTATCAGTTCATTTGAATAATTTCTCTGTATTCTGTATATCATTGAAATCATCCAACATTTGTTGTTTTCCTTCTGACTTATTTTACTTAGCAGAATACCCTCTAGTTTCCTCCATGTTGTCATGAATGTCAAAATTTCACCTTATTTTTATGGCTGAGTAATGTACCATTGTGTATATGTACCAGATCTTCTTTATTCATTAATCCATTGGTGGACATTTAGGTTGATTCCATATCTTGGCTACTGTAAATAGTGCTGCAATAAACATAGGGGTGCATATTCCTTTTCGAGTTCATATTTTTAGGTAGGTACTTAGAAGTGAGATTGCGGAACCATTTTTCATTCTTCTACTTTTAATTTTTTGAAGAATGTCCATACTGTTTTTTCAAAGTGCTTATAACAACCTATACCAATAGTGTATGAGACTGACTTTCTTTCCATACCCTCACCAACACTTGTTTCTTACTATTTTGATATAGGCCATTCGCACTGGTGTCAGATAATATCTCGTTATGGCTTTGATTTATATTTCTCTCTAAGTGATAAAGATTATTTTTGGGTGTCTGATGGCCATCTGTATGTCCTCTTTCTAAGAGAGTTTCTCTTTAAATCTTCTGCCCATTTTTTGATTAGGTTGTTTTTCTATTTATATATGTATATATGTACACACATACACATATATGTGTGTGTATATGTATGTATGTGTATATATATATATATATATATCTTAGATATTAACCCCTTGTCAGATGTATGATGTACAGTTATCTTCTCCCATTTAGTAGGATATCTTTTCATTCTGGTGATATTTTTTTCTGATGTACAAAAAGTTTTTAGCTTGATAAAGTTTCATTTATTTTTTAATTTCCCCTGCCATTGGAGTTGAGTCCCCAAAGATATTATGATATGTACTATGTATGTTTTCTTCTATGTATTTTATGATTTCCTCTTTTTTTCTTTGTTGTAAATAATTTAAAATTTATAAAAATTATTTAAAAAGATAGAAGGAATACTGATTGTTCCAGTATTATTTGATCCTATATAGCATTTTCTAGTACAAGGTTCAAGATAAGGCCAGGCATTACATTTATTTTTTTATGTCCTTTTAGCATCTTTACCTGGAACATATCATAACTTTTCTGACTTTTGTTATTGACATAGTTGAAGAATATAATCCCCTCCAACCTTTTTTGTGTTTGTCTTATGTTTTCTCATGGTTAGCTTGAAGTTATGCTTTCTCAATACTACCACATGGGTAGTGTTTTATCTTTTTATCTTTACCACATCTAGGGCAATATAATGTTCATCTGTCTTTCCTAGATGATGTTATCCAGTCATTATGCTGCCCAGTTTCTCCTAAGTATAAAAACTATTTCATATTTCACTGGCAACAAATACACAGTCTGTGGGGAAATAATTCTAAAGCCATACAAATTTTCTGCTCCTCATCACCATCTTCCTCCAAGTTTAACATCCATTGATGATTCCTACCTGATGCATTCTTTACCATGTGATTGAAAAAGATCGTTTTCCAACTTTAGCACTCACTCTGCATATGCTCTTGGTTTCCAGTATTCTACTGGAAGCAGACCTTTCTTCTCTCTTATTTTTAATTTGTCTATTGGTGTGGTCACATGAATTTTATTTTTCTCAAGGGCTTATAATTTACTATTAGGCTTAATATTGGGGTTGTTAAATTGTCTCAGATTTGTTTTAGTGTCCTTGATCAGTCCTTTTCTGGGGATGCATCTTCCTTGGCCTATGTGTTTTCTTTGTTCCAGTTCTCTTATGTACTGAACTGCTTTTAAGTTTCCTCTTGGAACCTTAACTGTTCCATTGCATCCTGAACTCTCTTACCCTCAGGCACCCTTAGGTGCAGCTGTCTCCCGCAGCTTCTTTGCTCTGTGGGCTAGCACTTGGACTTTAGTGGCCTCCAGCTTGATACCTAGACAGTGCCATTATTTCTCTAAGCCCTCCCAGTCAAGCAAGATGTTCCTCAGGCAGCCTCCAGGCAGGTTAGAGCGTTACTAATTACTTTCATTCTTTTCCTTTTGGAAAAAAAAAAAAGAGGAGGAGTAGAAAGCCTATTATATGGATCAGATATCATCTAATGACATTTTGTTCATTAGGATATCTGCTCTGATTCAGGACTGAAGATGAGGCTTTTTATCATCTTAAAATATTAATATTGTTATTATTAAAATTAATAATATTTAAGTTTTTTTAGAAGGTAAATTTGTCCTCTTTTATAGCCTATGTCAAATATATTGTTGTTTATTTATCTCTGAGGTGATAGCTGCTATTGAACAGGAGTTTATTATGTAGCTGTCCCTACCTTATTGTAGTAGTTTTCTCTTACTACATAATAAAGTACAATAGTTGTAACAGCTTGAAACTATACCCTTTTTATTATCTCTGCTTAAAGTTTCACAAGGCTGAAATCAAGGTGTTGGCTAGACTGATCTCTTACCTGGAACCCTGAGAAATAATCCACTTCCAAATTCCTTCATATTGTTGACAGTCCAGCCCATGAAGCTGTAGGTCTGAAGTCACCCTTTCCTTGACAGGCGGCACCTCTCGCTTCTGTCAAATCCTTCTTGTGCATTGAATCTCTGGCTTCTATTGTTTGCAATATCCCTTAGATTCTTCTTTTCCAGCTAATAAAGATTGAGGCCCACAAGGAAGACTGGATAAAGAAATTTATTCTTTGGCCAAAGAGTAAAAGGGCTCAAAAGTGCCTCTTAACCCCTTGCTACATGGGGACTAGGTTATATCCTTTTTGCAAGAAGGAGGAGGAAAGGGGTAGAGTTAGGTCTCTGAAGTCTTCAGACTTCTGGAAAAAGGAGCAGAGTATTCCAGGACCAGGGGACCATGACTAACTGTACTAATTTGGTCTGAATCAGAGAGGTGGGGATTTAATATGTCCTCTTTGACCTTTGTTTCCTCTTCACCTTCCATTTTATCTGGCTACTTCCCATAGTTCTCCACAAGCACATTTGGAGCTGCCTTGTTATTTTCAAATATAAGTTTATTCTATTGTTTCTGTGATCTGCCAGTTTTGCAGCTTTGGTGGCTCCTAAAAGTAAGCACAACTGAGCCACACGTTAGCTTTGGTCTAACCATTTTTAGGAAATGACCAAGCACCAGATGACACTGTCAGCCAGAGAAAACTCATTCAGTTTATTTTTCTTCATTCCCCTTCATTTTATTTTTAAAAATGTCATTGAAGTAACTTTGCCTTATAGCATTACATAGATGTATTGTATCATTATAAATGAATATATACTACATTTTAAGTTCACCATTAACAGTCCATTTTTGTCCTTTACCATATAATTGATTCCCCTATGTTCACCCCCCACCTCTTTTTAAACTGCTTTTTTTGTTTGTTTGTTTGTTTTTTTAAGGACAGTTACAGGCAGAAATGAAACTGAGTCGACAGGCAGGCAGGCGGGAAGAGAGAAGCGGAAGAAGCGTTTATTTCATTTATATTTAGTTTTTGACACTACTTACTTCCCCAGGACCTCAGACTCAATCCCAGGGATATGTGACCTGCGTTCCTTTGAAGGTGATTGACTTAATCACTGCTCCATGAGGGTGTGCCTAAACTCAAGAACTCAAGTGTATAGATTAGGCTTATCTAGATAATCTCTTTATGTTAAGGTCAACTGTTCCATATAACTTAGTATAATCACAGCAGTGATATTACATTCACGGTTTCTACCCATAAAGGAGAGAGTATTATATGAAGGTAAGGGTCATTCTTAGAACTCTGCCTCTAACGGCTATTCATTTTTCATTTAAAAACGTTGTGAAGGTCAGATTTCTGATACAGTAGACAACTTTTTACTGCCAGGTTTCATACTGTCCTTCCCTAGCCTTTTCTTGAACTTCTCTGCCTTTGAAATAGTTATCCTCTTTTCTCTCTTTATTTGGTAGCATGCTTGTCCTTGACCTCATCCTTGACTCTCAAGGAAGCTATGAATTTACTTTGTAGAACAGTATTTCCTGAAATCACCTTCCTTTGGGGTGATCAGTTATATAAGAAACATTGTTTGACTTCAGACATTAACACAATCATCCCTGTGCTTCGGCTCCCTAAGCCTGAGTATTTAATGTAGGATTTGGCTGCTCATAGACATCGATAAGGTATTTTTTATCTGTGTGATCAGCAGATAAACTGCACCTTATTTTTTCACTCTTTCCTGTCTTGCATTAAGATTCAAAGATGTCTCACTGTCTGCAAGTTCAAGTATATTAAAACCCTGTATATCTCTCAGTCATTCTGTAGCTAGTAATGCTGCTATAATTCCATTTTATCTCACAGCAGGGTCCAATGGAAAGCACATCAGTAATGAAAAACAGTAATTCAAAACTGTGTTTGGTGGAGCATTTTAAAAGCTTATAGATCTGTCTGAAGCAACCGGGGATTTCTCAGGTTGCTTGGAGAACCTGAATAGGTTGTAGCTCTGGAAACTACATAATTCTCCTCATATTGTGGTATGAAGGCTGGCAGTGGGCAGATATGGCTCATGGATCTGGATCTCTCCATCCCTACCACCCCAGTTAGGATGATTATTTTCCATTTTGTGTTATACACTGAAGAAGAAAAATTTTATTTAAAAATTTTAGAATTTAGAATTGTTCATATATGAGGAGAGTTGCAGGATTTGTAATTATCTTATGAACTAGTTGAGAATGAAGATAAAATAGTTGGTTTTGGTTGCAAGAAAATTCACAAATTCCTGAGTTCTGATGTTGGGTAGAAAATTAAGAAAAGGATATGTTTACAAGATTCATATATTGCACTCTTTGGATGGAGTGTTTATCTCATTTATCTGTTTAATATTCACTAGATATGTGCCATTCGCGAGGCTATGTAATATATTAATAATGAACTCCATCCTTACGTATGCCATATTGGGGGGCTAGGGGTAGTGATAGTATTCTTATAAAAGTAGAGTACTAAGAAATAAATGCTATTATAAGAGGGGAGAGCATTGGTTACCCAGAGGAGAGATTCTCCAGTAGTCTCAAAAGGCTTAATAACGGAGCTGATACTTCAGCAGAGTCTTGAAGGACAGATAAGAGTTTGGGCCAGCCTGGCAAGAGGAGGATGAGCATTCTTGGCAGAGATGATGAATTTTGCAAGGTATGGAGGTATATGTGCTGTGTTCAGAAGGGAGTTTGTTAAGGGTAGCCTAGAAAATGAGTTGGGTAGGGAAGAAGGAGGAGTTAAAGGTAAAAAGGTAAGTGGTATCCAGGTTGATAAGGGTCTTGTGTTATTAAAGAATTTTGAATGTATCCTAGAGATGGTTAGGGACCAGGAAGTATTTTAAGTAGAGACTAATAGAATTCATTTAGCATGGTAGAAAAATAATTCTGAAGGATGGATTGAGAATTAAGTAAATAGGGTACCATAGGCAGGTGCCAGTGAGGCTATTTTAGAGTCTCTTGAGAAAAAGACTGAGGTCTGTAGTATTTTCAAGAAGGAATGTTATAGACATATTTCAGAGATCTTCTCTAGGGGGCCTAGTAATAGTCCTGCTTTTCGTATTGAGAAGAAGAATAAAAGAATTAATAAATTTAAGATGTTTAGAGCATGCCACATAGCTAGGAGTAAGTGTTAGCTGTTAGATTAGTACCATGGGTTACAATATGGGAGATGAGGGAAAGCATGTTTGAACGATCAGAGTCTGTCTTTGGGAATAAATGTAGATTGGTAGATGAATTGTTAATAAGTGTTTTCAAGTAATTCATGGAGGAATAATTAAGCTTTTACAAAGGAAATTATTTCATATATAACTGTAGTTTCAGTCTGTCTGCGGGAGGAATTGAGTTCAGGATCCTCCTATGTTGTCATCTGAACTGGAATATCAGTTAATCTTTTAGAGAAGAGCAGATTGCTCACCAAAGGTAAAGAGGATGCATCCTTGAGTGAAGGGGAGATGCACTTTACTCTTTTTTAATGGATAAGGCTATTTAGACAATGCATAAAAGAGTTCTTTTTCTGGCTAGTGCGAAAACTGATACTTGAATACTTTTCCTTTGTTTTTAAAGACCTTTCCACTTTCCTGTAGTTATGTTGGAATTTATAAGCCAGAAGAATCAAAGTCTTTTTTTTGAAGCTTACAGAACTTAATAAGGTATTTTATTAATAACATGTAGAGATTCTCAAATCACAGTCAGCCTTTTTGAACATTCTTAAAGATTAATAGAAATGATTCAGCAGAACCTAATTTAGTTCCCATTGGTTCTTTAAAAGGAGACAAAAAAAAATTTTTTTTAAGGAAAAATTCAAGTAGGAATGAAGGCGAGTAGGCAGACAGGCAGGAAGAGAGAAGAGCTTCGAGGAAGCATTTATTTCTTTTCCATTTAGTTGTTCACACTGGCTGTTTCCTCCTGGATCCAGGACTCGAACCCAGGGGTATGTGGCCTTTGTCCTTTGGAGGTGATTGACCTAACTGCTGCTCCACAGGGCACACCAAGATGATGGTGTTTTTTGTTTGTTTGTTTTTTAAGAGTGTTGCATAGTCATGTAAAATACAAGACGGAAAACTGATATTTTTCCATACTGGTACGTGCCAGAGGTTTCTCATATATTCCATTTAATCCTCAGAACATCTCTGAGAAGGCAATGTGGTTTCATAGACAATAAAATTGAGTTTCAGAATGGTTAACTCATTCAAATCACATTGTTGATAAGTGACAGAATAAGAATTTGAACCTTGGCTTGTCTGTTTGCAAAGCCAGATGCTCTTTTTTACCCTTCTGTCCTACTTGAATAGCTTTCATGTTGTGAATGAGGTTTATAACCCCTCCCAAAAGTGATTTTGTAGAATTTAGCCATAAAAAAAGAAAGAAATATGATGAGCACAGGGAAAAGCTTTCACGCTTATCTCCTCTTTTTCTTTGCATAGATTATCAGGAAGTGGGTTGGTAGATCCCTACAAATACGTATTTTGTTCTTAGAGATTTTAGGAGCATCTGTAAAAAAATGTGTAGGTCCTTTGACTTTGTGATAAACTAGCCTTATCATTACAGGGGAAGAAATAGAGGTCTAGAGAAGTGAAGTGGCTTGCCTAATTACGTCTGGTTTGTAACAGTGGGGATTAAAACCCTAAGACTCTATTCCAGGTTAAAGGCCTTTGAGGGCTAGATCACAAATCATTTTTATGCCCAGAGTTCCTAGAAGACAATACATGTGAATAAAACTTGGGGATTATTTTTTTTGTTTCTGGCTCTCAGCATGTACTGTGAAGGCAGAATACTGTAAATTATTTACATTCTGAGTGTTACACATTTGGATCAGATTCACAGGAGTTCTTTTTAACTGTAATGTTACGGAACATGATCTTTCCGGTCTAAGTCAAAAGCAAGAGGCTTCCCTTATGCTGAATAACAGCCCTGGCCAGATACACCTGTGTTTTATATCGGATCTTTGTGGAAAAGATGGTTGGGTTTTATTTTATTTGGATTATTTAAGGAAGCAGAGAGAATACTCCATGGTGGGCTAATTCATGTTTCTCTTGACTGGTCTTTTCCCAAAGTTTGTCATTTTTAGATTTTAAGATTCCTTGTTAATTGCAGTTCTGCCCAGGGCTGGATTACAACAAATCAATGAAGGGTCTTTGTTGATGTGGTTGCTGGTGTTAAATCACAGACTGCAGTTTGAGAGGGTTAATGTCTTGTGCCTGGGATTGCTGAGTTAGGACATGACTTTGAACTCTAAACTGTGGCTTAGGTCTGCACATAAACTTTCTGTGGAGTTAGGTTTTGCATGTAATAAGACCTTATTTAACAAATAAACTGACTCTCATAGATGTGACTCAGCCATAAAGAAATACCCCCCCCATCTAGACAAAATGCCCTGGGGAATTTCTGTTACTTCACTCTGCTTTTTCCTGGCTGGATGGAAGGTCACTGCCATTAGAATTTTCAGGCGCCCGCCTGGGTGGCCAACCTAATGGAGAATATTTCTAGCTCTGAATAATGGTGAACTTGGAGCAGGGCCTACTGTAATTAACCCCTGGAGTAAAGAGTTTGATGTTGGTCTTCATTCATTTCACTGAGACTTGTAGGTGGGAATATGATATATTCCAAGCATAGAAAAATAGTGTTTCAAGAGATTTATGCCATTGCTGGGAAGATTGTTCTGTGTTAAATTTAGATTATTCAGTAAGATAAAAATTTTTCATGGTAGATGGTGTTGCTAGGCAGGATAAAATTTAAGGTGTTTTTTCATTTATTAAGGGAGTGTCCAATAGGGTTACATGTAAATAATGTAATCCTCAATAGAGTTAAAAACTATTTAACTCTTATGACTCAGAATTCCTACTAAAGATTTCAGGTTATATGGCCAGAAGGCATCCTGTCTGCTCTGTTTCCCACTATTTGGCATTCTCTCTGTTTTGTTTCTCTGTTTTCAGTGTTTTTTTGCCAAGTAAACTCAATTTGACTAAAGTGGTAGGCACCCACAGAGTAAGGCAAGGAAAGAAAAGTTCTAGAGCTTCCCTTTTCTAGGCAGTAGGATAATATTTTGCCTTGTTTTAAACCATTGAATTGCGGTAATTTGTTACAGCAAGAGTAGGATACTAATAATTTAAATTCACAGAATAGTTGTAAGACTAAGACTAGTATCTTACTCAGATTCAGTTTTACCCATTTTATTCTATTTTTCTAAACCGTTTTCTCTTTATTTTTTGTAACCACTTTGGAGCTTATTGTTTATGTCACTGCTTTTTACCCCTAATGCTTCCATGCTTATTTCCTTAAATAGAATTTTTTTTAGCATAATAACCATGTAGTTTTCAGCTTTAGTAAGGTAGACATGGATACTTTTATATAATTTACAACCCTTCTTCTAATTTTGTTCTACCATATAGAGAATCACATCCAGATACAATGCCTTTCGTTGTTGGTTTTATATTCCTGCACCATCTAATCAATGTGTTGATTATTTACTGAGAAGCTACTATATTTCCTAATAGTAAGCAATGTATAGGGAGACATCGTTTTGGGTAACTTTGATTTAAAAATAAGCTTAGATGTGTAGGGTCACTCTTCATCAAATATATAATTACATACCATGCCCACCACCAACTTTCTAAAAGTCCTTCATTACTGTTTATTGGATCCACATTACTCTTTGCTCCCACACCCTGTTCCTTTCCCTTCTGGTAACATTAGTTCTGTTGTCAGTGTCCAAGGGTTAGTTTTTGTTTTGTCTGTTTGTTTCTTTATATTCCACATGTGAGTGAGATCACCCAGTATTTTCATTTCTCTTTCTGACTTCACTTAGTATTATCATCTTTAGTTACGTCTGTGTGGTCACAAGTGGTAGGATTTAATCTTTTTTTAAAAATTTTCTGGCTGTATGGTATTCCACTGTGTATTTATATAACACATCTTCTTTGTCCCTTCACCTGTGCAGGGGCACTTAATTAGTTTCTACATTTTGGCTATGGTAAATAATGCTGCCGTAAACATAAGGGTGCATATATCTCTTCGAAGAAGTATTTTGTGTTTAATGTTGGCACCAATTTACACTGCCACCACAGTATAAAGGAGTTCCTTTTTTTTACATTCTTGCTAGCACTTAACTTCCAGTCTTTTGGGTAATAGTCATTCTCACAGTTAAGGTGCCATCTCATTTTTTTATTGTTTGTTTAATTAATTTTTTAGTAGTAATTATTCTACACAATGAAATAATTTCCTATATATAGGTTCCCCATTTCTTAGATATATTTCAGCATACCCTGCGCTCCAACAAATCACCAAATGTTCTTCTCCATTGTCCAGTGGGCTCCACAACTGTTAGCACCCGCCCGCTCCGTTCTCTTTTTGTAACCTGTTGTTGCAAGTAATTCAGGGTTGGTTATGTTTCATCTGTTCCTTTGTTTTGTCTATTCACATTCCACCTATGAGTGAGGTCATATGGTATCTTTCTTCTTTTGACTTATTTCACTTAATATAATCCCTCTAGTTCCATCCATTTTGATTCAGATGACAGGGTTTCATCTCTTCTAAGGTCTGTGTAGTATTCCTTTGTATATATGTACCACATCTTTATCCATTCATCCAATTTTGGACACTTACGTATTTTCCAGTTCTTAGCTATTGAAGGGCTGCAATAACACGGGAATGCATACATCTATTTAGGTGGGTGCTTTTGTATCCTTTGGGTAGATGCCCAGAAGTGGAATGACATGGAACGATGGGATCCTATGGGATTTCCATCTTCAGGTTTTGAGGAATCTCCAAACTGTTCTCCATAGGGGTTGTACCAATTTGCACTATCACCAACAGTTCAAAAGTGTTCCCTTTTCTTCACATCCTCCCCAGCATTTGTTATTTCTAGACTTTTGGATAATTGTCAGTCTTTCAGGTATAAGGTGATATCTCATTATTGTTTTGATTTGCATTTCTGTGGGGAAAATTTCAAGACTGCAGATATTCTGCTCTTCAACAAAATTTTCCTTAGATTTAGTATCCTGTATGATTCTTGCCTGAACCAGTCTTTGCTTTGATGGTTGCAAAATTATGATTTTTCAACTCTAGTATTTTCTTTACCAGTTTGCATTCAGTATTATAAGAAACAACCATCTCCTCTCATGTATCAGTCATTGATACAGAATCATGCATTCCTATTTTTTTCAATAGTGTATACATTATTGCTTTCTTAATGATTTTAGTACTCAAATTGTCCTGTATTTAATCAGTGGGCAACCCTTCAAGCTAGTTCCTTTTTGGTGAAATGTCATTTTTGTTTGTTTCTTTTGTATTTCCATATTTCTGGCATAATAACATATTCCAGTTATATCTTATACGTCCTTGTCCCAGCCCTCAAATCAGCTATTTCTTTTAGAAACTCTGGTTCCTTTTAATGGGAAATGGTATTTGTAGGAAACATTGGTGCTAGGTATTCTCAGCATGTCTTTGCTTCTTGGCTATTTCAGTGTTCAGGGCTAGGAAGTATATGTATATGTAAATATACATGTATACACACAGACACATTAAGACTTGACAAAGATATTTCTGATTATAGTCCTTCCCCATTCCATATTTGTATGTCCCTCCTTCAGTGGTACAAATTGTGGCTTCTAACACCAGCATTTCTAGTCATTTGCTTTACACTATATAAAATATTTTTTTATTGTTTGCCCATGCATGCATATACAAGAAATAAACTATAAAAGGAATTCAGGATTTGTTTGCAGTTCTCCCCTACTTCCCTCAAAATTGAGATAAAAAGTCAAATATTTTGTTCACAAGTTAACATGGATTCATTTTTTACTTTTTTAAAAAAACCCTTCTGATGTGGATTGTTATTTATTCGTAATACAGTTGGGTTCATCCAGGAGTTCAATCCTGGGAGCAGGGGTAGTGAGGAAAGGCACCACAGGAGAATGAGAAACTCGAGAGAGTGTAAAAAGATAGGAAAGTTGGGGTCAGGGGACCAACGGTCTCTCTTCTCTTGGACCGAAGGCCCTGACCATCCTGGTTTCCACTTATTTATTGGGTTACGTAAGCAAGTTTGAAGTTACATTGGATTGCTTATACAGCTTTACTCTCTAACAAAATAACTATATCTATTTTATTTTGGCGGGCAAACAGTCACAGACAAACTGTCCCAGTGTTTTTACACAGTGGCCTTTGCCAGGTGTCTTGGGTCTGGTGTCCTTGACGTTCTGCCAGCTCCTGCTCCAACCTTGCTCTGTTTTCTGACTCCAACAGGTTCATGTTTGTTTGCTTTCAAATTTGTTTTTTCTACTTCCCATCCTTGTTGATTTCACCTTATTTTGAATATGTAGAGCATCAACATGCTTCTAAAAGCCCAGACTGTACAAAAAGACATACTCAGAAGTCACACATTTCCTGTAGCCCTTCTGCCCTCTTTCCGTTTTTCTTTCTAGGTAACCAAATTATTGCTACTGGTTTATTGTCCTGTGTTCCTTTTCCTTTTTTAAAAAATATAAGTAGATAATATGTATATTTTCTTACATTCCTTTTTTTACATAAATACAAACTATACAGATATCTTAAACAGATAAACTATACTCTTCTGCACTTTGCTTTTTTCATTTAAAAATATGTTCTGAAAAAATAGCTTCATATCAGTTTACACAAGTGTTTACATAGTTTCAACCAATCTTCTCTACTTTGATGTTTATTTTTCAGCAATATTGTGTCTAACTGTGTGTGCATATATTTTATGTTGTTTGAGTATAGACTTGGGATAAATTCTAGAAGTAGGATTGCTCCATGTATTGACTGCTTGGGCTGCTTTAATAGAATACTACAGACTGAATGACATGAACAACAGAAATTTGTTTTCTTACAGTTCTGGAGACTGGGAGTCCAAGATCAAGGTGATGGCAGGGTTGTTGAATGTGAGGTCTTTCTTGCTGTTTTGCAGACAATTGCCTTCTTGCTGTGTCCTTGCATGGTCCTTTCTCTCCGTGCACATTGCACATGCTTCTGATGTTTCCCCCTTTTTTTTCATAAGGACACCAGTCCTATGGATTTGAACCCTTCCCTTAACAACCTCATTTAACCTTAATTATGTATTTAAGGCCTCATCTTCAAATACAGTCACATTGGGGGTTAGGACTTAAATAGTATGGATTTGGTGGGGGGACACAGTTCAGTCTGTAACACAAGGTGAAAGAGTAATAATACTTAACTACTTATCGTATTGCTACATATTGCCAAATTTCTCCCAAATGAGTTGAAAGTGCTGGTTTCCCCGTAGTCTCTCCAATAGTGTATTGTCAAGCTTTTGAATTTTTCTGAAAAATAGTATTCAGTGTAGTTTTAATGTGCATTTCTTTTTAAAAACTTTTTTAAAAGGGAAGGTATAGGCAGGAACGAAGGCAAATAGGCAGGCAGGAAGAAAAAGGAAGAAGCCTTTTATTTTTTTCTTTATTTGTTTATATTACTTATCTCCTCTGTCCCCATAACCAGGGACTTGAACCCAGGGGTATATGGCCTATACTCTTTCAGAGGCGATTGACGTAACCATTACTGCACAAGGCAGCCACATTTCTTTTATTATGCATAAAATTACATGTCTTCCCATTTGTTTGAGTTATTTTTAATATCTTTTTAATAACATTTTAAGTCATTTTTTCTTTACAAAGCTGTTATACATTAGAAATGAGAACCTTTCATCCATGATATATGCTGCAAATTCTTTTATCATATTAGTCTTTTTACTTTGCTTATTATTTTTATTTTTGCCACTTAAAAACGTTTTTATTATTAAATACTCAAATTTATCACTTTTTTCTTATTGCGTCTGAATTTTTAGTCTTATTTTGAAACCTTTTTTCTAGATTCAGGTATAAGGGGAATTTACTTATGTTTTCTTCTTGTACTTGGTATCATTTTACTTTTTACACTTCAGTCTTTGAATTGGAGTTTATTCCTATGTGTTGTGCAAGGAATAGATGTATTTTTTTTCCAAGTGACTAGTTGTCCCACATAATTTATTAATGAAAATCACATTTGCCTAATGATTTGGGATACCATCTTAATGTCATCTTCAAAGATTTTTATATGTACGCAGTGTTTTCACATTATAAATCAAAAGATTGTTAGAAAATCATTGTATAGCAAAAGGTCAAGTAAGAGACAACCACTCTCATAATATGGACAAACCTCAAAAAATTTATTCAAAATAAAAGAAATCAGAAATTATTCCATGAGGATAGCTGCCAGTAGGTAGAGTTATGGGTGAAAACTTGCTTCAGTATTGCTAGGATATTCTTAAAAAGAAAAGCCACACACACACATATTTATGTTTGACAGCTTTATTGAGGAATAGTTATAAACCAAGACAATCTGCCCATTTTAGGTGTACAATTATGTTTAGTAAGTTTACAGATCTTTGTGTCAATTACCACAATCCAGTTTTAGAACATATCTGTTACTCCAGGAGGATCCTTCATACTTTTTTACTGTCCCACCTCCAACCACAGGTAACTGTTTAATCATTCAGTCTCTATCGATTTGCCACTTCTGGACATTTCAAATAGAATCATAAAATACATAATTTTTGTTTCTGATTTCTTTTATTTTGGATAATGTTTTTGAGGTTTGTCCATATTGTTGCATGTGCTTCATTACTTTTTATTACTCAGTAGTATTTCACTTTATGACTATTTTACATTTTTTTAATCCATTTACCAGTGCATGGACATTTGGATTATTTCTGCTTTTGTCTCTTATAAATAATACTGCTGAGAAATTTGCTTGCAAGTCTTTATGTGGACCTGTGTTTGTCATCTCTGTGGAGGAGAGTTCTAGGGGTAAAATGGGTACATTATATTGTAAATTTATGTTTTGCTTTTTGAGGAATTGCCAAACTGTTTTCCAAAGTGACTGAACCATTTTGCATTATTCCTACCAACATATAAGCATTGAGTTTCTCCATATATTTACCAAAACTTTTTATTGTCTGTTTTTTTTATTATCGTCAAGCTAGCGAGTATAAATTGGTTTCTCATTTTGGTTTTGATTTGTATTTCCTTAGTGACTAATAATGTTGATCATATTTTCACATTTCTTAGTTATTGGCGTAATCTTTTGTGAAATGTTTATTCATTTCCTTTGCTCACTTTATTTATTTTAAAGGAAAGGTGCAGGCAGGAATGAAGCAAGTAGGCGGGCAGACAGGAAGACAGGGGGCATTTTTATTTTCCATTTTTTGTTTAGGTATTCACTGACTCCTCCTCCCTCCCGCCCCCAGACCCTGAACTCAAATCAGGGGATATGTGGATTGCTTCTTTGTAGGTGATTGACCAAACTGCTGTTCCACCAGGGCATAACCTTTGCTCACTTTTCAATTAGTTGTATAGCTTCTTTCATTGAATTTTAAATATCTCTCAGACATATAATTCACAAATATTTTTTCCCAAATATTTGAAGTCTTTTGAAGCATAAGTTTTTACCTTTTTTTTTTTTTTTTTTTTTTAAAGGAATAGTGCAAGCAGGAAGAGAGAGGAGGAAGAAGCATTTTATTTAACATTTTAGTTCACATTGCTTGCTTCCCCTGGTTATAAACCTGGGTCCTTGAGATGTGCACGAACTGTGCTCGTCTGGAGGCAGCTGACCAAACCACTACTCCACCAGAGTACACCAAGTTTGTAATTTTGATCAAATTCAATTAATACTTTTTTATTCCTTTTATGGATCATGCTTATGGTGTCATTAGATAAGAAAAGGTCACTTTCTAAAGTGACAGGGTCTGCCAAGGGTTAGAGCAGCTGAGGTGATAAGCTTTGTATTTAACCTTTCTTAACACATTTAGAACTGATTGTTCCTTAAAATCACATTTATTAAATGAAACAATTTGGGTTGATGTGTAGAGTTACAAAACTCTTCATAAGAAATAAAAATAGCTCAGTTCACTAACACTTGGAAAATGCATAATCTATTAACTCCTGTTGCTAAGGCAAAAATTAGACGATCTTTGGCAAACCAAGAACGTGATGTAAGTTCTTTGTATTTGATAAATACATTTCTCTACCTTTGGGGTGGTTCATTAGTTCAGGGATCAAATTATGGGATAAGAACTCGCAATTTAAAGATAGAGTTCTTCCTTTGCTTCTGTTGAAGAAGAGTCTCAGTTTTTTTCTTGTCTTCATTTGCAGAATGAATTTAAATTGAGTTACTTAACTTCAAAAAGGTTTCATGTGATGATAGGGCTAGTATCAGAATATATAAAGAATTCTTAAAAAACAGCAATAAAAACACACAAAATAGGAAAAGAGTTTGAATAGACTTTTTTTAGGACATGAAAAGATGTTCAGCATCACTGATCAATAGGGACATGCTGTCATGCCCTGGTGGGTCAGGTGTTATGTGTACAGTTTTGGGGACATAGTCCACATACAGCCAGAGGACCTAGGTTCACAGCCCAGGACTAAGTGGAATAACCAAAATGAACAACTGACTAAATGCATAAAAATGCTTCTTCCTTCCCTTTCTCTGCCTGCCTGCCTGCCTACTTGCTCTCATTTCTATCTGCTGCCTTTCTCTTTAAAACAAAAGTAGGGAATGCTAATCAAAGCCACAATGAGATTCCCCTTCTGAAAGTCTGCATGCATTCAGGTGGTGTTCTGTTTTTCCTGGGCATGCCATTCTATCAGGCTACCTTTTTTTTAAAAAAATTAATTTTAAGATAAAATTCACATAACAAAATTAACCATTTTAAAGTGAATGATTTGCTCTGCATTTACAGTATTGTACAGCTCTTATCATTCTAAAACATTTTCATCAACTCAAAAGAAAATTTGTACCCATTAAGCACATATCATTAGCAGTTGTTTCCCACATTTTTTATTATAGCTAGTCTAATGGGTATTTAATAGTACCTTATTGTGGTTTTGACTTGTATTCACCTGAGTGACTAATAAAGTTGAGCATCCTCATGTGCTTGTTGGTCATTTGTATTTCTTCTTTGAAGAAAAATCTGCTCTGTCTTTATGTACTTTTTACATTTAGTTGTCTTTTGTTTAGTTGTATTCTTTATACATTAGTTACCAGACCCTGATAGATACATGGTTTTCAAATATTTCTCCCATTCTCTAGGTTGTCTTTTCACTTTTTTAATAGTGGCCTTTGATGCACAACATATTTTAATTTTGGTGAAGTATAGTTTAATCTGTTTTTTTCTTTTGTGGCCCATTACTGTTGTCCCATATATGTCTAAGAGTCCATTGTGAAGTCCATGGTCATGATTTTCCCTGTTTTTCTTCTGAGCATTTTACTCCAAAGTTTTAGTTCATATATTTAGGCCATTGATACATTTTGACATCATTTTTGTGTGTAATGTGAAGTAGGAATCCAGCCTTATTCTTTTGATATGGGTAGTCAGTTGTCCCAGCATCATTTGTTGAAGAGACTCTTTTTTTTCTCAATTAATTTGTCTTGGCATCCTGGTTGAAAATCAGTTGGTCATAAATATGTGGGTTTAGACTCAGTTCTGTTCTTTCCATTTTCTTTTGTATGGACTAAGTTTCTTTAATTTCTTTTTCCTTTTATAACAGGATCATGGGGTTGATAGCACCATTTTCCAGAATCCCAAAAAGCTTCACCTGACTATTGGCATGTTGGTGCTTTTGAGTGAGCAAGAGATTCAGCAGACATGTGAGATGCTACAGCAGTGTAAAGAGGAATTCATCAAGTGGGTAATCCACAGGAGTGGGAAAGGATGATCACCCCTGTTGCCTTATTTTTTGTATCATAGACTTGTTTTTTGAACTGGAGACCTGGGTAACATGGAAACAGTGTTTGTTGATACACTTTATGTTTAACATGACACTGTTGTCTGAAATTTTCTTTAGAAGGACGACATCCCATTATTTTCTCCAAAAGAGAATTCTCTTGATTATCTATCAAGAAGAGTATTGGCTACTATCGTATTAATTTTCTATGTTGTTACAATGCAGTACTATAAGCTTGGCGACTTCAAGCAGCACAAATTTATTATACTTCTAAGGGACAGAAGTCTGATATGGGTTTCAGTATGCTAAAGTTAAGCTGTTGGCAGGGTTCTATTCCTTTCTGGAAGCTCCATGTCTTTGTCCTTAAAGTCCATCTTCTTCTGTTCTAGAGACCACCCATGTTCCTAACTAATGACCGTTTTTCTCCATTTTCAACACCAGCAACATTCCATCTCTCTGTTCCTTCTGTTGTCACACCTCTCTCTCTGGCTCGATCAGGACAGGGCTTCTGCTTTTAAGGATTTCATTAAGTCCACCTAGATAATTGAAGAGAATCATCCCATCTCAAATTTCCTTAACCATATCACAGCTGCAAAATTCTCTTTGCCTTGTAAAGTAAACATATTTACAAATTCCAAAGAGCAGGACTTGGGTATCTTTGAGGGCTGTTTTTCTGCTTATCACATTTACTCAAACAGGATATGATTCCCTAGTAAAAATCTTTGTTGTATTTCAATTTTAATTTTCTTTTTTCAATCCAGATGATTTTGTTTAAGTCAGTAAAGATACCAAATGTTGTCCAAGCAGTGTGCTTTGACTCAGGGAAATCATTGCTTTTGGAGAGGCAGAATTTTTATTCTTGTTACTGTAAAATGTTAATTTACACATGACCTAATAGCTTTATTTCAAAGAATACTATCTACCTGCTCTCACCCTTTTACTTAAGATTGAAAAAGAACAATAGAAATTTGAAAACTGACTCACTTGAATAGTTTTTAAAAAAATTTCTATTATAATATACTGGTCCCATACTGTTCTAACATGGCCTTCTCGAAATGAGTTACCTGGTTCATTGGGCAAAACAAAAAAAGCGAACCCTGGTGGAGTAGGGATAAGGTCAGCTAGCTACTGAGGAGTGCAATCCATGTATATCCCAAGGACCCAGGTTCACGTCCCAGGTCCAGGGAGAACAACCAGTGTGAACAACTAAGTGAGAAAATACAATAAAATGCTCCTTAAAATGTTTTTCTAGTTATGTTGTATATGAAACTTTTTAATATGATTACTTATTTCTAGACCAGTGCTTCTATATTAATTTTTTTGAATTTAGTTTTCTTGAGCAATATCATAAAATGATTGAGCATTTATTTTGTTTACTCTTTCTGAATCTCAAATAGCAAAGAATCCTCTTTCTTGTCCTTTGTTCAGTTTTGGACTGTTTTCTTGATCTTATCTAAAATCAAAAAAATTTGCTTGATATTTGTAATATTTATAGTTTTTCTTGTATAAAAAGCTTTTTGTTTAACCTTACAAAGCAGAGCAACTTTACCTAGTATAAGGATTAATTTTGATATATTAATCCATTCCCAGGTGACTTTTTGATTAATAGAAACAACTTTATTTTGTTGGCTGCCACTGGGATAAACCTGCTTAGAAAAAATTTAGAATTAGATTAATTATTGAGAGAAGTCTTTTTACTTAACCTTATGAAAATTAGGTAGTAGGTTTTTAATCACTGAAGCTTTATCCTGATCTATATGAGGATTTAGCTGAGCTCTTCCCTTTTTCTCTTGGTTTCTTTTGTGATTCAGTGACAAATATGAGCCCTTTAAGCATGTCAGGGTTGCTGTGCACAGAGAATGAAGAGCAGCGTTAATAGTTCCTAAGAATTTTTGACATGACAGGATGAAAACAGTAATTGTAGTTTTTCAAATTCAGCAAAGCTTTTGAAATAGGACAAAGTTATCCTGCCAAAATCTGCAGCACAGGCAAATATATATATATTTTTGTTTTTGAAGATTCTCTTTTCAAAAAGCTGGAAAGATTTGAAACCAGCAAGTAAAGTGAGCCTTCTCAACTTTCTTCTCCCATTGTCCCCTCTGTCACAGACAATTGTTTAAAAATACACATATTAGCAAAATTAATTTACTTTTGAGGAGAATGAGAATCAGAAATGGTTGTTTGAATTGATTGAAGCACATTATTTCCCTAAAAGGAAGAAATGTCTGCTTTAAAAAAAGAGAGAAAGGAAGATAGAAAGAGAGAAAAAGGGGGCAGGGAGGGAGAGAGAGATGCTTCTGTTAAATTTAGTTATGGTGACTAAAATGCATCATCTAACTTTTTTCCCTTATTCTTGCTCTTTGATCTCAGCCTTCATACATGGTATACTTAGAATGTCAGGAAACAATTGCATTTTTAACCTCTTGTGATTTAAAGATCCAAAATTAAAATAGCAAAAGGAACACATTGACAATAAACTACCAGATAACATGCTAAGTTTGGTTTAATGACTTTTAAATTAAAACATTAAATAAATGTGATTATACTGGAATTTAATTAAAACTGTGGTGCTATATATTTTAAAGAAATGGGTAGTTGAAGAAACTAAGGGATGTTTCCTGACCAGAAACAGAACTTGGATTTCAATTCTTAGTCTAAGGACCTGTGTAGCTTGCTAGCTGTCAGATGAATTATTCACAGTGTTTGGTAAATGCTGAAGCTCTGAATGTGTCCCCTGTGACTTTTCTTTGTGAGATGTAGAATGCCAACAGTGCAATGACTTCGAGTCTATAGTCCAACAAATATGCAGTACTTCTTTAGCTCCAGTGTCACTCTGTTTATACCTTAAGTGTTCCCAACAGACCTGAGGTAAAAACAAATGACAAATTAAAAAGGGACAAGGACCATGAGAGAAAGGGAAAAAATGCCTGTCTCTACAGACTAATATTAGTTCCTCATTATTTCCTCAGATGTCACTCAGTTGAAAAACATGCCAACTAGTGTTCCAGGTGGAATAACTTGGTGATCAAGACAAGGAGCATTTATCAGGCAGACTTTTGGATTTATCTCTGCTCTTTAATCTTCCTTTTAATAGGCTGAAAGAGTTTCTTTTTCTACTCTTTCATTGATTTTTTATTCTTGGTACCCCATCTAATTCTAAGGATTGAGATAGTTTATAGTGCGGACAGAATATACAAAAGAAATGTTAAAGTTAGAGATCAGAAATTATCAAGATGGAATGGAGAGAAAATTCTGTGGGAAAACCAAAGTAATGATCGTTGTACATAAATATTAAAATTTAGTACTATCTTATATATTGCATAATCTCAATTTAAAAACAAAACAAAGCAAACCCAGATGTTTAAAAAAGCCATAAGTACTTAAATAGTACTGTCTTGGGGCACCAGTATACTTGAACTAAATTCCAAAAGGAAACACACCAATTATTATAGTTTTTAATCTGATAAAAAAGGAGCATAAAAGTTGTTTTTTTTAAGGAGATAATTCTTTTCTGATTTTCAGTCTAAGAAAAATTCATTATGTAAATCTTAACATGAAGAACCCAGAATGATGGTGAGCAATGTCTTCAACAGGTTTGCAGACAATAGAAAAACATTGTTAATGTTGCTGTTTCTTGTATTAACCCCTAGAAACAGTATACCATTAAATGTTATATAATATTTAATGTATATAATGGAGATAATATATTAAGCCATTAAGTATATTAATACTTTTTTTTTTTTTAATTAAGGAAAGGTACAGGTAGGAATGAAGGTGAGCTGGCAGACAGGTGGGAAGAGAGAAGAGAGGAAGAAGAAGCACTTCATATCCATTTTAGTTGTTTATACTGCTTGTTCCCCTGCCCCCGGAACTGGGACTTGAACTCAGGGATATGTGGCCCATATCTTTCAGAGGTGATTGACCTAACCGTTGTTCCACTGGAGCACGGTGGAAAAAAAAAATTTAGTGGGGAAACTAAACCAATGGTATGATGCTTTCTGGTGATCTAACGATACAGGGTTAGAGTTGGAAAAAGTGTAGAGGAGTGTATGGTTAGTATTGAATGGTTTTTTGAGGTAATTTTGATTTATAACCTAAGTTTTAGATATATAGGGTCACTCTTCATCAAATATATTACATACCGTAACCAACACCAAGTTTATTTTTTCTTTTTCTTTTTTTAAAGGAAAGGTGCAAGTAAGAATGAAGGCAAGGAAGCAGTCAGGCAGGAAGCGCATGGAGGAAGAAGCATTTTATTTATTTTTATTTAGTTGTTCATCTTGGCTGCTCTTCCCCCTGCCTCATGACACATCCTTGGGATATATATGTTGACTGTGCTTAGTGGGAAGCAGTGAACCCAACTGCTACTCCACCAGGGTACACCCACCACCCAGTTTCTGATAGTTTCCCACCACTGTCCGTTGGACCTCCACTACCCTTTGTTCCCACCCCTCAAATCCTCTCCCCCTCAGGTAACCTCAGGAAACTTTTTTCCCCAAATATATTTTCTTGACTACTTTGATAGAATTGAATGGCAATCTTTAATACTGAATTCTTTGACTATTACTTGGAATGGTGATTCACTGCAGCTGTCCAGTCAGAGCTTGATGTCTTCTGGAATATCCCACCTATTAGCTTATTTGTGATTGAAACCATAATTTTTCCTCAAGTTTCTGTCTAAAAATTGTTATTTAGTTTCTTTGAAAAAAAAAAAAAAATTGCCCCTCCCCATCACTGTACAACTAGCCAAAGGTCTTGAATAGAACCTGGGTCTACAGCTTTCATAGCCCTGGCCTCATGGGGCTTGAGAAGGCTATGTGGTAAGGTGATTTGTAGGGATTTCAAATTGGCGTGGCACAACCTTTTCTTTTCTGGTTGAAGCATAAGTCTAGGAAGAAAGAAGGATGGTGAGGTTTTACTTAAAATGAAAAAACTGCATGATATTTAGAAATGCTAACAATTGCAGATAAACAAAAATATCATTTATAATCTTACTTAAAGATAATTGCTATTAACATGTTGGAGTGTATACTTCCATACTTTTTATATGCATATATTTGTTTTTTCCTTTGAGGTTTAGTTTATTGCTATAAAATACAGAGATCTTAAGTGTAGTTGTAGTTGATGAGTTTTGACAAATGAATACATCTATGTAACTTCACCCAAATCAAGATGTAGATCACTCCATGAAGCTACCTCATGTCCTTTTCCAGTAAATTTACTTCTCCCAGAAGTAACTACTGTTCTAATTTCTAGTACCATAGATTGATATTGCTTGTTCTTTAATATTATATAAATAGAATCATTCAGTATATTATACACTTGTATTGACTTCTTTTGCATATATGTGTTTATTTGTATATGTGTATATAAGTTTGTGTGTATATATATAATTTTGACTTTTTAATGGGTTATGTGGTTCAATAAATTAAAAGGTACAGAGGATATATAGTAAAGAGTTTTTCCTTCCCACGGCTAACCCTTCAGCCCCCTGCTCTCCTCTATAGAGACAGCGGATGTTACCACCTTCCTTGTATCCTTCCAGAGGTTTCTGTATATATAAGCAAATAGATATGAATTTTCTTATCCCCATCTAGCACTATCTTAGCCCCAAATAGTAGTATAGCCTGCACATTGTTGTGTATTGTTTTAAACTTAAAAAAAAAAATCATTCTGTATCAGTATCTGAAAAGTTTCCTTGTGTATTTATAACTTGTTCATCGCTAATAGAATTCCGTTTTATTTAATCAGTCCCTTGTTATTGGACATTTAATCTGTTGCCAATCTTTTGCTACTCCCAACAGTGCCTTAGTCAAAACCCTATGCACAAATTATTTCTTGTGGGGATGAGTATATTCCTATTGCATCATATCAGGAGGTACATGTTGTCCACTTTTGTTTTTCTCTAATATGTGTGATAAGCTTGATTTATGGGTTCAGGTGTGGTTAGTCTGATCCATTGTCTATAGAACTCTTCTTTATAGGAATTCCTGTATACCTTGTCCAGTTTTTTGCTTAAGTTTTAGCAGCCTTTGGTGATAATTGCCTAGCTCTTTATTTCATCAGGGGTTGCAAAGTGATGATATTCTGTCATTACTTCTGTGTTTATCAGTTGGAATTCCTCTGAAAGAAGAACTTTTCTTTATCAGCTATGATTGAATATGTAGCTGAATTCATAATGGCTCCTAGAAGTTGAATTACTTGGACAAAGGGTTTTTATTCTTTAAGATTTTAAATAAATATTTCCAGATTGCTCTTAAAGGTGTGATATAGTTTATACCTCTACCATTGTTAAATGAGTGAAATGCTATTTTCAGCTTATAGAAATAATGAAGTAAAACCTGAGAGATAGGTAGCACAGTAAGTTTCTTTGTCAATCAAAATTATCACCACTTAGCTTTTTTTAGAAAGTGCTAATGAAGTGTTTTGGGACAAATATAGTTTGACTTTGTAGTTAATATTTTTCTCGTTTATGTGCATTGAGCATTTATTAATTTTGATAATGTTAGTAAAAATCCAACAACTTAAATTTTGTAATATTTATTAATCATGTTTCAAATATACTCTTCTTAGCTTAAATAGTTATAAATGTCTGTGTTTTTGTTTTAATTAAAAAAATTTTTTTTGCAGTGACATTTCTGGGGGCAAACCTCTAGAAGTTGAGATGGCAGGTATAGAATATATGAACGACGATCCTGGCATGATAGATGTTCTTTATGCCAAAGTCCATATGAAAGATGGCTCTAAGAGGTACGTTTCTGGAATACTCTTTCACTAGTGGTGCCTAAGAGCATGTCTGTAAGTCTGGCTAGTTTTGTTTTGTTTTTTCTTTCCTCTGGCCTTGGGTCTTGAATCCAGGTGCGTGGACTTTACATGTCCAGCATCTGAGTCAACTGAGCTACAGGGGTGCACCAAGTTTAATTAGTTTTGATTCCTTTGCTTTGGGAATCTTACTATTGTAAAGAGTATGTCAGTTATTTATCTTTTTTTTTTTTTAATAGTAAGCAAATTATTTTGAAAAAGGAACTTGTTGTAGGAGATACCAGACTTATTCTGTTAATTGTTTACTCTCTTGGGTGGTGGATATTGATACTAGCTATCTAGCTTTTATGAAACTCAGTACTTTTTTAATGTTTTTTAGGATAATAGGAGGCAGGAAAGTTGACATTATTGGATGACAATTTCAAAATAATAAGGAATAAAAAAGAAAAAATAAAAGAAAAAAATTGAAATTAAAAAATAGGTGACACAATGCAGTTCTAATGAATAACAGGACAAAATGAGAATGGTGACTATGCAAACTTTATAGGATTATTACAATTAATCTACATAAAATGCTTAGAATAGTCCTTAGCACGTACCAAATCATCAAAACTTATACCAGAAATTTTTACTATTTGTTATTTTTGTTATTATCACCTAGATCCTTTATAGAGCTTCTCCATCTGTAACCCAGGTTATTGGTGAGGCTAGTGTAGGCATCCAGAGCCATTTCCATTGTTAATTATATTTTTTAGTCTATTGGAGTACAGAGGAAATTTGGTTGGAAGTTTGTTTTTTTGTGGTCTCCCCAGTCCCCTTTTTTCTTTTTTAAAATACTGAATTTTGATTTACAAACTAATATAAGCCCATATGTATAGATTCACCATTAATCAAATATATGACAACATACCACATCTAAATCACCATACCACTAAATTACCAAGAGTCCTCCACTGTCCACTGAACCACCCAATCACCACTTGCTCCTTCCCAGCTATGCCTTTTCTTGCTGGTAACCTCAGTTCTATTGTCAATGTCGAAGGGTTGGTTTTTGTTTTGTCTCTTCGTTTGCTTTGTTTCTTTACATTCCGCATTTGAGTGAGATCATCAGTTATTTGTCTCTCCTTCTGATTTCTTTTACTTAGCGTAACCCCCCACAAACTTCCATTGTTGTTGTAAATGACAAGTTTTCATATTTTTTATGGCTGTGCAATATTCCATTGTGTACATACATATACTACATCATCCTTATCCATTTTTCTGATGAATGGGCACTTCAGTAGTTTCTAATTCTTGACTGTTATAAATAATGCTACATTAAACATGGGGGAGGGTACGTGCATCTCTCTCTGTGAATTAGTGTTTCTGGGTAAATACCCAGAAGTGAGATGATGGGTTTATACGGAATTTCCATTATCATTTTTTTTTTTTTAAGTTGTTTACACTGGTTGTTTTCCCCCTGGACCCAGAACTCAAACCCGTGGGTATGTGGCCTGTGTCATTTGGAGGTGATTGTTCTAACTGCTGCTTCACCAGGGTGTACCATATTGTTGAGTTTTATGAGTTCTTTATATATTCTGGATATTAAGCCCTTTCAGATATATGATGTGAGGATATCCTCTTCCAGTCAGAATGTCTTTTTGTGTTGGTGATAATTTCTTTCACTGCGCAGAAGCCTTTTTGTTTGCTGCTGTAGTCCCTTTTGTTTATTTTAGTTTTAGTTTTCATTGCCACTGGAGTTGAGTCACCAAAGACCTTTCTAAGGTCACTGTCATATGTTTTCTTCTAACTGTTTTGTGGTTTCCAACTTTACATATTAAGTCTCTAATCTTGAATTTTTGTGTGTGGTGTTAAAGAGTGATCTGCTTCATTCTTTTGCATGTGGCTGTTCAGTTTTCCCAACACCATTTATTGAAAAGACTTTCGTTTCTCCTTTGTATGCTTTTGGCTCATTTGTTGTAAATTAACTGACTGTATAGGTGTGAGTCTATTTCTGGTGATTCAGTTCTATCTACTGATCTGTGTCTCTGTTTTTAATTCCAGTGCCATATAGTTTCATTTTATTGAAGTAACTTTTATTTTACATATTAAAATAAATGTATATGTATAGGTTTCCCATTTCTCAGTTTTATGTCAATACACCCTGACCCTGCCTTAAAACCTTGAGGAACATTGTTACTTAATAGGACTATATACTAGGATATTTTAAAACATTATTGTCAGGATAGAATTTGATACCTGGTATGGATCATTTATTTTGTATTCTGAGTCATAACTATCTAAATACTTTCAATATGTTGTAGATCTCCTCTGTATGGGGTAGATTGCTTTTCATCTTTGTGAACAGTAACACCAAATGATGAGATAGTAGTTCTCAAACTTTTTGGTCTCATAATTTCTTAAAAATAATTGAGGCCCCCAAAGAGCTTTTGTTTATATGGGTTATACCTATAAATATTTACTTTAGTAGAAATTAAATTGAGACATTTAATATTTGTTAATTTAAAATAATAGCAATAAAATTATTTGTAGAAATAAAATTTCTGTGTAAAATCATGGCATTTTCTCATATTTTCAGCTAATATAACTTAGTGAGAAAACAAGCATTGTTTTACATTTTTGTAAACTTTTTAAACAGAAGACAGCAGGATTCTCGTCTGCGTCTTCATTCAGTCCTTTGTGATATGTTGTTTTTATTTGAACAGTATAAGAAAATCTGGCCTCACACAGAAATATAGTAGGGAAAGTGAGGAGTGTTTAATGGACTTTTCACAGAATTATAGATATTTGATACTACAGTAAAATTGGACAAGTCATAGTTTCTTTAAGGTCAGTTGCAATGTGAAGTCATATTAATATCATATTCTGTTACATTAAAATCCTTTTGGTCTAGCTTGCATTTTGACTGGATTTTTTAACCATGCACTATTTTTAAACATTGATCATTTGGAAACTTGTGGTTCATTAAATTATGCAGGTCTTCCACATGTTGACACATTTCATTATGAAATATCAATGAGTTACTATCACTACCCGTTTCATCAAAATTATATTTGAGAAGCCGTCAAGCACATGGTGGCAGACATATGTTTTCTAAAATTTGATTTTTCACTTGAAAGCTTGAATTTTATTGTTGGCAAAAATACTGGTAATTGTTTTTCTTCAAGTTCTCTTTTTTGAGAAAATGCCTTCCAAATAGCCAAGGCTGAATAGCCATAATTTGTCTGTCAGTCGTTCTTTCAAGTAAAAATGGTGTTCCATAAACAAAGAGACTAGTTCATCTCTCTTCTTAGACAATCTCACAAATGCTTTTCCTCCAGACAGCACTTAAAAATACGGTCTAGGTGCTTCCTACACTCACTGCTGGTTCTATCAGACAGAAGGGCTGAGATTTGATATAATTGATTACTGTTTCATCAAGAAGAAAATTCATTTTTTGTGTTTTGAACTATAAATGTATCATGAAGAATATACTACCAGTAGTACAATTTGTTGCTAATACTTTAATTTGTACTAAAGTGACAGCATCTTCATTCAACATTGCTTTTGCACCACAGTACAAATGTTATTACACTAAAAAAGGCAAATAATGTCATAATTATTATAAAAAGTTTTGACTTCATGGCACCCTGAAGGAGTCTCAGGGACCTCCAGAAGTCTGCCACCATACTGAGAGAATCTCTAAATACAATTTTTTTTCTAACATTTAAGATTGCTTGTTTTCTGAGAAAATTATAACTTTTGTTTGCCCTCTTGCCTGCTTATACAATATTTTATTTCCATTTTATCTTCACATCTACTGTATAAGATAGGTGCTATTATTATGCCCATTTTATAGATTGAGGAGTTTGAGTGTTTAAATAACTTGGTGAAAGAACTCAGAGATAGCAAAATCATGCTCTGAACCGTTATGCTTTAATAAAGAAGATAGTTTACTGTGCGGATGCTCTGTTGAATAGGCTGGACTATGGTTCAATTCATATTTCCCAACTATAATGGAAAATTATGATCCATTCGTATTGAAAGTGATAAAATTCACATAATATAAAATTCACCATTTTAATTTTTAAAGTGTATCATTCAGTGGTATTAAGTACATTAACATTACCACTGTCTAGTTCCAGAACACTTTTATTATCCCCCAAAGAAATTCCATGCGCATTAAGCAATCACTTCTCCATTCCTCCTTATCTCCATACTTCTCTTTTCCCAGCCCCTGGTAACCACTAATCCATGAACTGCATAGACTTACCAGTCTATGTACTTCCTATAAACAAAAGTGTGTAATATGTGGCCTTTTGTGTCTGGCTTATTTTATTCAGCATATTTATTTGGGGTTCATTCATGTTGTCACATTATTAGTATTTTCTTTCTTTATATGACCAAATAATATTTCATTGTATATAGGTACTGCATTTTGTTTTTCTGCTTGTTTGGATTTCTGTTTATTTGTACATTTGGATTGTTTTCATGACTGTGGCTAGAGCAGTTGTCAGTTCTTTTGGACTGATTGTTTTCACAACATTTTTAAAAAGGGATCTATTTGGAAAAAAACTTCATAGGCCACTTTACACAATAAAGAAGAGATTTATCTTTCATAAATGCAGATATACAAAAAAGACATCTCTTCGTTTTTGAGAATGTTTCAGTGATTTTGTGTACACACATATGCTTATCTACAAAGTCAGTGTTGTGATAATGCACTTTCATGAACTCAAATTTTCAAAAATTGTATAAAATTAATAAGAGCTCTCTAAATAGCTTTAAAAATTTTTATACCTCCAGTATTGGAAATGATGCAGAGGTGAAATGCATAACATAGCAAATTGTAAAAATATATTGCTGACAATTTAAAAAAGGAAAAAACTATAAAGAAAATTTGACATATGAAAGAGTATATTCTAAGGATAGATGGAAAATTGGCCAGAGGTAATGCATGAGAGCTGCCCAACTTTCACACTCATTAACTATGTTCAATGAAGTGGACTGACTCACTTTTAAAATACGTTAAATGTATGTATTTTCTTGAATAACCTTGTAATTTTATAGGCCACTATACTCACTCAGTTTGCCTTCTGTTAATTTCCTTATCCTTTCATTTGGGACTGATTTAAATTCATTGAAACTACTTGATTTTCTTTTAATTTACTTAGTTGTTTTGTTTTTTTCTCCTGGCTCGCTCTTGGTCACGAATCCAGGTCTTTGGACTTTATGTGGTTCATATCTCAGCTGCCTGAGCCGCAAAGGCATACTCCTCTTGGTACTAGTTTAAACCTTATAAGTAAAACTAAAATTTGTGGTAGACTATAGACATACAATTAACATGAAGCTATATGGAAAATTAGATGAGATTAACTATTTTTCATTAAACAAAATAGTGAATTTTCTCAATATAGGATTTCAAATCCTTTTTAGCATACATAAGGCATAGATGTCACATTTTTGATATGCTCTTTTCTTGGTGACTCCCAAATGGGAAAAGAGTGGTCACTGAGAAGGTTGACAAAGTCAATACCCTGAGTGTTTTCATTGAATTTATTTTGCTTTAATGGTTAGGCCCTCAGTACTATGAAAGGTCTTTAAGTATAGAGAGAAAATAATAGATTTTTAAGATTAGAAGGAAATAAGAACTATAGAAACTGGATATATTTTGAAGATAGTACTCAGACATAATTTTTATCCACACTAATGTAAGGATAAGGACTCAGTAGGTAAATGCATATTTTCTTTTCCCACAGACTCAGCTCTTACAAATTTTGCACACCCTTGTTAGCACGTGGCAAGTTGAAAGGTTTGTGAAATATGCACTGAATCTACTTGTGTAATCAACCAAGAACATTTTCCTACTTCTCTTACTGTTCTGTTTTCTTGTCTATTTCCCATTCCTTCTTCATAAGGAGAAAAAATGTTTATTTTAAAAAAATGTGTAAAAACTGCACATGTAGGAAAACTATACATATGAGTTTATTTTAATGCATAAAATAAAAGCTACTGCTATTAAAAAAACAAAAAGAAATGCCCCTCCCTAAATTTATAGTGTCTAAGGGACTTGTAGCCCTCTTATTTAATTCAGTTTTTAAACTTTTTGAATGCCTTCTTTGTGCAAGGCTCTTCAAAAATTGGTAAAGAATATGGCCCTCTTTTTAAGGAACATTCCGTGTTTTTTTTGGTGTTTATCTACGAAGAGACATGCTCAGTACAAGAGTCCTGAGGCAGAGGTCTTATTATAATAATACAGACACTCAGCTTTCTTTGTGTGACTTCATATGTTTTAAACCAAAGATTGCCTTAAAGTGATTGAATGTGAAGTGTGTGACATTTCAAAGAATGGAACCACTTAGATCAGTTTTTACCTCTCAAACTAGAGAGATGGGACAGTACAGTTATCTTATTGATGCATCCTTGGGTTTGATAAGATATGACTGGGAAAGGAATTTGTGGCAACCTTTTACTTATTACTTTGCTGTCAGTATTTAAGCATTGACTATCTTGTTCTGATTTTTTGGTTTGTTTTTAAAGAGAGGAGCAGGCAGGAATGAAGGTGAGTAGGCGTACAGGAAGAGAGGCAGAAGAAGCACTGCATTTATTTTTATTTAGTTCACATTGGTTGTTTGCTCAGTCCTGGGTCTTGAACCTGGGACCTTGGGATATATGTGGCACTGTTCCTAGGTATACTAGACCTCTAGGCCCCCAGGGCATGGTCACCTCTTTTTTTTTTTTTTTTAAAGGAAAGTTTCAGGCAGAAATGAAGGTGAGCAGGCAGGCAGGCAGGGAGAGAGAGAGGAGGAAGAAGTACTTTATTCAGTTGTTCATCTTGCTTGTTCCCCCAGCCCTGCATCTCGAACCTGTGTGCTTTCGCTATTTCTGGTGACCTTATCCACTAGGCCACCAGGGTGTGCCTTGTTAGGTTGTTCTTGCGTCTCCCTTGTGCCTTTCAGAAGAATGACTTACTCACATTTTACTGAGAAGATGAAGCCAGCTTGTAAACGTCCTTTTCCCCTCATAATCTTCCTATTATCACTCTCACTCACTGGGTTTCACTCTTTTTTCCAGTAATGGTATATGATATTTCTGATGAGACAAATCCTTGTAT
Source organism: Solenodon paradoxus (assembly GCA_004363575.1). Lineage (NCBI taxonomy): Eukaryota > Metazoa > Chordata > Mammalia > Eulipotyphla > Solenodontidae > Solenodon > Solenodon paradoxus. The sequence continues at coordinate 96,968 of RJWH01002014.1, read as the reverse complement.
TTACTGTCGTAACCCCATTCCTTCTCATCTCCTCAGAGACTTGACAACATCAGTTATTCTACCTTGCTGAACTTTTCTAGTGCCCTTTTCTCTCAGGCATTTTTGGAATGTGCAGTAAGTGAGGTGTGGCAGACCCAGTGATTCTGTCTTAAGGAGGCAGTGTCAGTAGAATATGCCAGGTGAGGGCTGTGATTGAGATTCTAGGGCACCAAAACTGCTTGTTTGTGGGCAAGTTTTGTAAAGGTAGGTTTCCCAGAAGAGGTTTTTTTTGCTAAATAAGAATTTGGCAGGTTGAGAGAATAGCATTTTAGGAAAAGGGAATAAGAAGTGAGTGCAGGTCTAGAAGCACTGCTACATGTCATGTAAAGGAAGTTGGATTTTCTTTTGGTCATTTAAGCAAATGTTTTGTTCACCACCTTTGGTTTATTCAACAAAAGTTTATTGAATGTCCACTGTATGCCAAGCACTGTGCTAGGTGAGTTATAAATGTAGACTGGTGAATAAAGCCAGACTTAATCATTGCCCCCATGTAGTTTGCAGATGGAGAAAACAGATGATAACAAATAACATGTAAATATATAATTATAAAATGTGATAAAGACAAAGCAGGGGCAAAATTATATTCTATTAAGGAAACAAAATATACAATTTAGACTGGGGAGGCCAGTGGCAAGGAAGGCCTTGCTATGGAATTGATATTCATTTGAGATCTAATAGAGTAGGAGTCTGTAGGCAGAGGGTGATGGGAAGACTCTTCCCACCTTTTGTTGTAGGCAAAAGGAAATTAGGGCAAAAGCCCCAGGAAAAAGACTTAGCTGATTCCAGGTATAGATGAAGCATTCTGAGGGAGAAAAAGGATAACATGAGATGGCCATGTAAGGAAATCAGAGAGTTTGGATTGAAGAAGTAGCAACAGATAACAAAAAAAGATTAAAGACTAGAAGTACAAATAAAAAGAAGTCCACATCAAGATAAATCGTCATGGAACTGCAGAACACTAAAGACAAAGAAAAGATCTTAAAAGAAGTCACTTACAAAGGATTGACAATTATAAGGACTGCGTACTTCTCACAGCACCATGGAAGCCAAATGGCAGCAGAACATTTTCTACAGAAAATATTTATCAACCTGGAATTTTGTACTCAGAAGAGAAAGTCTTTAAAGAATAAAAGTCAAGTGAAGACTTTTATAGATAACTAAAAATAGATGATTATCACTGCTATACATGCATTAAAGGAACTTGTAAAGGGTATAGTCATATGTTGCATAACAGGGGGACATTCTGAGAAATGTGCCCTCATTGTGCAGATGTCTTAGAATATACTTAGAGACATGGATAGTACAAGCTTACTATACATCTAGGGTATATATAGAGATGACTGTGGTATATGCAATTTATTTCCAAAATGTCATTATGCAGTGCATGACTATATTTCCGGAAAGGGGAACTAAATCCAGAAAGTATGAGATGTAAGAAGAATGGTATGTGATGTAGGAAGGATTACTGAATACATAAAATGGCAAAAATGATCTACATAAGTTATTTTATATTTAGGGGGAGTTTGAAAAAATGATAGAATATTGTTCAGCTGATAAATAATCAGTTAACAACATGTAAATCCGAACTAAAGGGAGTTCTGGAGTTGCATTCTAGTTTTTTATTATTAATATCTGGTGGCGGGGGTGAAGTGTTAAGGTATTATTTGACATTAATAGTCTTAAGTGTGCATAGTAAAATTATAAAAGTAAATATAAAAATAGAGTATATAAATTTCAAACAGGTAGAAGGAAAAGGAACAAGTTAAATCCAAATAGAGGCAAGAATTGTAGAAAAAAACAGCTTGAGAAAATAAAAAGTAAGATGACAAGCATGCGCTGGTGACTTAGGTGTTAGGTCTGTGCCCGGGGCACCATATACATGTTACCCGAGAACCCTGGCTCGTGGTCTGCAGCCAGAGTAACAACTGAAAATGAACAACTAAATGAATGAAGTGTTACTTCCTCCTCTCCCTTCCTTCCTGCCCTGCTGCCTACCTGCTTCATTTCTGCCTGTCTCCTTCCTCTTTGTGAAAAAAAAAAAAAAAGATGGTAAGAAGAAATACATACATATAATAATTATAGTAATGTTACTAGAGTAAACTTGACAGTTAGGGAAGATATTATATTGGCTATAAATAAAATTCATTTATATATGCCTTGCAACAGATACCTCCACAGCATATGGTGAAATAATACAAAGGAAAAAGATATAATAGACAAATATCAAAGAAAGTAGACATACTGGAATCGATATCAAACATGGTAGAATTAAAGAAAAAGTTCATTATTGGCAATAGAAGGGACAGTTACATAATGATAAAAGATTAATTTGCCAGGGAGATATAGTAATTCTAAGCTTATGTGAACCTAATAGAACGGCCTCAAAGTAGACCAAGCCAAATTTGTATAATTAATTTTTTATTGAGGAGAAATTGAGAAATTCACTATTGGAGGAGATTGCAGTATATCTTCCGATTATTGATTGATCAAGCAGAAAGTCAGCAAAGATACAGAAAATTTTAGCAATTAAGTTTAATTTTCATTTCTGGAAGTATATACCCAGCATATAGAGAATTCATATTCTTTTTAGGCACATGGAACAGTTGAAGAAAAAACGATTACATAGTAGATCCTAAAGTCAAAGCTTAATAAATTTCACTGAGTTAGTATCTCACAAATCACATTTTCTTACCAGAAATTAAAGTTATCTCTAATCGAAAAGTTATTAGAAATAATAAGAGTTTAGTGAGGTGATTGCTATAAGTATAATAAAATCATTTGCTTTTCTATTCCTACAACAAACAGAATAAACTTCATTTTGAAAATACAGCATCCATTTACAGTAACAACAAAAACTAAAAGGTATTAGGATCAAATGTAATAAAGTATGTGCAAGACCCTTTTGTAGGATATTATTAATTATAAATCAAATTAAGAGTACCTATATTTAATGATAGATTTAATTTCACAACAATGTCAGTTCTCAAGTGTTCTATATAAACTTGATACAATTATATATAACATAAGTAGTTGAAATGAACTAGGAACAAGAGGAGGAATTTTTTAAAAGCTATTACAGTAATACTGGTGAGAAGCAAATAAGTCCTGAATTAGAATAATAGCAATGAGATTGGTAAGTGGATGCAAGAATAGTCAAGTCTGCTTGATTTGGCAATTTTTTGAAAGTAGAGTGTAGGAGTTAGATGAATATGATCCGTTATGACTGAACTGGCTTATCTCAGGAATGCAAAGATGAATTAACAACAGGACATCTAATAATAACCTACTAAGCCAATCATTTAAAAATAACACCTAAATACATGCCTCAAAGGTTTTTGAACAAATTCAATGTTTTTTTAAGTTTAAAAACTTTGTAAATAGAAATACTGTAGAAAGACATTGCCAAATATGATAAATACCCATTTTAAAGTAAAAACAGCCCTATCAAATAATAGTTTACTGGGTTTATTCCCATTTTAATCAGAAATAAAACAGGATTGCCTACTATAACCACTAATCTTAAACTCATTCTGAGAATTCTGTTGAATATCTACTCTATAAAAGACAATTGAAATAAAGATAAAAATGGTCATTTGCATATATGTCTACTAAAAAAAGCTTTAAAACTGGGAACAGATCAGTAAAAGTACTACAAGTGGTTGGATAAGCGATAACTACCCCCAGGTTAAACAGTTTAATACTGACAAAGTACCAGACACTGTGTTAGACATCAGAAGAGATAACACACACACATCCGGCATCTTTGTACCATCTTCCAGTTTGCCATCTTTTTACAGCTAAGCTACTTCTTTTTACATTGTTCTCTCTTTTAAAATAAAACTTTACAGATGGGGTAAATTGAAAACTAAATGATTCTCTTGCCCCTTGTTCTGACTTTCCCAATTTTCTTCCTCAATAGATTTAAGCAAACACCGCCAAGAATTATGTAGACATGTATATTATTTTACACAACTGGAATCACATCACCCATGTTGTTCCACAGTTCAGCTCATGAAATATAACCTAGGCATTACTTTGAAGTCAGTGTGTATACAGCGTATGAACTACTACTATGCAGTCGTTCTAAACTATAGCTATTACACCATAGGGCTTTGCTGAAATCATTTCACATCATCTTTTTTTTTTAATAAAAGTGCAGGCAGAAATGAAGGCAAGTAGGCAGGCAGGTTGTAGGAGAGAGGAGGAAGAAGCATTTATTTTTATTTAGTTGTTCATCTACACCATAGACTTATCTTTAATAAGATAACATATGCCTTCATAGACCTGATAGAACTGTCACAAAGAAACAAGAGGTAATCAAAAGTCTCCCTGGAAATAAAAGCCCAGGAACAGATGACTTTTCCAGTGATTTTCTCCAAATCTGCAGAAAAGAATCAATGCCTATTCTTCTCAAACTCTACTAAAATATTGAAGAACAGGGAACACTCCCAAATACTTTTGATGAGGCCAACATCACAATGATACAAGAAGCTCACAGGGATGTCACCAAGAAAGAAAATTATAGACCATTTTGTCTAATGAACATAGATGAATAGATCTGATAGACCTGTGTTTAAGTAGGGTTTCTTTACTTTCTATAGCATCTTTTAGTAGTTTTTTGTAGAACTGGTTTTGTGGTGATAAATTCATTTAACTTCTGCTTATTGGAAAAGCTTTTTATCATCCCTTCAGTTCTGAATGATAAATCTCACAGTGTAGAGTATTCTTGGCTAAAAATCTTTCTTTTTCAACCTTTTGAATGTATCATGCCATTCCCTCCTGGCCTATAGAGTTTCAGTTGAGAAATCAGCTGATGGTCTTATTAGGACTCATTTTTATATGACTCATTTTTCTCTAGCTGCTTTTAAGATTCTTTATCTAATGTTTTTGAAATTTTGATGACTTTGTATCTAGGTGTAGGTCTGTTTGGGTTTCTTTTATTAGGAGCTTTTTGAGCTTCCTGGGTCTGAAGGCTTGCTTCATTTTTCAGCTTGGGGAAATTTTCAGCTATTATTTCTTCAAATACATTTTCAGCCTCCTTTCCTCTCTCTCTTCTCCTGGGACCCCTGTGATTTGAATGTTGTTTCTTGACGTTGAATGCTGTCTTCATTCTTTGCATTCTTTTATTTCTTTACTGGTTTGCTCGAGTGCATTCCTCGGCCCTATCTTCTAGGTTGCTGATTCTATTAGAGGCTTCATTCATCCTATTCTTGAGTCCCTCTGTTGAATTCTTTACATCAGCTATTGTGATAATTTCTTTGACATCTGTTTTGAGCTGCTTCATTTCTTTTCTCTCTTTTTTGCTCTCTTCTTTATTTTTTTCTTGATTTCCAGGAATATGTTTATCACAGTTCCCCTAAATTCATCCTCAGGTCATTTGCTGTGTTCAGATTTTCCCCTGGGTTTCTTATTGGATCCATCATTTCACGTGTATTTTTCTGTATCTTTGCTCTGTTTGGCATTCTGGTTATGTTTCTGTGGATTGGGTTTCCCTGCAGTGATTGGCTTGTGTGGGTATTGAATTTACAGAGTAAGCCTGGATCTTGGTTTGGACCCAGGGAGTTCTTGAATTTTGTGGGATCACCATTGGTTGGATTTGTTGAAGTTCTTCTTTGGACCCTCTGTTGCTGTTCACTCTATGGAATTGGAGTTTGTGGGGGCGATGCAGACTTCCCAGCTCCCCAGCTCTAAACGGAAATGACCACCTTCTGTTGGCCCCCAATTAGCCATCAGGCTTCAGTTTCACCTCTACCCACAGGGTGGCGATAGTGGGTACTGTTAGCCCTTTTTTCCCTCTAGAAGACACTTTTCTTTCTTTAAGCCTGAGGGCAAGATTTCCGGTTGGTGGGTCCTGTGGCTCCCAGGTAATATGGTGGGAGGATTTGGGGATGGGCAATTCCCCTAGCTGCCTTCGGTTATAGAGCACTCAGTGTGATTTGTTTACCAGGTTCTCCTTCAAACCATCGGGTTGCTGGTCCTCTTGCCCAGTGCCTAGAAACTCTCCCCAGGCAGCTTGTCCAGGTCCCACTGGGCGGACTCCCTGCTGCTTTAACGATTCCTGGGAGGGCCAGTTCTTCCTGCAGTTCTATCTGCTCTGCCATGGCCGAAATCTTCAGTCTGAGTCTGTGGTGTAGCTCTGAACCTGGACACTTTCGCCTACTCGTTGTCACGCTTGTTGCTGTCTCTGGAGCTTCTTCTGTACCTGCTTTTCCTCAGTGTTTGTTTCTGGAAAATAGTTGAATTGCTAGTTGCTCTAGGAATTCTAGGAGAGGACATGTGTCTCACTCCTACCATGTTGCCATCTTGATCAGAAGTCCTAAGTTTAGATTTAAGGCATTAATAATTGACTTCAGTTTTCAAACTCAAAGCGTTACCTAAAGGACAAAGCTTCTTAAGAATAAGTTATTATTTGAATGTGGAACTTTTCATGAATTTATGTGTCATCGTTCTTCTGGGGTTTGCTGATCTTACCTTTATCATTCTAGTTTTAGTGCCTGTGCTGTTGAAGTAAGCACGAGAGTAATTTAGTAGTATTCTCACAGTAACCTTATATTTTAATTAATTTATGAAGAATCAAAGGCATGGAGCAACTTTGTGACTCATTCATAGTAAAACAGAAAAGGATCATTGAACTAAAAGAATTGAGATTATACTCTTACAAATATATTGACATATTGTTAAATGTATTATCATAACACCAACCTGAAATTTAGTAATTGTGTCCAAGTACCCTTAAATTCTCTTACCAGAATTCCAAAATGTCATCTTTGAATTCATATATGCATGCATACAGCAACTATTTACCGAGTACCTATTATGTGTCAGTTAGTTTAGGTGCTGGAAAAAAACTGAAGATGAAGAGTCAGCCTTTATGAGGTGCATTGATAATAGAGCAGAACTGGCTGCCAGGAGACTTGAATTCTGCTCCCTTTATCCTGACTTTGAGCAATTCAGCTAATTTGTAATTCATTTCCTCTTTTGTAAAATGAGCAGATTAGATGGGACTTCTAAAAGATCTTTAGTTTCTTCAAACTTCAAGGTCTGTAAGTTAAACATAAATCTTAATTTTTCAGAAAGACAAGCTCGGAAACTAAACTGGTTTCTTCGTTTAGTTGATTTAATTTCCTTTCTTTAGTATTTCTTCTCCCTCCCCCCCCTTTTTTTAAGAGAGGAAGGGAGAGGAGGAAGAAACATCTTTATTTAATTGTTCATTTTGTTTTTTTCACCCCAGCCCTGAGTCATGAACCCAAGTCCTTGGACTGTTTGGGTCCTCATACAAGTATCTTAGCCCCTGAACCACAAGAGTGCTTTGTCTTGCTCCCTGATTCCACGTAACTAAACTCCCCTCATCCAATTTTTGTGAATGGTGTTAGAGAGTGGTCTAGCTTCATTTTTCTCATGTGGCTGTCCAATTTTCCCAACACCATTTACTGAAGATGCTTTTCTTTTTTGATCATATGCTTCTTTGTCATAGATTAACTGACTGTATGTGAGTGGGTCAGTTTCCTGTGATTCTGTTCTGTTCCACTGATTATTGCCTCTGTTATTATTCCAGTACCTTACTGCTTTGATCATTATCACTTTATAGTAGAGCTCGATGTCTGTAATCCCTCTAGATTCATTCTCTTTTCTCATAATTGTTTAGCTATCAGGGTCTTTTGTTGTTCCATACATATTTTAAGATTTTTTTGTTCTATTTCCTGGAAATAAATCCATGGGATTTTAATGGGGATTGCATTAAATCTGTATATTGCTTTAGATAAGACTACCATTTTAATGATATTGATTCTTCCCTGCCATGAGCAGATGTCTTTTCATTTCTTTGTGTCCTCCTCAATTTCTTTAAGAAGGACTTGTGTTTTCATTGTACAGGTCTTTCACCTCCTTTGTTAAATATATTCCAAGATATTTGATTCTTTTTACTTCTATTTTAAATGGTGTGATTTTCTTGATTTTATTTTCTTTTAGCATGCTGTTTGCATATAAAAATGCAACATTTTTGTGCATTGATTTTTGTAGGCTGCCACTTTACTGTATTTGTTGATGAATTCTAGTAGTTTTGTTTTTTATAATTTTTAGGTTTTCAGTATATATAATAATGTCATCTGCAAATAATGAGAGCTTTACTTCCTCCTTTCCAATTTGGTTCGATTCTTTGTATTTCCTTTTTTGCCTAATTGCTCTGGCTAAGATTTCCAGTATAATGTTAAATAGCAGTGGTGAGAATGGATGCATTGTTCCTGATCTTAGAGGAAATGCTTTCAGCTTTTCTCTATTTACTATGATGTTGGCTGTGGGTTTTTTGTACATGACCTTTATTATGTTGAGGAATGTATCTTCTGTTCCCATTTTATGCAGCATTTTTTTTTTTTAATCATAAATGGGTGTTGAAACTTTTCAAAAGCTTTCTTTGCATTTATTGATATGATCATGTGGTTTTTCTCCTTGTTCTTGTTGATATGGTATATTACATTAGTAGATTTACATATATTGAGCCTTCCTTGCATCCCTGGGGTAAATGCCACTTGATCATAACGGATGAGCTTTTTGATGCATTGTTGGATTTGATTTGCTAATATTTGGTTGAGAATTTTTGCATCTATGTTCATTAGAGATATTGATCTGTAATTTTCTTTCTTGGTGACATCTGTCAGCTTTTGGTATCATTGTAATGTTAGTCTCATAAAAATATTTGAGAGAGTTCCCTGTCGTTCAATATTTTGGAAGAGCTTGAGAATAATAGGTGTTAGTTCTTCTCTGACATTTGATAGAACTCAGAAAAGACATCTGGTCCTGGGCTTTTATTTTGGGGGGAGACTTTCGATTACTTCTTTAATTTCCTTGCTTGTGATTATTCTCTTCAAGTGTTCCAGTTTCTTCAGGTTCAGTCTTGTTAGACTGTATTTTTCTAAAAATGTGTCCATGTCCTCAAGGTTGCCCACTTTGTTGGTCTTAGAGCTGTTCATAGTAGTCCTGTATGTTTTGAATTTCTGTGGTGTCTGTTGTAACTTCTCTCCTTTCATTTCTCATTCTACTTATGAGAGCTTTCTCTTCTTTTCTTTGTGAGTCTAGCCAATGGTTTGTCAGTTTTATTTGTTTTTTCAGAAAACTAACTTTTGATTTAATTTATCACTTGGATTGTTTTTTCTTTTTATATTTATTTCTGCTTGAATTTGATTATTTCCTTTCTTCTGCTGACTTTTGGCTTTAATCGTTCTTCATTCTCCAGGGTTTTTTAAATGTAGAGTTAATTTTTTTATTTGTGATTTTTCTTGTTTCTTGAGGTGGCCCTGGATTGCTCTTAACTTTCCTCTTAGTACTGCTTTTGCTGCATCCCATAGATTCTGGTAGCTCATATCTTCATTCTCATTTCACTCAAGTATTTATTACATTTCTCTTTTGTTTTCCTGTTTTACCCAAGAGTCACTCAGGATTATATTGTTTAGTTTTCAATTAATTTGGGGCCTTACAGCTTCCTTTTTCTTATTGATTTCTAGTTTTAAGCCATTGTTGTCGGAGAAGATGCTTGTCATGATTTCAGTCTTTGTACATTTGTTGTGATATGTTTTGTGTCCTAGTTTATGATCTACCTTGAGAATATTCCACGTGCGCTTGAGAAATGATGATCTGTAGTTGCTGGGTGAAGTACTTGTTATATGTCTATTAGACCTATCTATTCCAGGTGGTCATACAAAGCAGATGTTTACCTGTTGCTTTTCTGCCTAGGTGATCTGTCCATTGTTATAAGTGGGGTGTTGAAGTCTTCCACTATTATTGTAATGCTGTCATGTCTCTCATCAGATCTAGTAATAGTTGCTTAATATATTTTGATGCTCCTTTATTTGATGCATATGTGTTAATAAGCATTATGTCTCTTTGCTAGATTGACTCTTTAATCATTATATAGTGTCTATCTCTGTCTTTTGTTATGCTTTTTAGATGGAAGTCTGTTTTATCCTATGTGAGTATAGCTGTTTCTGCTCTTTTGTGGTTGCCTTTGGACTGTGGGATTGTTTTCCAGCCATTGACTTTGAGCCTTTGTTTATCTTTTGAAAGAAGGTGGGTTTCCTGAATGCTGCAAAAGGTTGGGTTATTATTTTTAATCCATTCAGCTACTCTTGACTTCAGTCCGTTAATGTTTAGGGTGACTATTGATATATAGCCCCTTAGTGTCATTTTGTAATTCGTCTTCTTTGTATTGCTCCAGACAATGCCTTTGTTCTTCTCTTTCTTGTCTTAGGTCAGATGGGTGCTGTTATGTTTTGATTGGCTTCCTCTTTTGTTTTCTTCTTTTTTTCTGGGGATGCATTCTGAGGTTACCCTGATGTTAGCATTCACAGTTCTATTTTTATTTGAAAGCATATTAGTTTTCCACTCTTTCTAACTATCCACTTTTTATACTTGTTTTCTTACTGTTTTTTTGTGGAGTTTCTCTATGGTTTATAGAGCATCCTTTAATATTTTTTGCAAGGTTGGTTTTGTGGTGATGAATTCATTTAACTTTTTCTTAACAGAAAACTTTTATCATTCCTTCAGTTCTGAATTATAATCTTGCTGGGTATAGATAGTATCCAAGGTTGAAATTCTTTTTCTTTTAGCACTTTTAATATATCATGCCATTAGCGTTTCCATTAAGAAATCCGCTGGCAGTCTTATGGGGCTCCTCTGTATGTGACACATTTTTCTCTGGTTGCTTTTAAGATTCTTTCTTTATCTTTTATTTTTGACATTTTGATGACCATGTTTCTAGGTGTATTTCTGTTTGGTTTTCTTTTATTAGCAACTCTTTCAGGTTCATGGACTGGAGGCTTGCTTCATTCTTCAGATTGGGGAAGTTGTCATCTATTGTTTCTTTAAATATTGTTTCTGCCTTTTTTCTCTCTTCTCCCTCTGGGACCCCTATGATGCGAATGCTGTCCCATTTGATGTTGTCCTAAAGGTCTCGAATGCTGTCTTTATTTCTTTGCTTTTATTCATCTCTTTGCTAGTTTGCTTGATTGAGTTTATCTGCCCTGTCTTCCAGATCACTGATTCTATTGGAAGTTTCATCCACCCTATTGTTGAGTCCCTCTATTGAGTTCCTTAGTTCACCTATTGTATTCTAAACTTCTTTTATGTCTATTTCATTTCTTCTCTTTCCTTTTTGATGTTCTCTGTAACTTTATTGTTTTCTGGATTCCCATGAGTATGTTGATCACTGTTACCCTAAATTAGTCTTTGGGTAATACGCATACATCTGCTGTATTCAGATTTTCTTCTGAATTTTTGATTGGATCCATCATTTTGTATATATTTCTCTGTGCCTTTGCACTCTTCTGCGTTCTGTTTCTCTTTCTGAGGGTTCGATTTCCCTGCAGTGTTGGTGTTGTATAGGGTGATCACATGGCTAGCCCAGGATTGGCAATTTGGCTGCATTTTCACCAGTACCCATAGGTGGCGCTAGTGGATAGCTTTGAGGTTTAGTCCTGTCAGGGAGATTATCTTCTTCCTTTAATCCTGGGTGTGGGATATCTGATGAGCAGGATATCTGGTTGGTGGGATATCTGGTGGGTGGACCCTGAATCTCCAGCGCAAAATGTGGTAGGAGGGTGTGGATGTGGGAATTTCCCTTCTGGTTATGGTCATGCCCAGCGTAATTTCACCATGTGGGATCAGTCCCCAGGGTGCTGTTTCCTTCCACCCCACATGGAGTTGGTCTTCCCTACCTCCTCATCTCATCCCTGCTAGGCATGCTCCTCGCTGCCTCTGCAACAGTTCCCTAGCACTTCTACGTCTTCCCTTGGCTCCATTCCACTGTAGCGTCTCCTGTCCCGAGTCCCAAATCTGTGGCTTAGCTGCTTATTATAATGGACACCCTTACCTGCCGTTTATGGTCAGGATGGTTACTGTGTCTCTGGAGCTGCAATGCCAGTCATTACTTAGTTTGTCTCTGGAAAATAGGTGAGTTTCTCATTTCTCTGTGGGAAGGTTTCTGAATCTCCTTCCTACCAGGATTCCATCTTCCTTTCGTCCTCTTTGCATATCTCTTTGCTGGTTTCCTTGAGTGCATTCATCTGCCCTATCTTCTAGCTTGCTGCTTCTATTCAAGGCTTCTTCCATTCTGTTCTTGAGTCCATACATTGAGTTCTTTAGTTCAGCTATTTTATTCTTCACTTTTTGAATATATTGCTTCATTTCTTCTTTTTTTTTTTTTTTTTTTTTTTTTTTTTTTTTTTTTTTTTTTTTTTTTTTTTTTTTTTTTTTTTTTTTTTTTTTTTTTTTTTTTTTTTTTTTTTTTTTTTTTTTTTTTTTTTTTTTTTTTTTTTT